>CM062808.1:886830593-887430593 GCA_031772625.1 Pinus tabuliformis | reverse complement strand
TTACCGATATGGTTATTTTCAACTTCGTTGGCCCAAAATACTCCAATTGTTCCATCTCAACCGGATGCTTCACCTCAACAGAGTTCACCATCTCAACATCACCAACCTTCTGTTGACCCTTTACCTTCTTCGCCTAATTTTTCTTCCTCCATTTCTTCCTCTTCGCCTGGTAAAAGCCTTGATGTTAGTAACCAGGAGGCTAAGAAGAAGAAGAAAGGGAAGAAGAAGAAGAAGAAGAAGAAGCAAGATAAGAAAGAAGTCAACCAACCAACCATGGCTGTAAGTGTTAGTTGTGTTGAGGAAAATTCCGACATGCATCGTAAACCCAAATACCCTTGCAGGCTTTGTAAGGGTGACCACTTCCTTGTCAATTGTCCTGGTATTCCAAAGGTCTTGGAAGTATGGTCAGAAAAATCTCATCAACTTTCCATTGATCCATCAACCAGTGATAGTCAGGTTCCTGGGAAAAAGGGTAAAGTTAGGTTTCCTTGTAAGTTATGCAAAGGGAGTCATCAAACTCACATTTGCCCTCACATGGATGAAGCCTCAACATTGTTGGAAAACCTTACTGTTCCACAGCAAGAATTTCCAACTGGTTACCGTAAACTTTCTCCCAACCTACCGTCAACTGACGGAGTGATTGATCTAAATTCAAGTACAGTCGATCACACTCTCCCATTGGAGAGTGAAACTCATGTCACTCAGGTTGATGATCCATTAGTTGATCAAGTGGTCGATTCAATTTCACATTCGGTCGATCACACTCTCCTTTTCGAGAGTAAATTTCATACCGCTGATGTTCTTCTTGTTACATCAGATTCTTCTATGCCGGGGGGCATTTCACCTGTTTCTACAGAACCCCCTCCAAGTACTGAGGTCTTTTCCTTTGATTGGAATAGACTGACAGAACCTCATCTTCCTTCCTCCATCCCTTTCCAAATCATTGTCAAGGCGGGTGGTAGGGACATACATCGTACTCAGGTAGATGAAGGTGCTTCTGTTAGTATTTTATCCTCAGCTGTTTGGAAAGCTTTGGGTTCCCCTCAGCTTGCGCCTATTACGCAGAATCTGAAAGCTTTTAACAGAACCATTAGTGAACCTTTAGGGATCCTTCCTAAGTTTTCTATTACCTTGGAAGGTAAAACTGTTTGTGTTGATCTTATGGTAGTTCGAGGTCCCTTGGATTTCAATTTACTCCTTGGGCGAGACTATGTTTATGCAATGAAAGCTGTCGTATCGACACTCTTTCGCGTGATGTCTTTCCCTCACAATGGCAGTATTGTGACTGTAGACCAGCTTTCATTCCCTAGTCTTGTCTCAACTACCAATAATATGACACCCCTAAATGTTCCTGATTCTAAAGTGGTATCTACCCTGCCACGGGTTAATTATGTGGCAACTGGTCCCATGTTTTCAGTTACCGATGTAAGTGAGCCTCTCACTGTTGATTTAGATCCGGTAATTGACATGGAAAACTCTATGGGATTATTTGAACACGATGTTCTTATCCCTTTTGAGTCCCTTGACATGTGTTCCTTCCAAAAAACTATTCTTCCTTCGGATGAAGACCTTTTGGAAGCCATGATCAAGGTGTGTCCATTGACATGTCTTTCTTCCAGTTGGAAGCCATGATCAATTTTACGAGGATAGTTTGTTCCTCTCTCAACCTCGTTAAAAAATGAAACTGGATGGTCCGAGGAAAGTTCCTTTTACTGTGTCGACCTCGTTAAAAAATGAATCAGTGTGTACGAGGATAGTTTTTTCCTGTATCAACCTCGTTAAAAAATGAAATAGGCTAGCATGAGGACAGTTCATGTTACTGAGTCAACCTCGTTAAAAAATGAATCAGGTACGAGGATAGTTTGTTCCCGTCTCGACCTCGTTAAAAAATGAAACTGGATGTAGTGAGGAAAGTTCCTTTTACTGTGTCAACCTCGTTAAAAAATGAATCAGCATGTACGAGGATAGTTTGTTCCTCTCTCAACCTCGTTAAAAAATGAAATTGGATGTTATGAGGAAAGTTCCTGTTACTGAGTCAACCTCATTAAAAAATGAATCAGGTAGATAGTAGGATTAGTGAGGAAAGTTCCTTTTACTGTGTCAACCTCGTTAAAAAATGAATCAGTGTGTTCGAGGACAGTTCCTTTTCCTGTGCCAACCTCGTTAAAAAATGAAACAGGCTAGTATGAGGATAGTTCTTTTACTGAGTCAACCTCATTAAAAAATGAATCAGCTAGATTTTAGGCTAGGTAGATTATAGAAAGTAGGATTTTGAGAGGACAGTTCCTGTTACTGAGTCAACCTCGTTAAAAAATGAATCAGGTGAGAGGACAGTTCCTGTTACTGAGTCAACCTCGTTAAAAAATGAATCAGGTTAGAGGATGGTTCCTGTTACTGAGTCAACCTCGTTTAAAAATGAATCAGGTTAGAGGATAGTTCCTGTTACTGAGTCAACCTCGTTAAAAAATGAATCAGGTATGAGGATAGTTCTTTTCTTGTGTCAACCTCCTTAAAAATGAAACAACTCCCTTTTCAAGTTAAATATTGAAAGTAAACCTTCATTTCATCCAGACGGTTGAATGCAATGAAGCCTGGGGGGCATGTACCTCATTTTGCATCATTAAACTGGGGGCATGCGAACTTTTTGAGCATAGTTCCTTGTCTTGTGTCAAGCTCGTTAAAAAATGAAACAAGGGTAGGTTAAGTAGGTAGATTGTAGATAGTAGTCATGAGCATAGTTCCTTGTCTTGTGTCAAGCTCATTAAAAAATGAATCAAGGATTTAAGAGCATAGTTCCTTGTCTTGTGTCAAGCTCGTTAAAAAATGAATCAAGGTTTTTAGAGTAGATTTTTTGTTAGGTAGATTGTAGAGAGTAGTTATGAGCATAGTTCCTTGTCTTGTGTCAAGCTCGTTAAAAAATGAAACAACTCCCTTTTCAAGTCTTTCCAAGATCTTGAAAGTAAAGCTTCATTCCATCCACCTCATTGAATGCAATGAAGCTTGGGGGGCATGTACCTCGTTTTGCGTTATTATGCTGGGGGCATGTGAACTTATAACAAGCATAGTTTTTCGTTTCAAGCTTGCGTAAACATGAAACCGAATCCGAGCATAGTTCTTTTCCTGTGTCAAGCTCGTTAAAAAATGAAACAAATCCTCCTCTACTTGAGTCGAGAGATTGACTAGATCTCATAAATGTTAAGTTGTATATTTAGGTTAGTTATTTCAGTTTTTTGCATAATTTTCTTACAGTGTTAGGTCGAGTCTTTCAAATGATCTCGTTCATGAACCTTCATTTCATCCAACTGGTTGAATGAAATGAAGCTGGGGGGCATGCGCTCTAGCAATCATGCTTAGGGGGCATCAAGCACATTTTTCTCTCTGTTTCAAGCTTGTGAAAAAATGAAACTACTTTGAAGCATAGTTTTTATCTGTTTCAAGCTTTTGTAAAAATGAAACCTATTTCGAGTCAATTTCAGTTATTTTCAAGACTCGTTAAACTCATGAAAATCCCGAGATTATTTTGCTATTTTTCATTCTCGTTAAACTCATGAAAATGCCGAGTTCTTTCCGTCTTTCCTGCTCGTAAATTAAATTGAAATTCGGCCATATGAGTACATTTTTATCATTTTTTCGAACTCGTTAAAACTTATGAAAAAGTGAAAACCATGAGTACATTTTTATCCCTTTTTCGAACTCGTTAAAATTTACGAAAAAGTGAAACCTCAGAGTCATCTTTTAAGCCCTTTTCTGACTCCTAAAATATGAAAAGATTGTCGAGCGTTTCTTTTACACTCGTTAAAACGGAATTAAAAGACGGTCCCCTTTTAGCTCTTTTCTGACCGCAAAATCAGGAAAAGATTGCCGGGTTTTTGTCGTTTCAAACTCGATAAGGAAATAAAACGACGTGTCCTTGATCGCTTTTTACTTTTCAGGTCAACGACACTATTATGAAAGTACTCCTTGGTCGCAAGATCAAGCGGTTCCCCCAGGTATTATTTTATACTTTTTCGGGCTTGAGGGACACAAATGTACGAAAAAGTTCAATGTGGAGTCTCCTTTAGTTTTTTCAGACTCTCTAAAATTGAAAAACGCCGAGTTTCTCCTATACTGGGCTCGTTAAACTTTTACAGTAGAGGACCTGTTCAATTACAAACAGGAACGAACCACTCCTTCCTAGGGTTCGAATTTAAACTAGGTTGGACTCGTCCGAAGGATGAGCTTATAATCAAGCATATGTTATCCTCCTCAAGCTTGTTAAAAATAAAGAGGTACTTGCCAGAAATGGTGGGGGAAAAAAGAGAAGAATGAACCTATTTGTCACCTTTTGTCTCAGAAGAAACTTTATTACCGCTCTTGAACACGACACTTTTCATTCACCTGGGTTGGGAAATCTTTTACCTCACAGTTGACCAAATCACTTTGAAAGTCTTTAACCGGGTTCCAGGGGTTAACTTTGAGTTATACGTCACCAAGCCATCTGTTGTGTCGTTATGTGTTCAAGAGGTCTGCAAGAAAAAACTTTCATCTGCAAAATACTTGTCATCCATTTGACCATCCCTGAGTCAGTCCTTACAGCAACATTTCTTCAACTTGAACAATGATTTCGTGTTGCGGGCTTGCCTGCAACGGGTCGCTTTCTATCGACATCGACACATTATCTAGAAAGATGACTTAGGAATCGACAGTACCTTGAAGTCTGCATGCATCAATGGCAGGTTTCTCGCCTTTGACGTCAGTTTACATCATTGACTTTCGATCAGAGGATTCCGTGAAGTGTTCGACATCAAAACATCTATTCACATTTCACGGGTTGTGCTTGGTACTTTGAGAACCATTGACATCACTGGTGGTTTCTCTCACGCTTGTTAACAGTTTACATCATTGACTGGTAATCAAGTGGTTTCTACCATGTTCATCACATGGCTAGAATCGTACCAATTCGGGAAGTAGAAGTGAAGACCCTGGATCTAGTTTCTACCATCCAGGCTGCGAGGAGTTTTGTATTCATTATCTATGTAGACTAATCATAAACAGATGGCTGCGTCCATATTGTGTCTACAAAAGTTTATAAAAATGATGTACTGCAAGATCATTCCTGTATCAGAATAGTTAGTCCATTAGTTAAAGTTTTGAATCTGAGTATGGGAATGCCTACCTCAGTGATGATATAATCTTATACATGTATTTTGTGTTGAAAATTGCAGGTTCCAACCAGGTCATCCACAAGACAATCCTTGAAATGATAAAGCGCTTCACCCTTCCTAGAATTACAAAACCCTACTCTATTCCAGGCTTCGCACTTTAGGGGGCAATCTGTTACACTAAAAAATGTCACCATGACCACTTACAGTTAGTATGGCTCAAATCAACAGTCATGCTACCCTCTTAGGCAAGTCTTATGCCTCTGTTATCCATCTCAAACTCAAAGAAGAGAGAAAGTCTTGTAAAAAATATGTTTATCTCTGGGGTCGCAGGTTCTCTCTAGCCTCACCTGCGGGGACGCTGACCATGTTCACAAAAGGTGCGTCCTTGGACGCTCTGTATGTTAAGGGACAGGTGCGTCCTTCTGTAAAAGGCAAAATGCGCGAGTTTCATCTTAAAAAAGTTACTTGTGGTTACTTCTAGAACTTTCTAGAGGTCGGTTTGATGATTTGGATGCGCCTCTAGTTGGTTCATGTATCTCTATTAAGGGGGAACTTATCCCATCAATAAGGGAACTATCCCACCCAAAGAGGGAGATGATCCCATTGATAGTGGACTTGAATAACCTCTTTACAGCACTATAAATAAAGACATTGAGCCAGAGGGAGAAGAGGTTGGAGCTATACATTTTCTTTGGGTAAATGCTGCAGGATTTAGGTCTTCCATTAGAGCCTTTGTGAGGAGAGATTGTCTTCACTAGATTCTACTTGGGAGAGGGTGAGCTTTGTCAAAGTAGAGGAAAACCCTTGATGGACCCTGGGAGGAACTTGCACAACACCAAGGCCAGGTTGTAAGAGTTTCTTTGTTTCGTTATTAATACAAACTGGTTTATTTTTCTCAATAGCTTGTGTTAATGAGTTATTTCATGTGTTCCTTGGTCTGCATGTTGAATATATGTTTTATTATATGAAATGCAAGTGCTTGGTAATTGTTTGATTGTTTGTGGTTGCAGGAATTGACTTGAAGGAGGAGCTCATCCGGATCGTCAAGAACGGACTTCAACAACAGCGTTTTGGAATAAGGTAAGCCTAAACACTTGTAGTTTTCATGTTGTAAAAGGTGTATTTAGAGAAAGATCACTCCATTTTGTCTTGTTTGTCATTAGAATGTCTTAGACTTCTAGGAAGGTTAGTCGTGTCCGCACCCTTGACAGATTCCGTGTGACAATCAACTAGACATCTTCCTAGATTACAATTGAAAAGAAGAACGAAGGAGATGGCCTACCTCGTTCTGATGCTATTTCGATCTCCTTTGTTGAAGACCTTGAACCACTTGTATCACGAGCTTGTTCCTACTTCTCTCAGTGTTTATGCACCTGCACAAGTGATCAAGACATAACAAGGCATGCCAAAAAAAATATCAAATCCAATAGCAACCTACTTAACTGATCAATGAATGTCAAGCAAAATGATACATGATAATATGCATTTTGGGAAGATGAACCAGGGGTTGTGTATTATTAGAAAATAAAGGGAAACTTACAACCAAAGCCTTGATGTTGATAGGCTCTCCTTGAGTGGTAATCCAATTCCAAGCCAAGAACTCTCCAAGCACTCCTTCTCCAAGTCAAATGAATAGCCTCTAGGCACAATCTTAGCATAAGGGTGCAAATAGAAATAGATCACAAGAGCCTCCAGCCATTTGGGGATGCAAGAAGATGAATATATAGGCAAGGAAAGGGAGTTAGGATCTCTCCAAAGATAGGAGTAGGTCCTCATCTCAAGGAGGTAGGTCATAGGGATAAGACCAAGAGGCCAAGTTGGGAGAATTCGACCTCATCTATGCTAAACAACCTCCAGCTCGCCGCTCTGGAAGCTTCTAGATCACGAAGCTTCTCATCCTCTTTGGGAAAATTGCCTTTTTGGGGATCATCACGAGTATACAAGGGAACAAAGCGATGCCATCATGGGTCAATCATGATGAAACAAGCAACCATTGCAGTTTTTAACCTTATAAGAGCGATGAGTCTCAAAATTAGGTTTTTAGAGCTATTTCTTCAGGGAAAGCTCAAGACATTTTCCAATCAATGTTTTAGAGAGGATCTGAACTGCATATATGAAGGAGTACACTGCATTATGGTCATGTTTCAGGCACTTCGGGGTATGTCACAAGGAAGTGCAGGAGGTGTGACAAAATATTGTGTAACAGATGCCCCCTAAAGCATGAAGGTAGAACGAGGAGTGATGGCTGAGATGCTTTACGAGTTTTTGCAAGGACGAGGACACACACTGTCAGGAGACCTACAAATCAAGGATGCATATACATATACATATCTGAGATCAAGACATGAATCTACGGCATGGGCGCAACCATCCGGATGATGAAGACTATATGAAAAGATCCATGGTATGGGCGCAGCCATCCAGATAACGAGGATCATCATAAATATAAAGTCCCACGGTATGGTCACAACCATCCATATAGTAGAAACATGTGTACAATCATGAATAACATATAACTCCATGCAACCTGAGTCATATCAGATAAGACTGAGGGTCTTGCGCTCCATCCCGACCCGAACAAAGTATGAATCCTAACATGTGAATAAATGTGTTGAAGTCGAACATGCTAGAAAACCACCTGATTACCAACCATTGATGTAGACCATTAACAGGCATGAGAGGAACCACCCATAATGACAATGTCTCTCAAGGTACGACAGTACAATCTGTGAATGTGATAACGAAGCTGAAGTCGAACACTCGTGGAATCATCTGATTGAAGGCCAATGACAAAAACCTATTGTCGGATGCGAAGAACTTGCCATTAAGGCATGCAAGCTCTAAGGTACTGAAAGGGAGTTTCTAAGTCATCTTCCTGGATAATGAGCTGAAGTCGATAGGAAGTGACCCGTCGAAGGAGGGTCATAATGATTCCCCCATCATCAACATGAAACGAGAAACAAAGTGGAATAAGTTTCAAGACTATAACAATGACTCAAATAATGTATAGGTAAATAACTACAGATTGGACTTCTCTTGAACATATTGGCGACATGACTCTGAAGTGTGGCAGCATTAGACTCAACATAGGACCAAGGGTCATAATGACGAGGTGGAATATTCAAATGAGAGGCAAAATGGATAACCCAAACCCGGAAGGACAAGTGACTGAGTGAGGATATCCCAAACCCGACACGAGAAACAGATGAGTGTCATGTTCAAGAGCGACATGCTGCCTATACAAAGGATGTTTCATCTTCATTTTTTCCCCACTATTTCTAGCGAGTACCTCTTTATTTTTACACAATCTTGAAGAGGATACCATATGCTTGTCGTATAAGTTCACCCTTCAGATGAATCCATCCTAGTAAGTTTTACAATTCCTAGGAAGGAGAAAATTGGTCTCGTCATGGTGACAAGTCTTTCGTCGTTTTAATTTTTAACGAGTCCGACATAAGAATAACTCAATATCTTTTTCATATTTAGAGAGTTTGAAAAAGAGACGAAAAAAGAAAACTCCACTAGGTCCCTTTTCGTAATTTGTCTCTCGAATCCGAAAAGGTAGAAAACAATATTCGAGAGAACCTCTTGACCATGTCGATCAAGGTGTACCTTTTTCGTAAATAGTCAATCTCAGCCCGAAAAAGGGGTAAACATATACTGAGGTGACGTCAATTCATTTAATTTAACGAGTTCGAAAGGACAAGTACTTGGAAATCTTTTCATATTTTTGGAGTCTGAAAAGAGTTGAAAGAGGACTCCTCCTGGAGGAAACGAGTGTTATAAAAGGATAGCAACTAATTTTGATAATGATGGAACTGCTCAAAACATGTAATGGTCAATAGGTTGGCTAATGAGACCACTCATTGCAATATTCCTCGGGCAAGGGTAAAACAACCAAGTGAAAGCGTATGATTGGCCAAAGAGATGGTGACGATGGAATGAAGAAACCAAGGCTCATCTAGCAAAAATTGGCTGATAAAAATGGCAATCACGAGATTTAAAGTGGAAATGGTTTCATTTTTACACAAGCTTGAAACATGCAAAACTATGCTTGATTATACTTGAGGATGGTTTCATTTTTTCACAAGCTTGAAACATGAGGAAAAATTATGCTTGGATTTGGTTTCATTTTTACACAAGCTTGAAACAAAGATAAACTATGCTTGAGATAAGTTTGCATGCCCCCAACATAATGACACAATTCAAGGTACATGCCCCCCAAGTTTCATTTCATTCACCGAAGTAGACTATTGGTTACTAATAGGTGGATGGAATGATGGTTTACTTATGAGATCAAGTGAAAGACTCGACTAGAATTTTACGAGATCTAATCAAAGACTCAAATTGGAAGGGGTTTTGTTTCATTTTTTAACGAGCTTGACACAGGAAAAGAAACATGCTCATGATACCTTACTTCATTTTTTAATGAGGTTGACATAGTAAAAGAACTATCCTCATGGTCCTTGTTTCATTTTTTTAATGAGCTTGACACAAGACAAGGAACTCTACTCAATATCCCATGTTTCATTTTTTAAGGAGCTCAACACAAAGACAAGAAACTCTGCTCCATATCCCTTGTTTCATTTTTTAAGGAGCTTGACACAGGATAAGGAACTCTGCTCCATGGTCCTTGTTTCATTTTTTAACGAGCTTGACACAAGACAAGGAACTCTGCTCCATGATCCTTGTTTCATTTTTTAACGAGCTTGACACAAGACAAGGAACTCTTCTCCATGATCCTTGTTTCATTTTTTAACGAGCTTGACACAAGACAAGGAACTCTGCTCCATGATCTTGATCACAGACCAAAAGAGGCCATGGCTTCCAAGAGATCCTCATTAGATGGGAGAACAACACTTTGGAAGGGATACATGTTCAGGGATCCAAATGAAAATTCGGGCTCCAATGCCCCTGGTACATGGCATACTACATCACCTACTAGATCATCAGTAGATGTGGGCATGGAACAGGTAACCACGTAATGAACTTGTGGTGGGGTTGATACCTCTTGCATATGAGAACCATTTAGGGATGATGTTTGATGGGGAGTTGATTCAAGACCAATGAACTTAAGTTGATCAATGATCACAATGTTTCCTTCATGTGGGAAACACATCACTCGAAAGGGAGAAGAGACAAGAGCTCCCATGACATAAACATAGTCATGGCCAAGGAGTAGATTAAAATATAAAGGGCCTTGGACAACCATCACGTCTATATAGACAAACTTTCCTCCCAAAGTAATAGGTAACTTAGGAAGGATCCCTAATGGTTGACTGGTTCCTTTGTTAAAAGCTAATAGATTCTGGGTGATGGGGACAAGTTGAGGAGAACCTAAAGCTTGCCAAGCAGTTGAGGATAGAATGATAATAGATGTACCCTCGTCTATGATTGTGCTAGGTACGACCATATGGTAGTCATGTACTGTAGTCTGGAAAGGCACATAAGACAGAAGACGATGTCCTGCCAGTTGACTCTAATCAAAAGAAGTGACTAAACTACTCAAAAGGGGTGTCATAGGAACATGATAACTACCCTCTTGCTCTATGGGAACAAGAGAACTACTCTCATGCACCTTAAGAACGGGAGGATTTACCTCTAGTTCTTTTGAAACTGAAGAAACTAGAAGAGCCTGAGCAGTATGAGGTTCACTCTCTATTGGAAAGGCACAATTAACTGAAGGCGAAACCAATTCTACCATTTTCTTGACCAATGGTTGATCAACGATGGACTCACAAGACTCACTTTCAGAGAGTGGGGTTGACCAAATATGACTTTTGATCAATCACTAGATCAAATAGTGAAGGATCAAGGGAAAGCTTTCGATGCCCAGTCGGAAGACGAGGTTAAGAACCTGTAAGGTTTTCTAACTCTTTGGAAGCTTCATCCATAAGAGGAAAAAGGTGAATAGGATGATTACCTTCACACAACTTACAGGGAAATTTGACTTTTCCCTTTTTACCATGGGATTTACTAGTCGAAGGTTTATCAAAAGCATGATCACTAGAGGCTGATGACAAAGGTCGATGTGAACATGTGGACCACGCTTCTAAGACCTTGGGAATACTAGTACGATTTCGAAGAAGGTGGTCACCCTTACATAACATGCAAGGGAATTTTACTTCTCGTGGCTCGTTGGGAGTTTTTTCTTCATTAGTTGCATCGGTAACAATAGTTGTTTGGTTGTCCCCTTACTTATTTTGCTTCTTCTTCTCCGGCCTCTTCTTCTTCTTCTTAGTTTCCTGATTAATAGAATCTAGACTTTCACCAGGCAAAGAGGAAGAACGAGGTGAAGAAACAGGCGAAGAAGGAAAGGGGTCAACTTTAGGATTAACATGAAGTTGATGTTGTTCAGGTGGAGGAGGACTCAATTGAAAAGTAGTTTGAACACTCAAAACCATTAAGGTTGAAAATAACCAAACTGGAAAACCAATGGTCAATCTAGGGAAGGGACAACGTCGCCGTATAGGGAGCACCAGTATTTCCAAAAGAAGGAAAAGCACAAGGATTCCCATCTGAGGGGTTTCCTTGACTGGTAGACTCAAGAAATGTTGCCATTGGTATCAACCTAAGATATACTAAGGAGTATTTCCACGGGAAGGATGTTGTTCCACGGTCAATTAATTTTAGAATTTGAAACAAAATTTTTTCCTTTTCATGTTTTAAGAGTTGAGAAAAGGACGAAAAGGTGACTCTAGTCGCTTTTGTTGGTTTAGCAGGCTTGAAAGGACAAGTGCTTGATGATCTTTTCAAGTTTAAGGAGCCAAAAAAGATCGAAATGACTACTTAGGTAACTCTGGGCAAAAGGAGTCCCAAGTAACCGTGCACTGCAATATACACCTCAACAAATAAATTTACCAAGGACTTGACATATGTTCCAACAATCTCCCTGAATGTTGTGTTTGGTGTATCACATTTACAAGGCGACAAACTCGGTTTCATATGGATAAAGGTTTGCAACCTATGAGGGTCTCCCTTTATATACTTGATGGTACGGGGAGAACAAGTCCGTGCTAGCACTGTCTAATGCAAGAGAAAATGACAACTGCTAATTTTTAAAGACGTTGGAACACATCTCTAGCCTAGACCACTAAGTATGAAGAGTTAATGTTTCAAATTCTCCTTAGGTTCATTGAGATAGATTTTAATTTAATATTCAATTATGTTTTAGTTTTGAGGCTCAAAACGATGTCACCTGAACACCTATGATGTAACTATATGAAAAAAGGAAAAAAAATCATTTCAATGAAAGCTAGACTAATCAAGGGAAGAAATTTCAATCAATAATGCATAAAAAAAAATGCATCACGCAAAATGCCTTCCACTAACTTTCACATTGCAAAATGTGACAACTAAATCTAATCTTTCATTTCACTAAATGCAATTCCAAGAAGCAATCCTATAAGAAAGGAAAAACCTTTCCTTTCACTTTCGTCTTCCAAATGAAATGCCAAAAGTAAAAATGATTTGTTGTTCACTAGCCTAAATGCAACTTTTCGAAAGAAAAATGGTTTTACTTTACAAAGATGCACTTATATGAATTATGCTTTCCTTTCCATTTTGAATGATTGGACGCATCTAATACAGTTTTTAGCTTTCAGTCATTGAGAAAATGTGATCTATTTTCAATGATGAATCTCAAAAAATAACTTTTAAATGCAACTAATCTAATGCATTTTAACGAAAAGTAAATTTTGAAATACAAGATAAAACAAATGCAAAATGATGTTTTCAATGATTTCCACAGAAAACAACACACAACCAATCAGAAAAACAAGGATCTCAATGACACCAACAAGCAGCAAGTGATAACCAATTGACTAGAAACCCTAGAACTCAATCAGATTTCACTTCAAAGGCAATGAGACAAATTTTGCAAATTAATCAAGACAATCAATAAAAAACACCATAGACACTCTGGAAAATCATTGATAGAGGACACAGAGATTGAAAACAAGAAGAAAACCCCTATTTTCTCCTATACTCTGGGATCATTGCTCTTGTCATAGGCAAAAAAGCGATAATCACGACTGTAATTAAAACATACACGATGTCATTGCGACTGTGAGAGACAAATCTGCGATGGGCGAGAAAAATGAAGAAAAAATAAGAAATCTTCAAGACCAGACAAAAATCAATGTTCTCAAGCAATCACCAACAAGTGAAAATAGTTACATAAAATAAAACAAGCTAGAAAACTGATGGTTGGTCAAACTCATCACAAAAGTAGGATGAAGGATTGAATGGAAAGGATCATAGCCTCCCCAACGGAGTCACCATTTTGTTGTTAAGGTAAATCCTCTCTACGAATAGAGACAATCCCTCTAGCCCAATGAGTGGGTCTAGAAACTGAAGTGACAATCAACTATATATCTTCCTAGATTACAATTGAAAAGAAGAATGAAGGAGATGGCATACCTCGTTTTGATGTTATTTCGATCTCCTTTGTTGAAGACCTTAAACTGCTTGTATCACAGGCTTGTTCCTACTTCTCTCAATGTTTATGCACCTGCACAAGTGATCAAGACACAACAAATCATGCCAAGATAAATATCAAATCCAATATAAACCTACTTAACTGATCAAGGAATGTCAAGCTAAATGATACATGAACATATGCATTTTGGGAAGATGAACCAGCAGTTGTGTATTATTAGAAAATAAAGGGAAGCTTACAACCAAAGCCTTGATGTTGATAGTCTCTCCTTGAGTGGTAAACCAAGTCCAAGCTAAGAACTCTCCAAGCACTCCTTATCCAAGTCAAATGAATAGCCTGTAGGCACAATCTTAGCATAAGGGTGCAAATAGACATAGACCAACCCAGCCTCCAACCATTTGGGAATGGGAGAAGATGAATATATAGGCAAGGAAAGGGAGTTAGGATCTCTTCAAAGATAGGAGTAGGTCCTCATCTCAAGGAGGTAGGTCATAGGGATAAGACCAACAGGCCAAGTTGGGAGAATTTGACCTCATCTATGCCAAACAACCTCCATCTCGTCGCTCTGAAAGCTTCTAGATCACGAAGCTTCTCATCCTCTTTGGGAAAAATGCCTTTTTGGGGATCATCGCAGGTATACAAGGGAACAGAGTGATGCCATCACAGGTCAAGCGTGATGCAACAAGCGACCAATGCAGTTTTTAACCTCATAAGAGCGACGAGTCTCAAAATTAGGGTTTTAGAGCTATTTCTTCAGGGGAGAGCTTAAGGAATTTTCCAATCAATGTTTTAGGGAGGATCTGAACTACATATATGAATGAGTACACTGCATTATGGTCATGTTTTGGGCACTTCTGGGTATGTCACAGGGAAGTTAAGGAGGTGTGAAAAATACTGTGTAACACTACATTCCAATATAATTTGGTTGGCCTAACCATAGCTTGGCTCAACTAGTTGACTGCATAGCACATATTTGGTCGTGTGTTCACAAGATACATTAGTGAACCCACTAGCTGTCGATAAATGGTAGAATCCAAATCTTCACCTAAAGTGGCATCCTCCTTCCTCCAGTTGGTCGCTAGAGGTGTCTCTATGGCTTTACAACTCTCCATGTGGAATCTTTGTAGTGTCTCATTTGCGTACTATCCTTGAGACACAAACAATTCCCCATTGTTGTTCCATACTTCCAACTCGAGGAAGTAGTGCATGAGACCCATGTCCTTCATTTCAAATTCCCTTTCAAGGTCCTCCTTGCAAGATCATATCGGCTACTCATCACCATTCAAAATGAAATCATCCAAATATAAAACAATAATAAGAAATTTATCTTCTATGAAGATATGATAGAGGTTCATATTCGCTTCAATTTTGGTGAAGACCAAACCAGTGAGATAGTTGTCGATCCTGGTGTACCAAGCACATGGTACTTATTTGAGACTGTACAATGCTCACTTGAGTCTACACACATGAGACTCTCGATCAAATGTCTCAAAACACTTTGGTTACTCGATATACACCTCCTCCTCATTAACCCCATTGAGAAATGTTGTTTTTACATCCATCTAGTGGATCTTCCAGCCCATTTGCGCAACCAATGCAAGCATTGATATAATGGATGAATACCTTGCTACAGGAGAAAAGTTTTCCTCATAGTCACTTCCTTCAACTTGAGAGAATCCTTTGGCCACAAATTTGGGCTTATACTTCTCTATGCTTCTGTTTGCTGCATGCTTAACCTTGAAGATCCATCTCGAACCCATAATTGATTTAAATGTTAGTCTTAGGACCACTTCTCAAGCATTGTTGTTCATTATGGATTCATATTTTTCCACCATGGCATCAATCCAAACAGGTTTCTATACTACTTCCTCGAAAGAGGATGGCTTAGTCTCTACAAGCTTGATCATTAGAGCCATGTAGCCAGTGTACCTCTGAGGTGACATACTTTGTTTGCGCAAATTTGAAGGAGCTCCCACATTCTCCCTTGCATCCTACACTAATCTATTAACTTCCATGGTTTTTTTTTCTACCTTCTCTAGATGGTTCTGCTTGAGTGGATGTCTCCACTCTCTACTCCTCTATTTTTGGTTGCTCCAAAACTTCTCGAGGCTCCTCCTTTGGTTCTAAAATCTCTTCTTCTAGTGGGATTTGTAGTTCCCTCTCAAGAGAGCACCACATCACTTTCTCCTCATCAAAATTTACATCCATTTGCACAATAATCATTCTAAGGGATGGTAAGTACACACAGTAGTTGTGTGGAGTTTCTGTGTAACCCATAAATACTCCCAACTTTGTTGTCAGCTCAAGGTTCTTCCTAGAATCTTTGGATACATGGCAGTAAACAGAGGCTCCAAAAATCTTGAAGTGATACACATCCAGATTTCTCCCCGAGAAATCCTCCTCTTGTGTAATCATACCAAGAATCTGATGAGGACTCTGGTTCTGCACATAGACTATTGGGTTACATGTCTCTTCCTTCCCACAAATGTATTGGTAGGCCTTGGTCATGTAACATAGCTCTAGAAACCCCAACAATGCCCTGGTTCTTGTTGGAAATAATACTCGGGGGGGGGTGTGAATAGGTATTTACAAATCAATAACTTTTTCATTTCCATAATCAGGTTTATATACGTTATTTCAGAGAAGGAAACTCGCATGTGCACACAACTGTTATTAAGGCAACCAACGTATATCCAATGAACTTATGATTTAGTTAATTCATAATATGCTGATCTTTAATTAGTGCATCAGTACTTTATTAAACATTAAACAGTAACCATGTGCAGTAATAATAGAATAAACCATCACACATAAGCAACACACATGAACACCAAGATTTAAGGTGGAAACCCAATGTGGGTGAAAACCACCTGCTGCTATCGTCTTTGTCTTCTTTTAATAATAAGAAAATTTGTTTATAATCTTGTACTGGTGCAGACTCATACCAATACGTAGGCACCCATTTGTGAAAGGCTACAACCTTCTCTCGTTCTCCAGCTTCTTTTGGAAGGGAGCTACAACCCCCTAGTTCTTGTACTAGCCGATATATTTACTAGTACATAGGCTCCGACCTACAGAAGGCTACAACCTTCACTCATTCTCCAGCTTCATCTGGAAGGGATCTACAACCCCCTAGTTCTTGTACTAGTTGATATATTTACTAGTACGTAGGCTCCGGCCTATAGAAGGCTACAACCTTCACTCGTTCTCTAGCTGCTACTGGAAGGGAGCTCCAACCCCCTGATCAAATCACCAGCCACTACTGGTAGGAAGCTTCGACTTCCTCACTGAAGGCTCCAACCCTCAGTATCCTCCAGGGACCACGTTTCATAAATTTTCACACTGGATACTCCTGGTACACAACAACACTATATGTAGGCCACGTTTCATCCAATTTTCATACTGGACCCATTAGTAACATTGAAGCTCAAAATCAATCACCACTGTAATACAACCATCAAATACATCTGCATCAACCAACCCAATCAATTTCTGATATAGCTGAAACCCAATCATCAATCTCTGATATAACTGGAACAATCAATCACTGAAACCTCTGAACCTCTGACACAACTGAATAAAACAATCACTGAACCTTTGACACAACTGAATAAACCATTCATTCAAACTTAATCAAATTCAACCAGTCAACTGGAATGAACAGATCACTGTAACCAGTACATAGATCTGAACCCAGAATGCTGCATCAACAACCAGAACTAACTGTAACCTCAAAAGGCACATGTCAGAATGTATACACTCCTTTAATGAAGAAAACTTGTGTGTATACGCTACTTCCTTTTTCCCAACCTACGTATACCTCTGAAGATACTGAATCATAAAACCTCTGAACCACAAACTGTACCAATCAGTAACATTCTAAAGATCTATTGTCATATTACAGAGTTCTAAATAGATAGCAACAAGGATAACCCTTCTTTCTCAATCAATTAATCAATGAGACACAAACTCTTTATGCATTCAATTTTACTTTCAGATCTAAGAAGACTTCATTGAAAGACAACAGTAAAACAATAGTACTGAACTGATAGATCAGCCATCCTTGAACGTCAAGCTTTTCTTTTGCATACGCTACTTGGAAGAGCCGAACCAGCGTGTATACACACCTTAACCAAAGCGAACCAGCGTACAGATCTGTAAATACTTACTTCATAACTTCGCTGCACCTCTAGACTTCAGACAAACCCAAATCACGATATTTAAAGAATAAAACAGGTGTACATAATCAAATCTAGCCCAATATCAGATCATTCAATAATAAGTCATTTCAGGTCTCATGATCCTGATCCAATATTGAATTCAAGGTGCACAAAGTATTTTAGATCAAATTACAAACATAGCCCCTGCAACATAAAATATACTTCAAATAGAAGTATTCCTTAGAAACCCATACACTTGCACATAACCCTTCATAAGATATTCATTCCTTCAGTACTTAGCCCTTGATCTTCTCCTTCTTATATACTTAGATCCTTTGTTAATACCTTGGACCAAAACCACTTAAGACCAATACCACTTAGGACCAATACCACTTAGGACCAATACCTTGGACCAAATACCTAGGGTCAATACCATGGACCAAATACCTCGGACCAAAACCTTGGTTTTCCAACATGTACGCTCTTTTCCTCCTGTGGGAGTGTGTGTATACATATACACTCTTTTTGTTCTATGGACCAACGTGTATACGCTGTTTTGACTAAGAGGACCTGCATATACTTCTTAAACTGCTTTACATCAACCTTTTCCTTTACTTTCTTTATTCTAATCAGTAGACCTAAGTTCCATCTTCCTGTTCTTCTGTACCAATGTCCTGTTACTTCTGAATAGACCTGTTACACTGTAATTTTCCATATTACTTTTGAAATGATTCCTTTGAATTGCCATGCATTCTGTCAGATCTGATATTTCTCCTGTAGATTCATCTAGTTACCATATACAAGTGATTTGTTCCGCTACAGGTGGGTTGCCATCAAGTACAACACATGTATCATAATGCCAACATTTCTTTCTCTCAACTACCCCATTATGTTGTGGGTTGTGGGGTGTTTTCAGCTCTCTTCGAATGCCTTATTTCACACATAAATCCTTGAATTCATTTGAAACATACTCACCTCCATTGTCACTCCTGAGAGCCTTCACCTTCTTGCTGATCTCTTTCTCAACTAGTGCCTTGAATTCCACAAACTTGAAGAATGTCTCATCCTTCTTCTGCATGGAGAATATCTAGCACTTCCTTGAGAAATCATTAATAAAAATAATAAAATATTTGTGTCTGGCAGTAGAGGCTATCGAGAAAGGTCCACAAACATCATAGTGGACTCTTTCCAAGACTACGTGTTTTGCTGTGTCGATCATGGAATGCGTATATTACATACTTCCCTAAAGTACAACCTTTGCAAACATCATGTTGCTAAAGTGATCCTTTGGGGAGGCCATTGGTTATTTGCTGCATAATCATTAAGGTGCCATGATGAAAATGGCCCGACCTTATGTGTCAGAGATCACCAACATCGCAACTCTGCACTTTCTTTGCCTTACTACTTAATGCAACACAATCTTCCACAACACATTTACATAGGTTATTCACACGAACCCTGATCTGCTTCACCTATCCAATGGTTATGTGTCTCAGGAATGCTTTCCCTTTGTTGAAAATCACATTGTAACCATGATCTTCAAAAACTGCAAAAGAGATGAGATTATTCTTTAGGTCTGGCACAAACATGACATCTTTGAGGCGAAGAGGGGATCTTGACTCCCTCTGAAAGGTTATTGTACCAATCTAGGTAGCACTGTACCTTTTGTCATCCCCCAACGCAATATGAATATGGAGATATTTCTCCTCCATGTCACTATAAACTCTCTACACCCTGTCATGTGGAATGATGCACCAAAGTCCAAGTACCACACGCTCCCCATCATTTTGTTGTCCATGCATGCAATAAGGGAGAAGTCAAGCTCAAGCTGTGAAGCCAAGACTTTACTTGTTGCTCCTCCTGAGTTCTTCTTGCTCAAATTTTTGTAATGGGCACTTCGTGGCATAATGCCCGAGTTCATGACAATTGAAGCATTTTTTTTGGACAAGTCCTTCTTCTTTCCCCCTTGGTTGGATTTTGGTTTGGTTTGATATTTCTTCCCTTTTCCCTTATTTACCTTTCAAACCAATGAAAACATTTCTTCATCCTCTGCCTTGGATGAAGTCCCATCCCAATTATTTCTCATGAACTCTTATTGTACCAAACTATACCATAACCTTTCCCACTTCGATAACTTTTCTCTTCCATTTGCTAAGTCCTGGTAGCTATGCTAACTTTTGGGAAGGCTTAGAAGAGCTAGGCTCACTAGGTCATCTTCTGCAACAATCACACCAAACCCTCAAATTTCATCATGAACTTGTGTAAATTTGTTGAGATACTGTGGGATAATGTCATTCTTCAGCATCTTTATATTTTGAAGTTTGTCTTTGAGGGCCAGTTTTCTATAGTCATTGTTATTCTGAGATAGATTTGTTAGTGCCTACAACATTGCGAAAGGAGTGTCTTTACCATGGAGATTTGGGGCAATGTGGTCTTGTACTCACTCCAAGATTATTCTCCTCACCTTGGCTACATCTTTCTTCCATTAAGCTAGGTTTTGGGCATTAGTTGATCCTGGTTTTTCAATGTGTGCCTTGACATATTCTATTAATATGTCTTCATCAAGCACTTCCTCCATGCCATACTTCCATGCATTGAATTTCAAGTTGCCTTCTAAGGCATACTCTAATCTCAAGCCGTTGAAAGGTCATCTTCCCAAGTATAAAAAGATCCTGCTACAATGAAGCTGCAAATTTGAACCTCCTGAGAAACAACTTCGAAATTATTGTTCTAATGTGAATCCAGCTCTGATGCCATGTAAAAATTATGGTGTAGAATTGCAATTTCTTAAGAAATTTTAATCTAAATCAAGAGACACAATTCTACTCTACTAATTTGTGGAATTCAATTCACAATTTAGAACAATAATCTCAGAGATACAAGAAAAAATCACACACATGCACACTACTTTTCTATGGGAAAGCAATTGCTAAAACCCCCTCAATCCAGCTTGCATTAATATGATGAATATAGATTGTATTACAATTACTAGCTCAATCTGAGCTCAACCTATAAGTGAATAGCCTATCTCTCTGCTCAATGAGAAGCTCTAACCCAAACTTAGTCAGTTTATGCCTCTGCTTGAGCCCATATTTCCTTGCGCAATTCCTGAGGAAATTAGGCCCCTATTATTTAGGAATTTTCCTCCAATTTATTTGGCAATTCCCAAGGTTGTTCATATGGTTGCATGAAACACCTGTACACTCAAGACTATTCTATAACTGATGTCACACTGCCTTGGAATCTCCACCACAACTGGGGAACTCGAATTCTCTACATGCACTAGCTATTTTGGGTTGATTGATTAGTTCACTGGATG
The DNA here is from genome assembly GCA_031772625.1 of Pinus tabuliformis. Lineage (NCBI taxonomy): Eukaryota > Viridiplantae > Streptophyta > Pinopsida > Pinales > Pinaceae > Pinus > Pinus tabuliformis. Next base: position 887,409,530 of record CM062808.1, on the reverse strand, counting down.
ATCACTACGTTATACTACTGTCCCACTGCACAACTGATCTTCCACTAGTTTCTTCAATAGTTAGAACTAGTTTAACTGAAGACAACTTGAAATACCTGACCTTGATTGCTACAAATTAACAATCACAAATGCTTAAATGAACTCCAAGCTCTCTAACTCTAATTTATTGAGCTAACTGAGTGACAAGAGCCATGTCACACAAATTAATTGTATCCAAGTTGTTTGTTGACGTGGAAATTCAAATTTTCTCAATATGACCAAGGAAAAATCAAATTGAGACTTTCTTGCTGCATTTTTCAACAATTGGACCATGGTTGACTATGATTGACCATGATTTATTTTTAAAACATGGTCCACCATAGTTGACCGTGATCGACCATGATTGGTCATGGTTGACCATGATTGATATTATAAAACCAAGGGAATAATATTAAACACAAGGGAATAATATAAACCCAAGGTATATAAACCCTAAGATAAATATTATAAACCCTTAAATAAACATGGTTGACCATAGTTTATTTTCATATTGAGACAATCTTTGTCATAATGCGATGTTGGACCATGCTCGACCACAGTTGAACCAAGTGAATAATATTAAGCCCTAGGAATATGAACCCTTATATTAATAAACCTAAGGGATTTATATATAAACCTAAGGGAATAATAAACCCAAGGGATTAATACTAAAATCCCAAGGGATAAATATTATAACCCAAGTTATATGAACCCTAAGCTAAATATTATAAACCCTAAAATAAACATGGTTGACTATGGTTTATTTTCATATTGAGACAATCCTTGTCACAATGCGACATTGGACCATGTTTGACCATGCTTGACCATGATTTATTTTCATATCAAGACAATCTTCGTCACAATACGACATTGGACCATGGTTGACCACCATTGATTTTCATATTGAGACAATCTTTATCACAATGCGACGTTGGACCATGGTTGACCATGATTGACCGTTGTTCACCATGAATGATTTTATAAAACATGATTGACCATGGTCGACCATGATTGACCATGGTTGATCATCGTTGACCATGATTGATATTATAAACCCAAGGGATTAATACTAAAAAGCCAAGGAATTATAAACCGAAGGGAATGATATTAAACCAAGGGAATAATATAAACTCAAGGTATATAAAACCCAATATAAATATTTAAACCCTTAAATAAATACAGTTAACCATGATCTATTTTCATATTGAGATAATCTTTGTCACAATACTACATTGGACCATGCTCGACCACGGTTGAACCCTTAGAGTAATAAGGGAATAATATAAACCCAAGTTATATAAATCCAAGGTATATAAACCCTAAGATAAATATTATAAACCCTTAAATAAATATGGTTGGCCATAGTTGATTTTCATATTGAGACAATCTTTGTCGCAATGTGATGTTGGACCATGCTTGACCACGGTTGAACCAAGGGAATAATATTAAACCCCAGGAATATGAACCCTTAGGTTAATAAACCCAAGGGATCGATATTATAAACCCAAGGGATTGATACTAAAACCCCAAGGGATTATGAAATCAATGGAATAATATTAAACCCCAAGGGATAAATATTATAAACCCAAGGTATATAAACCCTAAAATAAACATGTTTGACCATGTTTGATTTTAATATGAGATAATCCTTCTCACAATGAGACATTGGACTGTGGTTGACCATGATTTATTTTCATATCGAGACAATATTTGTCACAATGCGACGTTGGACCATCATTGACCATGGTTGATTTTTATATTGAGACAATCTTTGTCACAATTCGACGTTGGACCATGGTTGACCATGATTGATTTTATAAAACATGGTTGACCATGGTCGACCATGATTGACCATGATTGAAATTATAAACCCAAGGGATTAATACTAAAAACCCAAAGGATTATAAACTCAAGGGAATAATAAATCCAAGGGATTAATACTAAAATCTGGAGGGATTATGAACCCAAGGGAATAGTATTAAACCCAAGGGACTAATATTATAAACCCAAGGTATATAAACCCTAAGATAAATACTATAAACACTAAAATACACATGGTTTATTTTCATATTGAGACAATCCTTGTCACAATATGACGTTGGACCATGGTTGACCATGATTGATTTTCATATCGAGAGAATATTTCTCACAATGCGACGTTGGACCATAATTGACCATAGTTGATTTTCTTATTGAGACAATCTTTGTCACGATGCGACGTTGGACCATGGTTGACCATGATTGATATTATAGCCTAAGGGATTAATACTAAAAATCCAAGAGAATAATATTATAAACACTAAAATAAACATGGTTGAACGTGGTTGACCATGGTTGATTTTCATATGAAGACCATCCTTGTCACAATGCAACATTGGACCATGATTGATTTTCATATCGATACAATCTTTGTCACAGTGCGACATTGGACAATAGTTGATTTTCATATTGAGACAATATTTGTAACAATGCAACGTTGGACAATGGTTGACCATGGTCGACCATGATTGAACATGGTTAATCATGATTGATCATGTTTGACCGTGATTAATATTATAAACACAAAGGAATATGATGATGATGATGGTTAACGTCCATGGAGACCAAACTTTGGTCTATCGGACCTAAAGAAACAAATTATTTAGTTTGATTTAAGATATTATTCCCATGCACAAAAAGCTTGGAGAGAAGCCTCCCAAACTCACTATAATTTTGACATTGTAGAAGGCTAGGAAGGTCAGTATTGCGACAGAGATTATGAAATTGAGATCTAATGTGGTTGTACGCGGGGCACAAGGGATTAATACGAAAAACCCAAGGGAATAATATAAACCATAAGATAAATATTAGAAACACTTAAATAAACATGGTTGACCATGGTTGATTTTCATATTGAGACAATCTTTGTCTCAATGCGACGTTGGATCATGCTCGACCATGGTTGAACTCGTAGATTAATAAACCCAAGGAATTGATATTATAAATCCAAGGGATTAATACTAAAAACCCAAGGGATTATGAATCCAAGGGAATAATATTAAGCCAAAATGGATAATATTATAAACCCAAGGTATATAAACCCTAAGATATATATTATAAACACTAAAATAAACACGATTAACCATGAGCGATTTTCATATTGAGAAAATTTGTGTCACAATGCGACACTCGACCATGGTTGACCATGCTTGACTATGATTTATTTTCATATTGAGAGAATCTTTGTAACAATGCGATGTTGGACCATGGTTGATTTTCATATTGAAACAATCTTTGTCACAATGTGACAATTGGCCATGGTTGACCATGATTGATATTATAAAACCAAGGGATTAATACTAAAAACCCAAGGGAATAATATTAAACCCTAGTAATATGAAACCTTAAATTAATAAACTCAAGGGATTGATATTATAAACCCAATGGAATAATATTAAACCTTAGGAATATGAACCCTCAAATTAATAAACCCAAGGGATTGATATTATAAACCCAAGGGATTAATACTAAAATCCCAAGGGATTATGAACCAAAGGGAATAATATAAATCCAAGGTATGTAAACGCTAAGATAAATATTATAAACCCTTAAATAAATGTGGTTGACCATGGTTGATTTTCATATTGATACAATCTTTGTCATAATGCGATGTTGGACCATGCTCAACCATGGTTGAACCATTAGATTAATAAACCCAATGGATTGATATTATACACCCAAGGGGTTAATACTAAAACCCCAAGGAATTATGAACCCAAGGGAATAATATTAATTCCAAGAGACTAACATTATAAACCTAAGGTATATAAACCCTAAGATATATATTATAAACACTAAAATAAACATGGTTGACCATGGTTGATCATGGTTAACGATGATTGACCTGATTGACCATGATTGATATTATAAACCCAAGGGATTAATACTAAAAACTCAATGGATTATAAACCCAATGGTTTGATATTATAAACCCAAGGGATTAATACTAAAACCCCAAGAGATTATGCACTGAAGGGGTAAATATTATCAAGATTATATTCAAAATTAATCAAAATCAATAAATTACACATATAGCGCCATTAGAAATTAAGTATGTTAATTAGTGATAAGTGTCAATAAAACCATATAGTAAATAGTAAATAGTAAAAATAAACAATAACATATAGTAAATAGTAAATAGTAAAAATAAACAATAAAATTACTTTAAACAATTTGAGAGTAGGAAAATTTTTCTACTTTGAAATAATCAAATCTAAGTTATTCAAAATTATCTTGTTTCTTATTAGTTAAGGTTATTTAAAAAAAATTAAGATTGAAAAATAATTTTAAAAGAATATCCTTTTTCTGGAAAATTTAGATGGGAATGATAACTACCATTCATCCCAACTACCCAAGCTAAACTTAATTCATAATAATCTTAATTACTTATGATCATATAAATTCTTAAAAAAATATTAATGTCAAAATAATGAGATTAATGGTTTCCAATCCAACACATAGCAACAATTACATAATTGTTAAATATAATAAATTATATTAATTGTAAAATAAATTATGAATTTGTTCTTTAAATAAATTCAATTATAATAACAATTAAAACAAGTTAATACTAAAGTTAATAATTATTTTACAATTGTAAATTTTCACTCAATTTTTTCCCTTTTATTTGATTGTGTTAAAATGCAAAATGGATTTTTATATCTCAAACTTTTCACTCATCTTAAAAAAATGTTCTCTTATTTCATAACTATATCTTAAAATGTTATAATTTTTTAAAAACACATATCATTTAAGATCAATTAAGATTAATTTAGACAATTATTTTTTAATTATAAATTATCATTTTTAAATTATATTTCCACTGTGTTTTATTATAAAAACATATAAAATACTAGTTCAATTTCATGTCCCAACTAGAGTGATATATTGGACATGTTGAAGATGAATTCCTTGTCCCGACCTATGTTGAAGATATAGTCCTATCAAGTTAAAAAAAAAATCTTATTTTATCATTATATTTAAAAATATATATCACTTTTAAAATATTCAATAAAATAATTTAACAAGATAGAATATTAACACTTTTCTTTTAAAACTAAACTTATTACATTATTTATAAAACATTTTTTCAATAAATTATAAAACAACTTTTCAATTGCAAACTTATTGCATTATTTATTAAAAACTTTTTCCATCACAAATTTATTGGATTATTTATCAAACAACTTTTGAATTATAATAAATTAAAGTCTAATTTATTTAAAAAAATTAAGATTGAAAAATAATTTTAAAGGAATATCTCTTTCTGGAAAAGTGAGGTGGGAAAGATAACTACCATTCATCCCAACTACTTAAGATAGACTTAATTCATAATAATCTTAATTACTAATGATCATGTATATTATCAAAAAAATATTAATATAAAGTAATGAGATTAATGGTTTCCACATCTAATTCATGAGCAAGTGTTAAAGATAATAAATTATGTTAATTGTAAAATAATTTGTGAAATTTTTTCTTTAGATTAATTCAATTTTAATAACAACTAAAACAAATTAATACTAAAATTAATAATTATTTTACAACTATAAATGTTTGCTCAATATTTGCCCATTTAATTGATTATGTTAAGATGCAAAATGGATCTTTATATCTCAAACTTTTCACTTTATCTCAAAAGATTGTTCTCTTATTTCTTAACTATACTTTAAATTGTTATAATTTTTTAAAAATATATATAATATAAAATCAATTAACACTAATTTAAACAATTACTTTATAATTTTAAATTATCATTTAAAATTATGTTTCCACTGTATTTATATTTTAATACTAATCACTTTTAAAATACTAAATAAAATAATTTAACAATATAAAATATTAACTTTTTTCCTTTTAAAACCAAACTTATTACATTATTTATAAAACAACTTTTCAATTATTTATAAAACAAATTTTCAATTACAAACTTATACATTATTGCATTACTTATTAAACTGCTGTAATCACAAATTTATTGAATTATTTATCAAACAACTTTTCAATTATAATAAAAAATACATGATTAATATTATTCACATCGAAACCTAAACTAAACGTTGAAAGAATATCGCTGCTTTGGAGCTTTTCAAAGGATCTCAAATGCACGCTGCATATTGATTAGAAATCCTTTTAATTCAATCAGTATAGAATAAATTTATTAAAAAAAAAAATCGAAGAAGCTCGCTGAGAAGAAGTCTATGTTTTAATTGTTTAGCTAATATATATGAGAGTTACATAAATAAATTGCACCCAACTCACTCTCGTGATCAATTCTAAGGAAATACCACCACCTCGCTAGGTCTCTCCGTAAGTTTCGACTGCAACACAGGCTCTTATTTATTGAACTGAAGTGACAACCAATCAGTGGGTAAACCAATAGATTGAAATAAATCGTTTTAATTTATTTACTAGTCGTTTTGAGTCTGTTTTTGTTGGAAGCTTTTCAGATCGGATTTTCTGGTCTATTTTTTCTAAAATCGGGCAAGAATTTACTGAAATCACAAGTTTAATGAGTAACCCTGTACAATCTAAGTTCCCAAGGGATTTTTCAGAGCGCTGAATCTGAATCTATATATACAGTAAAAAACCAGTTTAAATAACACAAATCAAGATTTCATCTCAATTTCCAACACCGGAAAATCCAAAAAATCTCACTAAAAAACTCCATTTATTTATTACATATTTATTTTTATATTTAAATTTTTTGAAGATGAAGAAATTACAACCCTCCATTCCCCTCTCAACGAAACATATTTCTTTAAAATCTAACCGTGTCTATTGATTTAAATAAAATTAAAAGTCAACCAACCTCCATCACCCTAAGTTGAAGTGAAACATTTTTTAATTTAAATTATATAAAATTTTAAATAAAGGTTTTAAGATTATTTCAATAAATTTTATCTTTTACTTTGATATTTTTTATTTAAAGATAATTAATTTTAAATTTTACTCAATTAATTATCTTAATAATAAAAAACAATAGTATATTTTTCAACATTTTATTTTTTATTTTTTATTTTTTTTTGTATAATTTTAATTAATTTTGTATGAATTAACAAGGAAAGTGTTCGAATCATAAGTTTGCGCTGTGTAGTCTAAGTGTCCCAAGGGTTTTGCAGAGCACTGAATCTATTTATGCATTAAAAGATACATTTTAAATAATCTAACCCAAGAATACATTCACAATATGACCCAAAATTGTATCCTCATTTTGGCCAAAAAAGTCAAATGTCAAATAATTATATTGTGCCTCTTGTATATTGATCTTGTAGTATTGGTCCAATGCAATCCAAACTCTGAACCGACACACAAAGAAACAACAACGTTTCTTGATGCAATTGGTTAGAAAAGAAGCAAGTATAAACCAAGTCAAGTCCACATCCAAATACAAATATGAATCAATAATAAAAAAAGAACAATTACTTTGGGGGATGAGGTGTGCACAGAAGAGAGAACTCCCTTTTATTATGAATAACAACATATTATAGATGTGCCTAATAGCTTACTACTAGCAACTTTGGTAACCAATGTCTAGGTTCCCGTGATATTGGGCACCTTAGGATAACTTATAAATTCAAGCTCCTTACCAAGCAAAAGATTGAGAAAACTAAGAAGTTTAAACCTCAAATCAAAAAGAAGAAGCCATAACTCAAAAAGTAGGATTTTCAAGACAAGGTGGACATAAAAGCTCAACTTTATCACTTATAACCGCTCCAACATGAGAGAGTCAATGTGGTAGTTCCCCTTTTTCTAACATTAGGCTTCATTTTATAGTATTGTGAATTGGTTGAGATAATTGGTAATGGGTTTTAGGGAGGTATGGGTGTGGGGATCTCATAAACCATGTTCAAGAGCACATGCTTTTTGTGCATTTGTATTTCTTTACACATTTTACAAGGTATAATCACCTTTCTCATATGCAATATACGTATAAACCCAACACCCAACTTCCTTCAAGGGAAAGCATGTGTCAATTGAAAAAAATGTGGATTTAATATGCTTTGGGATGAGAAATGATTGCAAGTGATCATTATAAAGGCCATATGTGAATTAAAATCATAATAACATCACATAATTAGATAGCAAGTGTCCCTTAATGTATGAGGTCAAAAGGGAAGCTAACAGTTAAAATACATGGTAAAATAACAAAGGAAGTTACCAAGTGGGACTATATGGAGTCCAAAAATATTTTTATTGGAAAAGTACCTACAACATAAATGAAAGTATCAGATGACTCTCTTCCTTCACGTAGGTATGCCCATGCTCACGTATGAAAACACATGTTTGCCAAATCAAGTACACTATAGATCCATGAATTATATAAAATGCAAAAATCATGGCCAAAAATATGATAACAATGTGGATCCATGTCAAATATAGATCATAGCCACGAGAAAATACAAAGTTGATTACGTCTCAATGCATACTAGGAGAACAACTACAAGGTGTACAAATTAATTGTTCAAAAATATCAATGTCATATAAGTAGGAAATGTTGTCTACACGACTGGGAAAGAAACATAAAGAGGATTTTCTACTACAATCCAAGGTCTTCAATCCAAATCCACCAAAGGTATGAATCTACACCATGTGAATAAATGAGATGAAGTCAAATAGTGGATAAATAGTTTGATTACCAATCATCAATGTATATCATTAACAATTGTAAGACAACTCACTAATAATGACAATGGGTGTCAAGGTATCTAGTACATTCTATCAAGTGTGAATATATGTGTTGTCATTGAACACTTGAAGAATTTATCAATCAAGGTACATTAATGTATTCCCACTTTCAATAGTGAGGGAGCCTAACACTAATGATTGCACAAACCAAGGTACTATAAAATTTCAAAAATCCAATTTTGAGAGGAAATGAGTCAGTGTTAATAGGAATGGGTCCACCAAAAAGAGGGAATTAAGGCATCCCCATCATCCAATCTGAGAAAATATTAAGAAATGATTTGAAATTTTTGGACAAAGGATTTAAAAACACACCACAAAGTATGTCTCTCACATGCACTAGATGGAAATAACACACAAAACAAACCCTCTGAGCAAAAACCAACAATGAAATGTCGTTTGCTAAGCATAAGGTAAACTACCAATGAAGGAAGTAGACTTAGGGTGGTACCAACTCTAGATCACTCTCTCATGGTAATGTGTCATAGTTGATAAGTGAGAATTTGTGAGGACCTTCTAGACTAGCACAAGTAAAGAACATTGATAATGATGCAATTGAGAACAACTTGGCAACAAAGGTGGGCAACATGCATGGTTAAGAATTCTGAGGAATGGCTGACATAAGCTAAAGATAATAATGACTTGTATAGAATTCAACACAAGAAGGAATAATGATATAAATATACAATATAGGAGGCATCAACATATTCTCCATAGTGATTGAAAGAGTGATCAATTGGAGGAGTAAAACCAAAATATAATGGTTTGATTCCTAATGAAATACTAAAGTCCAACCTATCAAGAAAAAGACTCAGAACTTGGTGCTTTGTACGAAGGTGGCACAATTAAAACTACTACAACTTATAAAAAGTAAATATTCTCTCTCTCTCACACACACATGTGATATTTTGTGTCTTTTTCATATTAAAAAATCCTAAAAATAAAAAAAATTATATCATAATATGGTAGAGGATATGAGTGTCCATATTTTTCACATCCCTTTTTTACTTGGAATGTGGACAAAGGCTTTAAGGACACACCATATAGTATGTCTCTTGTATGCACTAGATGAAAATATCACACAAAAAAGACCCTCTAAGCAACAACCAATAATGAAAGCTCCTGACAATGATGAGGAATCCCACAATGATGAAAATGGACACCAAGGTACAAAACAAATCACAATATCTGAATAAAAGTCTTGTCATCAAACACATGGGAAACCACTTATTCAACTACCATTAAAGAAATGTCATCTACTAAGTGCAAGGTAACCTACCAATGATGTAAGTCATCCTAAGGTGCTATCAACTCTTGGTCAATCTTAGTAATGGGTCATAGTTGATAAGAGATGACCCACTAAAGAGAAATCAATGAGGACCTTCCACACTAGCACAAGTAAAGAACATTGATAATTATGCAAATGAGAACAAATTGAAAATATAGATGGCCAACATGAATGGTAAATAATTGTGAGGAATGGTTGACACGAGCTAAAGACAATCCATGAACTTAAGCACAACACAATGATGACTTGTGCAACATTTGACACAACAAGAAACAATAATATAAATATGTAATGCAAGAAGCATTAACAGATTCTCCATAGTGATTGGAAGAGTAATCAACTATAGGAATAAAACCAAAATGTCATGGTTCAACTCCAATGTAAATACTAAGATCCATCTTGTTGATAAAAAGACGAAAAAATTGGTGCTTTGTTCAAAAGTGACACAACTAAAACTATTGCCACTGACAAAAAGTAAAAATATTATCTCTTCTTTTAAAATATATGATTTTTTTTTTTCATTTTCATATTTGAAAAACCTGAAAAGGAATAAAATAATATCATAACACAATGGAGGAAATGAGTGTCACAATGTGAGCAACTATGTTCCAAGTAAAAAAAGGATGTTCAAGATATGAACACTCATCAACATGTTTCCTCTAGGGATAGGGTCTTAAAATACATAAGTAATAGTTGCAAAGACAAGTAGCTAAAGAGAATGCATTAAAAATAAATAACAAATGGAAAATCATGGTGGGATTTTGCTCAAATGTGCAAGTAGCAACATGCAATGCAACAAAGTATATCAAAACATAAATGTGGGATCTCTATAAGAAATTGTGAAAATTGTATTGCAATTAATTTGGTAATTATTCACCTATATTTTGGATTAGTTGTCACAGTGAATTAATTTACTGAAAATACCAAATAAAAACACAACTAAAAATTTCACCAAATAATAAATCGCATGAACTAAGAAAACATCACACATAAAATGGACACCTATATTTTTGGACAATTTGTCCCTGGAAAAACCCTAAGGTGGGAAAAACCAATTCTGTAGATGAGGGCTTATATTATTAATTCTTCAGCGAATTGAGAATGTACATAAATTTCTTGCCTTTCACTGGAAAAGTTTCGACAATTTTTCTCTTCACTATAGTTGACCAAATCGAACCTTTGTAAATCAAATTAGCCTCTACTGAGCAACTCGCACTGCCTCTGTGAACTCACACTGCCCATTGGAAATGTGCACCGCCCTTTCTGGCAATTCTCTCTGCCTCTAAAAAATCAATCCTACAATTTTATCTACCTCCGGAAATTTTTTATGCCTATTTGCACTACCTCCAGTAAATCACTCTGGAAACTAGCAACATAAATTAATCCTCTAACAAATCACACTAGTAAACTAGCAACTTGCACTGGTAAATTTGACCTCCCTTTTGCATGTTGGAAAATGTTCTGAAATAGTCTAGGGTGTGTGACAAAAGTCCCTAGCAAGATGTTGACGAGTATATGTATATTTTTTGTAATTGATTTTGGGCATCTGATATTTATAAAGATGAAATGCTTCAGTGATTCTAATATGGCTAACTTCATGCTTCCATAGATTTGGTTGTACTTGCTATTTAAGATTGTGTAGGTACACAATCTTCAACTCGACGAAGATGCTTGTTGATGTGATAAGCATGATGAGGTTGATGATAACTTTGATGAAATGGTTGGAAGCCACAAAATATTCTTCGATGTCAAAAAAAGAAGAAGAAGTTGATCTCCCAGAGGAAGCATGAACAGAAGAGATCTCCCTAAGATTAAGAGGGAGCATGAATAAAGAGGTTGAGAGGGAGGGCATAGCTTGGTATTAATTGAAAAATGAATTTCGAAGGATATGTTGTTGCATGAGAAGTAGGAAGGAAAACATATGATTTGGGAATCTTCTGTCAAAGATTCGGTTGATAGTCCTACTATGGAAAGTTGAGAAGCAACATCAAGTTGTCTGAAACACCCCAGAGGTTTGTATTTGATCATGTACATGTGAAAGTATGTTATTGATTGGGGTTGTTCTTGTACAGGTGAATCTCTCGAAGGTTTTGATAGCATGTTGGTTACCAATCAGGTTGGTTGGGAGAGATTGATCATTCTTGATCTGCCAGATCAAGGGGTGTTGAGGCTTTATGAGTGAAGCATTGCCTGGGAATACATCTGGTTGACACTTTGTGTTGATGTCTGAAGTTGGAAAGGTGGTGTTGATCAAAGAGCTCTATTTTGGATACACACTTGGATTTTTGGGTTGATGGTTAGCAAGTAAGCCTGAGGATACCTAGAGGGGCTGAAAACTTGATTCCATCTTAGTCCCACTTGGATAGATTTCCCTGGTCAAGAATCCAGTCCTTGGGATTGTTGTGCCTAAACTATTGAGTGACTGTCTGGATAGATTTCTCTGGTAAAAAATCTAGTCCATGACATTGCGGTGCCTAAACGTTCTTCATGGTTCATATAGTTTGAGATCTTCCATTGCATTTGTACATTATGAATACCTCCCTAGTTAAGAGGGAGTGTTGGAAAATGTAACTATGTTTAGTCTTCAATAATGTACTTGAGTCATTATATAATGTATTTGTCAAAAGAATAAATAAAATAATTTTTATTATTATTATTGTGACTTATTAAAGCATGGGTTTCATGCTTAGGTCACCATGTTTCAGGTCAAATTACCCATTGAGGAATTCTAGGATTTATTCTGAGTCTATAGAGTTATTATACAATTAAAAAGACCCTTCTTGGGATTTTGAATAATGTAAAAAGGTTAAGTATTGAGTCAAATATGAATTATGTAACCTCCACACCATGTCGACCTAAGAGAAGATCAAGTTGGCCTAAGGACTATATTTGACCCCACAAGAAGCCTATTAAAGGAAGGTCATCGAATTCATTTAAAGCATCATTCTCTCATCAAGTTCAAATTCTCTTGTAGCTGGGAGGAAGTGCAAAAATCTCTTGTTGTTGGGTAGAAGTGCGAAGTTCTCTTATAGTTGGGAAAAGATGCGAAGTTTGTTTCTGGGAAGCCGAAGTGAATACGAGTCTGGGGAAGTCTAAGGGGACAAGGAAAATCCAAATTTTGGTCTCTCTCTCTCTCTGTTTCATGTCATGGATTGGGAGATCGAAGTCTTCCAAGTTTCACACTATTGCCAGAGGCTGCCAGTTATCGTATATCGAAGTTGCTGGAAAGAGGTCGAAATTCTGGAGGTTGACTTGATGTGGAGGGAAGGTCTGGCCTTGGTATAGGGTGAAGAGTCTCAAAGAATAATATTGGAAGGAAAAACTATCTTGACTGGGTTTTCCCCTCGAGGGGGATTCTTTCCTGGCATGTGCCTACATCTGGTGTCTATTGTTTTATGTGATGCTACTTTTGGTAATTGCTTGATGAACTAAAGAAATAAGATATAAAGAATCGTAGTAATAAGAAACATTATAAGTAATTATTAAGAATAATAAAATCTTTACTGCCTTTCCGATTTTCTAACATTGCAGAATAATTCAACCTCTTTTTTTCTCTCACAAAACTGAAATCACTATGAAGAATTTCCTCCAGCAAATCTCTCAAATTTTCTTATTGAAACCCTATTGTTGGTGTCTCCCACACAATCACTACACATCCCTTAGTCATTTGAATTGTTCTTTTGTCTCTAAGAGCCCCATCAATATCCTCCTCTCGTTGACAAATCAATGGCCATGATCTAATCACAATCGATAGCTAAGATCATTTTTACCCCATCAGGTCACTTTTCTAGAAAACACTACATAGAAATCAACTTGTCTTAATTAATACTAAGTAAATTACCCATTCCCTAAGTTAGAATTAGGAAAATAATTAAAATTATTTAATAATCTAATTAATACATTTTACCTTAATAAAATAAATTAGGCTTAGAGATAATTAATCTACTTGTGTTCCTAGCCTCATCAACACCACTTGAGACTAGAACACCTGTTCAAGCTACATAAACTAACACTCCCTCTTAGTGAGGAGGGTGTTCTGCATAACACCCATATTATCTTTGAAGAAGATGAATCTTGCCTTCCCCAAGGATTTTGTCATGATGTTTTCTACTTGTTGATCTGTAAGTATATATTGTAGTTGAATTGTCCCACGTTGTACACAATCCCTTATGAAATAGTATATGATGTCTATATGCTTAGACCTATCATGAAACGAAATTCTTAGATAACCTGATGCAACTCTAATTGTCATAGTGTATTACTGTTGTCTCTATCCTTTGACCAAAAAATGATACTAATAGCATTTGAAGCCAAATGGCCTCGCATGTCGCCATGCTAATTGTTATGTACTCTGCTTCTACAAAGATCAATGCCACATACTTTTTCTTCTTATTGTACCAAGAGACAATTCTTGATCCCATGTTGAAGCAACACCCTGAAGTTCTCTTCCTATCCAATGTACTGCTTGCCGAGTCTACATTAGTATATCCCACCAACCTGATACCATCACCTCTAGTATATCTGATCCCATACTTAATTGTACCTCACAAATAATGCAACACATTCTTCGTTGTTGTCGAGTGAACCCTCTTCAATTCAACCATGAACTAACTAAAATATTTTAACGCAAAGGATATATTTGGCCTGGTGTTGACCAAATACATAAGAGATCCAATCTATTGTCTATATAGCATGGGGTACACATACTTCTCCCTGAATGTATCTACCTTCCTCCAATTAGTTATCATGGGTGTAGGCATGGCTCTACAATCTTCCATCCCGAACCTCCTCGGAATCTTAATGCAGTATTTCCCTCGTCCAAGGAAAATATCCCCATTTGTCTACCACACCTTCATGCCTAGAAAGTAGTGAATAAGCTGGAAGTCTTTCATCTTGAACTCCATTTCTATGTCCCTCTTGCATTCCTCTATGAGCCCCAATGAACCTGTCAAGAACAAGTTGTCCACATATAAGAAAATAATGAGCACCTCACCCCAAACCATCAAGTAGTAGAGGTTTGCATCTGTCTCACTCTTCATGAAGCCCATCCCCTGCAAGTATCTATCTATGTGCTCATACCACGCTCTCGGAGCCTACTTGAGCTCGTACAAAGCTCTCATAAATCTGCACACATGGGTATCAATGTTGTGTGCTACAAATCCCTATTGTTGTTTAATGTACACTTTCTCCTCCAACTCACCATTGATGAATTTTGTATTAATGTCCATTTGGTGGATCTATCATCCCATTCGTGTTGTTATTGATATCATGACCCTGATAGAAGTACACCTGGCCACTACAGTGAATGTCTCCTCATATTTTATCCCCTCCTTCTGAGAGAACCCCTTGGACACAAACCTTGCCTTGTATTTTGTGATGCTATCATATGCACCATGCTTGATCTTATAAATCCAATGTGATCCAACCACTACCCTATCTGTCGGTCTAGGCACCACCTCCCAAACATCATTTTGTATGATCAGGGTGTACTCCTCAACTATAGCATCCTTCCACACTTGTTTTTTTGCGGCCTCCAGATAGTTGGAAGGCTCACTATCCACTATTTGACTCACCAATGCCATGTAGCCAATGTACCTATCTAGTTGTCTCTACTCTCTTTCTACCTATCCTAGCTGTTCCCACAAACTCCTGAGAATCCCTGAGTGTCTGTTGAACCTCTAATTTCTGCTTACCAAATGTAGATGGTGGAATCTGAACTTCCACATCCCCTTGATGCATCTCACAGATATGGTGCATATACTCCTCCATGCTATGTGAACTCTCACGAACACTTGTGCCTAAGCCTGTGCTCATACTGGTAATTGTACTAGTACATTCTTGTCCCCAAATATGTTTTTTTACCCTTGGAGCTTATTTTGGTTTCTCACTCTAATAAACTACTGTTAGAAAATATCTGGACCTATGGTATGCCTTGTCCTCCATAAATCAAACATCTCTCATGACAATAATCCTTCTGTTCCCTAGAATAAATATTTGATATGCCTTGGAAGTCTCAGTATACTTGCCAAAGTACCCCTTCTTTGATCCAACTTGGAATGTGTCTCCATTGGAATGTGAGAATATGCTAAGCTGCCAAATATCCTAAAGTGGCTGACATCTGGCTTCTTCCTAGTAAATGCTTCCTTTGGTCTCATATTTCCCAATGCCTTATGTGGGACCCTATTTTGAATATTATCATTGTACTGCACACCTATGCCCATAAGTATCAAGACATATCGTGGTCATACAACATGGCCCTCGTTGCCTCTAATATTGAACAATTCTTCCTCTTAGCAACCCCATTCTATTATGGGTTTTAAGGAATCATCCACTCTCTTTTCATGCCCTCCCTAGTATAAAACACCTCAGAATATTTCCTTGTGTACTCACCTCGATTATTCAATCGAAGAACCTTCACCTTCCTGCTTGTCAAATTATCCACAAGAGATGTGAACTCTTGAAAATGATTGAATACCTCATACTTGGTCTTCAAGAAGTATATTGAGTTTTTCCTGGAGTAGTCATCAATAAAGGTTATGAATTAATCTAACCCTCTCTGAGATTGCATTGACATTGGACCACATATATTTGAATGTAGTAAGTCGAGAACACCTTTGGATCTGGTGTCACTCCTTGGAAAAGATTCCTTAGTAAACTTCCCCAACACGCATCCCTTACACACATCATCGTGCTTTGTGCTCACCTCTGCAACACCTTTCACTATCTCAATGAGCAACTTAAGTGCCCTGTGATGAATATGGTGCATCCTCCTATGCCATAGGTCTCCCTGATCTCTCGGATCACTGTTGCTCACTAGTACGTTTGGAATATCTAACTACAAATTATAAATTATGTCACTCCTGACTCCAATAACTATGGTTTTCTTCCACTCCTGGAGCTTTATCAACACTTGTTGTCCCCTATAGGGTACATTTTACCCCTTATCCTAAAGAATATATATAGAAATCTGATTCATCCCCATTCCTGGCACATGTAACACATCATGGATGGGAATCATCTTGTTAGAATTCCTTTGAAATAGAACAACCCCCCTCCCAATTGGATTTCACTTGGACTTGTTCCCCATCTCAATCTAGAATCTGATGTCCTCCTCGTTGTAACTAGAGAAGTATTCCCTAACTCATGTCATATGAAATGATTCTGCAATGTTTGTATACCAAACACCCTGTGATGTTGAGCTAGTCAAGCAAGCTTTGAGTGTGAACTCTTGTTCCATCCTTCTAGAAAGCTCACTTGCACTTGCTGAAGCCATCATTTGCTTCTTTCCCTTCTTTTCACCTTTCTTCCTTTGTGGGAAATTTCTAACATAGTGGCCAAAATCCTTACGGTCATAGCACCTGACCTTTGAAAGATCCTTCTTCTTCTTCTCTCCTTTGGGGTTAGGTCCTTTGCTAGAACCCTTCTTTGTTTTTCCTTTTCTTGCTAGAGCCACGTTTTCCTATTCTCCCTCATTTTTGGGTCTTACTGCTAATTCCACTAACAAGACTCAACCTAATATCCTCCTGAGTGAAATCGCTCCATAAACGATCCTAGCTCAGTAGGGTATCTCATCCATTGCACACTTTAATGAATACATCCCATTGCTTTGAAAACCCATTCAAGGTTTTTCTCACGATCTCATCATCTTCTAGTTTCTCTCCAATAGTCGTTAACTTGTCATTGACAAGTATGAGCCTGGTGAGTTAGCTAACAATGTCTTCTCCTTTTCTAATCCAGGTATTTCTCATCTTCTCTCTGAGAAACAACTTCTTGTTCACGGTAGCATTTTGGAACAAATTTAGGATGGCATCCCACATCTTCTTGGTTGTGTCCAACTATGTGGAACAATATGATATTTAACCCCATCTAGTATTATCCACCTTGTCTTGGCATCTTCCTTCTTGTATGCAAGAAGTTGTGTTACATTCACCGACACAATAAAATCCCTGAGACCATTCTCTTCCAGAAACAATAAAATCATATTTTTCCAAACCCCAAATTTAGATGCACCATCCAATCTATCATGATCTCTCAATCTAGCTAAAGCCATTTTTGTAACCCTCAGGAAATAATATACGCAAACCCCAAAAGAGTCTGAAGAAATTGATATGGTTTTTATAAACCCTTGGTTTTATTTTCCTATACCCAACGTTCAGCTTATTCTGTCCTTAGATATGCTTTAATACCATGTGAAAATTCTATTGTAGTTAATATTTTAATTATTCGCCTGTCTTTTGGATTATTTATCCCAGCAAATTAATTTACTGAATACCGAATAAAAACACAACTACAAATTTCACAAATAATAAATCACAGGAATTGAGAAAACATCACACATAAAATGGACACCAATATTTTTGGATAAATTGTCCCCGGAAAAACCCCAAGGTGGGGAAAACTAGTTTTGCAGATGAGGTTTTATATTATTAATTCTTAAGAAAATTGAGAATTTACATAAACTACTTGCCTTCCACCGGAAAATCTTTGACAATTTGTCTCTTCACTATAGATGACCAAATCAAATCGGCCTCTATTGAATAACTCACACTACCTATGTGAACTTGCACTACCTATGTGAACTCACATTGCCCACTGGAAATGCACATTGGCCTCTCTAGCAATACACTTTGCCCCGTAAAATTGATTCTACAAATTTATCTACCTCCAATTTTCTCAGGTTATTTGCACTACCTCTAGTAAATCAGTTTAACAACTAGCGACACAAACTGATCCTATGGAAAATCGCATTGGTAAACTACCAACTCACAGTAGTAATTTTGGCATCCCCGTTGTAGAATAATTCAACCTCCTTTTGTCTCTCAAAAAACTGGAATCACTGTGAATAATTTCCTATGGAAAATGTCTCCTCAATTTCTCTTACTGAAACCCTACTTTTGGTGTCTCCCACGCTATCACTGCTCATCCTTTTCTCACTCGAATTATTGTTGTGTCTCCAAGATCCCCATAGATTTCCTCTTATAATCTTTCGTTAACTATTCAATGAACACAATCTAATCACAATCGATGGCTAAGATGGTATTGACCCCATCAAGTCACTTTTTTGGAAGTCACTAGAGAGAAATCAACTTGTCTCAATTAATGTTGATTAATTAACCCATTTCCCTAAGTTTGACTTAGGAAAATAATTAAAACTAGTTAATAAATCTAATTAAGACATTTTCCCTTTATAAAATAAATTGGTCTTGGAGATAATTAATCCACTTATGTTCCTAGCCTCATTGACACCACTTGCGATTAGAACACCTGTCAGAGCTACATAAAATAACAAAAATGGCCAAAAAATAGATTGGAAAGAAGTTATGTGGCTTCAATGCAAAATCATAGAGGGGCTAATAGGGATCCTAAACCTATAAGAAACTTCCTATGTGCTCTAAAATGGTAGGCAAGGTGCTAAATAGGGTTCCCATGATTGGAAAGCTCTACCATTCAAATTACAATGAATAAATGGCAATGAAGGTCAATGTCTCAACCTAGTGGAGTGGATCTTATAATGTGATAACGGAAAAAGATACTGACAATGCAAGGTGTAAGGTGAAAAACCTAACCTACATTCCAATTCCAATTCATTCACCTATCAATGCAAATTAGATAGGACCAAAGGGATATAAAAACACCATCAGACAAGTTTAATCACTCTCTTATACCTGCAAAAATCACAAGCACAAACTCAAATGACATCATTAAGCATTAGAACAATTAAATCAACTAATAGCAATAAGGGCATTCCAAAGTATAGAAAAGTGGGTAAACAAACCAAATAAATACATGTAAAAATGAAATTTACCAATTCATTTTGAAATTTTTCTTGTATGTTGATTTGGAGCATAAAATACCCTCAAGAATTTAAATGGAGATTATGGAGCATCCACTTGGTTTTTCTTGATTCTCAATTTATCCCTCTTTCTTTTCATCGATTTCAATTTCATTTTTTTTTTTAAATTTGACTATCAAAGATCCCCATTAATTAAGGATTTGTGTACATGTGTTTTTCCTTCAAATGGGGTGCATGTAGAAGGCCCTACATGCTTTTGTTGTGAAGAAAAAGAGCATGTAAAAGTACCTATGTTTTAAATAAAGTGTGTGTGGTCATATATATTTTTGAAAAAATATCAATTATATTTTTTAAATGTAGCTAAAAGATGATGGCTATAATTTGGAGAGTAGGAGAGCATGAAAATTTTTACAAACTTTCCCCTAAATGATCAAGAATCCAAGGATGTTCTTTGAGATCATGTTCTTCTTAAGTTCTTCAAGATTCCAAACATGCATGCTCAAAAAATATGGCTACAAACATTAGTGGGATATTAAGAACCTGTTGATAGTTTTGGATGCCGCCAACATGTAAGGGGATATCCCTGATGTGAAGTCCCAATTAGACCTCACACCATTTGGTATGGGAGTCTCATCCGATCATGTGGTCTGACCACCGTTGGAAAGGTTTCAAAGGTATGCCTTGGTTACACACACACACAAGAGATAACAACACCTCCTTGGGAAGCAAGTATGTAGGCTTTGTGAGACACCCAATTTAAGGTGGACGAGAGAACATCCATGGCCGGTAAAAGGAAAAGAAGCCTCCAATTAGAAAAGTAGTAGTACTATCCTAAAGTGGGACCCGGGAATGAAGGGAAAGACTTGTTGAATATCTGCAGATTAGTCCACATAATAAACAAAGATCATGACAACATAACAACACTTATCCAATAATAAACATAGCTAAGCAACGAAGTAGTTCATTAACTCAATATGTAACTAAAGCAATGTGTATCGTAAACAAAACAAAAAATATTCCTACTATATCTACGATACATGTATGAATAAGTGTCGACTCATAGAGATTCTAATTAAGAGTGAAAGATCCCAAGTACATTGCTACATGAATGAAACACTATATCTAGTAGTGGAACATGAAACCACAACTTTCTTCTCCAAAGAATGATTTATCTCTTATGCACTATAAGAGAAGCCAAGGCAAGACTTCAAGAATCCAATCCCTTAGCTTGAGTTATGAGGAGCTATTTATAACCAATAACAATGACCTTTGAGCTTCCTCATGACTCTTCAATTACTATGGCTATTCATATTCTATTCATGACGTATTACATTCCATATGTGACTATTCACATTACACATGTGACTATTCACATTACACATGTGACTATTCACATTTCACATGTGTCCCTTGGACTTCAGTACATACCATTTATTACATAAGAAAAATTACATATGAGACGATGTCTATATAAGACAAATTGATAATGGGACAAAATCTCATCAAATTGACAAGTCATTTGCTTCCTCATTGAGCTCATTTGTAATGTATGTGTTCCATGCTCTAAACTCTATTGAGATGGCTTTGCCACGAACTAGAAACTCCCCTACATATCACATCTTCACCTCCAGTGCGTTTGTCAATGTGGTCTTAAAGCTTAACTGTACATTATTCCATAACCATGAAAGTTTCATATGTCCTTTGACTCGTGCGATGGCATATTGTAGAATAATGTCCTTGGTGACCTCCAAGCCTTCATGTTTTGTTTCTTGCTTGATCTGTTCAATGTATTTCCTAATCTCGTAGAAGATGATCTCTCTGCCCCTGATTGCTTCAAGTGTTCCTATTGCGGGCATCCTATGTTTTTGTGTTAGAGACCCAAAACCATTATGTAGTCGATTATAGGCAAAAATGGTACTAACCAATTATTCTCCAAGACGCATGTAGTTCTGATGGTGGAGTCTCAACTGAAATCTGTCTATCTCTGCGACAATCATGTCTTTCTTTTCCAAATGTTGTGGAGCATCTAGATATTTGGTAGCCCACTCTTGAAGATGGTCAATCACTTTATTTTTTACTTTCAAGAGTTTTACCACTTCCTGTGCTTTCTTCTAAATACTAACAAGAGGATCCACCACTTGTTGCATAAGTATCATATAGTCATGCCATGGTGTCCTCCATTGGCCCCAATTCTTCCTATATGGTTGACTGTCATATATGGTATTGAAACTCTATGATGATAATCATTGATTCTCTATCACAATATGTTTTGTCTGTTTCTTCAATGCAACAAGTTCTTTCATCAATCTAGCATTCTCATTCAGTAGATATTCAAAGTTGTCTTGTGCTATTGTGGAAAAAGCAACATTTGTCACCATGACTGCCCTAAGGTTCCTTCTGGTGTTGGTAGTTATAACTTTCTCTGTATCAACTGAGGCTATATTCTAACGATACTTCTAAAATTATATATTCCTCTGTCGCATGATCCTCTTCTTAAGTTGATCAAACATGATACTACATACATCCATGACTATGTCTGTCGATGGAGGTGTGATCCCCATCTCTCCACATGGAATATGACCACCTATGAGAGGAGGTTCATATGGGGAACCTGGTTCATCATCCATGGGTTGAATCGTATCTTCTTCCTCCAACCCTTCCTCTTCTATATCTTAAGTCAATTGTTCTTCTTCCAGTCTATGTGCTACTTCTTCCTCCTAGGACTGCCTTTATTGTTCTTCTTCTATCCTTATCCTTTGCTCTTCTTCTTCTTGTTGATTTTCAAGAAACTCATCATGTCGCTTCTTCTCCTCTTCTTCTTATTCTTCTCTCCTCTACTATTATGCTTGAATAACTCCTATGTTCAGAGGATTAACTTTCCACTTCCAGCTACTCTCACTTGTCGAATCATAGTTGATCCTCTTCTTAGGAGCCACTTTCCTTGCTTGAGGGGTTATTTGTTCTTCCTTCTGGACCTACATATTTTGAGTTGGTGGATCTTGGGGTGGGTTGGTCTCCGTTGTTGGATGTGTCTTTCTAATTTCACTATACGAGTTCTTTACTTTTTCATATTTTGTTGTGGACATTGATGAATAACCCATACTGTAACCAATCCTTTCATAATGTTTCCTGCACACTCTCCTAGGAACATATCCATGAAAATATTTAATGGTGAAGTGCTAGCACTCCAACTCTTGTATTTCTACTATTGTCGCCTTGTGGCTCTTCAACTCATATAATTCAATCCTCAACGTGAAGGTGGGCCAAGGGGATTTCTTCCTCTTGTGAAGAACTCGTCAAAACAATTTTCTACTTCTTGCATGACCACCTTATTGGTCACATATCGTGGCATGAGATGAGGGGATATCTGACATCCAAAACATCTAATGTATGTACCTTCGGGAGCTACAAACCAATCTGCGATACCCTGTAGTGACTCCACTTGATCAGTCATGCACGGAGGATCGATCTAGAATATCATATGGAAGATAATTGTAAAGAAGTTCTCATCCAATATTTCATATGTGTCTATGAAGCTTGACTCTAATAACACTCTGCAGTGAAAGTAAATTGGGAACTTGTTCTCAGGGGTCCAGTTCCAGTACATTCTTGGGAATGCATACTGTGCACAAATTCCATCTAAAAGAAATGCAGACATGTATAATTATGGGGCCTGGTTTGCCCTCAAAGATGATTTTTCCCGCCCCACATGATGCTGCAACTCAAATGAAAATATATCTACCCAATTGAAGACTCTTCCATAGGTTACCACCATATTGAGCATATATATCCAGTTTTCCTCAAACACCTCAATGTTCTTGCACCCATGCAACTGACAACACATGGCTATCATACATTGATATACATCTTTGAGGATCTTAGTCGGATAGACTGTGGATGGGCGATGGAGAAACTTAGTAGGCTCTCGAAACCATGATTTGATAATATCACTCATGTTGAGGTTGGCCCATCTAATATAGAAGTCATCATTTGCATATTTTGTGGGCCTAAGCATCTTATAGAATATCTGCATGTCTTCTCCATAATAAGTGGCGTGCTGACTGCCACTTTCAATATGAAGCACGAGATGAGAGTCATCCATATGTATAATGACCCACTCAATTAATTTTGTGTAGTGGATGATCGGGAATCTACTTGCGATATTGTGCATCCTGTACTTCTTAATGTTGATGTATGCTTGCACGTTTTCCAAGTCCTCAACAAAACTTTTCTGCATGAATGTGTTGTATATACTGCTCCATGTGACCTCAGTAGACTT
Organism: Pinus tabuliformis; assembly: GCA_031772625.1. Classification (NCBI taxonomy): domain Eukaryota; kingdom Viridiplantae; phylum Streptophyta; class Pinopsida; order Pinales; family Pinaceae; genus Pinus; species Pinus tabuliformis. The sequence continues at coordinate 887,385,428 of CM062808.1, read as the reverse complement.
ATCAATGAAGCATTGTGTGTCTGCATAAATGGGAATGGTTGACTTGGTAACTTCAATAGGTTCCTTAGTGCTTGCTTTTGATAATTCTTTGGAGGCCACTTTATGGGCAGGCATCGCTCCAATAGATGATGAAAGGGAGACAACACTTTTAGATCGAACACATGTTTGTGGCAACACACTCATAATGACAATATTATCTTAGTGCAACCTAACTATGCAACAATATCTCGTAAATCATGTACAAAGAGCCATCAAATGTAACTGATCATGCAAATCTATCAACGACAATACAAAATCACTTGCATGCACAAGAAAATAAGCATGCAAACTAGGAGGGAGCACTTTCAAAGCACGAAGGAAGGTCAAGGGTCATTCAGGGCTTTATAGTGCACTCATGTGCTCAAGAAAGGGAACGAAACCATCAAGGGTGCACTAGCGCACTCTGAAGGGTCGAAGGGGTGAGTTGTCAGCCCTTCAGGCCTTCACAATGCACTCATGCGCTCAAGGAGATAGAGAGGGCACAATGGCGCACTCCAAAGGGATGAAGTAACATGTCTTCAATCCTTCAAGGTGCGCTCAAAGTTAAGGAGGGTGCACTAGCGCATGCCGAAGGGACGAAGCAAAATCATTCGAGTCTTTGAGATGCACTCATGTACTCAAGGGAGGGCATAGTTCTTCGTGACGAAGTAGTGCGCTCAAGAGGGAAACTTTGTCATTCTGGGAACAATTTTCAAGGTTGATTGTGGCTTCCTATTTCAGAAGTGTGCTCTACCTAAGAATGGCTTAAGAATAAGTCTAAAAATAAGACTTCATGGGAGAAATGAGGAGAAGAAGCATCTACAAGCTTATATGGACCTTATCACAATCATGGCAGAATGTGGAAGGTTGATGAATGTGCAAAGTCTATGAATGTGACAAAAAATTAACACTTGTAGAATCAATATTGAACATAACGCTAGTGAATAAACTGAAAAGAGAAGAAAATCCAGCAAGAAAAGAAAGATCAACAGTGAAATCATGAAAGGCAATGAATAGATTCGACATGCAAAACTTACTGGTAATACAGGTTGATGAATATTTTCTTATTCCAGAGTTGTGCACCCAACCCAGATTGTAACACCCTCCTCCTACATCTATCCAAGTAAACGACCAACCAGGGTAAACATGCGATGAGAGGCCATTATGATATAAATCGACCTCCTAAGTTACGTTAAGGAATTGGAACCGACAAAAACACACCATACAAACCTTCAACATCAGCATTAGGACCCTTTGGAACCATCCCAACTTTTCTACCAACCATCCCCTGGGTCTCGCTAAGATTTTGAACCACTTGACCCCCGGACACTCCCATGCTATAGGCTTGCCAACATCCAGGAGGCTCTGGATGCTCTTAGGACAAGGTATGCCAACATCCAGGGAATATTTTGCTCAGTGTTGTGCCAGCGTCCTTGGGATTTGAGCCATTTTTCAGGCCCAGAGCCCAGGTCACTGCCCATAATTGAATGACACCTTCATAATAGTAAGATAACAAGGAAGTGACAATACAAATGCAATTACTTAAACAAGACCTTGATTGGACCCCTACTAGCTATGACAGGCATTTCGTCAAACATATCACGAACGTGTAATCTACAGGTATAAATAATATATCTAAGCATAGGGGTCTCATACTTAGCTGAGAATCGCTAAGTAGCATTGATGCCTCAACACATTGATTGTCATTTCATCCATTAGGTCACAGATACATTGTTCATTTATTTACATGTAAAAACATGATGAGAGCCATACATAGCTACTATCATAAAACATATACATAACCAGCATAATAGAAACAAAAATACCAAGGAAATCACAACCATAAGATCCACATATAAACCAGAGAATACTCATAGAAATACAAGGAGAGATAACCTCATATTGATGATGCAAAATCCAAACCCGAGATGGGACTTCCACATTCCACCCAATCGTAGAATGGCTGAGCCAAATCTCTCTTCATCCATTCACCCTCGTGCTATATTCCAAACATGAATGTGGGATCTCATAGAACACATCAATCCAAAACGATCCAAGGCTTCCAGAGGCCATCCACCTCGACCCATCAAATAGTGATTCCACCTCACGGTCAGACATCGAAAAACCATCATCAAATTGGTCTCTACCCAAGCCTTCCAAGGCTCCAGAGTGTTTGTTCCAACCAAGGCTTCTAGGACTAGTAACTCAACCCACAACTTATTCCGAGCTTCCAAAGTGTTTGTTTGACCAGGGCTTCCAAGTCTAGTAACTCAACCCAGAGCTTTTTCTAGCCTTCCAAAGTGTTTGTCCAACCAGGGCTTCTAGGACTAGTAACTCAACCCACCAAGGGATTCCAGAGCGTTTGTCCAACCAAGACTTCCAGGACTAGTAACTCAACCCAAGCTGTTACAGGGCTTCTAGAGAATTTGTCCAACCAAGGCTTCCAGGACTAATAACTCAACCCAAGCCATTACAAGGCTTCCAGAGCATTTTTCCAACCAAGGCTTAACTCAACCTAAGCTAAAGGAAAAATGAGAACCAACCATAAATGGAAAGACTAGGCAAATCCACTATCAATCCAGGAAATCCTCCATGCCAATGATAGATCATGACCAATAAGCCACATGCATATGCCATGCATGCCAAAATTATGAGGAAAAAATACATGCAACTCAGTACCCGCAATCAAAACCTGTTGTAGTTGCTGATCCCGATGTCCTCTTGCACTTTCCTACTCTTCCTTTGCCTTTTTGCTCCAAAAATCCAAGTATGCCACACTATCCAAGAGTGCTCCAAGAAAACTCTAAGTATCGAAGAGTATGAGAGAGAGAGAATAATGAGAGAGCTCCAAAACCAAGCTGAAAAAATTCTGTGAACTAATCCTCATAAGCCTTTTTATTAATAAGGCCTCTATTTTCTTCATTTTCCATTATTTTCCTTCATTTTCCTCCTCACATGCAACTTGTGACCTTTCACCTTTATTTTCTCCTAATTTCCATTATTTTCATAAACAAAATTCCAAATAATGCCTCATGCCTTTCCAAATTCTTTGCCATTCAATTTCCTTAGCCATAATAAACTAAATGAACACCCGCTAGGATGTATTTTCTCACCATTCAGCTTGGAATACGTGTCCCATCAACCATGGCCTTATACATTTTTACATGGATTTTTAATCAGGGTTGTTACAAAACCCTCCCCCTTGGGGGAACACCGTCCGCGGTGTTCAATGACTCCTATAACCAACAAGACCACTGAAAACAAAACATACTGCCCATGGAACTTTATAACATAGCTCGTTGTAGTATTTATAATGACCATTTGCGAAAACATGACAAACATACTGTTTACTAGAGCTTTATAATACAACTCATTACAGTATTTACAATAATAACGACATATACACATACACATTTTCTTCACCCAACAAATAATCATACTATCTATGGAGCTTTATAAACTAGCTCGATATAGTATTTACAATAATATACACATATACACATTTGCTCAACCAACAAATAAAAGAATACGATTCTTGCATCCACAACAAGGGAATCCAGAGGTTCACATCTCCACCCTCAAAGTAATACCATGATTCACCTCCTTCCCAGGAAGTCCAAAATCCACTACAAGGCCAAATCTGCATCCAATGTCTAGTGCTATAATCCTGCACTACTTGTCCTCTTAGGGAACAATTACCAGCTCATTATTCCAGGGCACACTGCCAATGTGCATTTGATTCCATATGGAAATGCTAATGAAAAAACAAATACATCCCCGATCTTCTCTTCTCTGCTACATAGTCCCTCGGGCATTTGGTCACCCCTTTCTATGCAGTCACACACCTTCCAAGTTTCGTTGGCACCCCCATCCTGGGAAGTCCATCTCTTGGCAAGGTTTCCTCGCATTGGAAGGTACAAAAACCAAGGCATATCCCTACATTAAAACCATCATACATGTCATAGCATGCTCATGGAAATCAATAGACACTATTGGGTACCAGTGTCCCACAATGGCCCTGCTCCTGAAGTGCTTTACCAACATACTACTGCATGTTCCAATTCCTTTCACTAGCGTTGCTAATTCTTGCTTCCAGTTTTAATCTTCCAACTAGGCATTTCATGCTTTCTTGTACCAAGCACATAATTTCCATTAGATTCAAAATAAATTGAAATAACTTCAAATCATACCTCATTGTTGGCTGGTCAACAAGGTACACTTGCAATTCTATTTTCTTCTTGTTAAAACAAGTCTAACTAGCATCTTTGACCAAATCATCATGTATGAACATATCACGTTAGGTTAGCTCAAACAAAATCATCATAGACCAAAATCATAAATCACATGTAAGCATCATAAACTAGAATCATAAATCACATGCATTATAAAACTGAAATAAAATACTAATACTTATCCTTTAATAAATCCTTAGCTTCTACCTTTGTCCTTATTCTGTACACATACCGGATTGGTTGCCACACCCAACAAACACCCAGTGCCTTCTCCTCAACCATGTTCACATTCACATAGTGTGCCTCACACATATACAACCACACACGACATACAACACCATGCATTACATGCATCTACACCTGACACATAACACATACACCTACACCCAGTGTACAACACAACAAAATACATGCACATACACCTAGTGTACACGACCACACAATACATACACCTACACCTAGTGTGCAACACAACACAATACATGCGCCTACACCCGGTGTACACCACCACACAATACATACACCTACACCCAACATACAACAAAATACATACATCTATACCTGATGTACAACCCCACACAATACATATACGTACACAGAGTACAACATAACGAATACACATGTCACGATACCATGACTACACAATGCACATACATAGTATCGCATGCTCGCAACACAACATGTACGACATGCACACAATACCACATGTACACCAGTACCATATGTACAACACGTACACAGTACCACCTATACAAAGCACCACCTGCACAATGTGTGCACAACATCACATGTACATGACACCACCTACACAACGTGTACACAATGCCACATGTACGTCATACCGCCTGTATAACGTGCACACAACGATAGATGTACACAACACCACATGCACCACGTGTACACGACACCACATGTACATAGCACCATATGCACGACATGTACACATCACCACCTGCACACAACATCGTATGTACAATATGTACACGGCACCACATTCTCACAACACCACTTGTACAGTCATGCACACAACACCATATGTACATAGCACCATATGTACAACATGCAAACAACACAATATGTACATAGCATTGCATATACAAGTTGTGCTTAGCACTCTATGTACACAACACTGCATATCCAACATGTGCACAACACCATATGCACATGACACTGCATATCCCTCATGCGCACAATACAATATGTACACAGCATCGCATATTCAACATGTACATAGCACCATCTATACCCAACACTTCTTATGCAACATTCACACAACACTATCTATACCACCCTGTACATAACATTGCATAAACAACATGTACACACACTATATATACACCAGACCGCATGCGCACAACATCATAGATGCAACATGTACAACATATACAACATATGCACAACAATAATACCACACATCCAAAACCACACTGTCTCTACCAAACAACCTTGCTTCCAGTGTCTCTCTGCCATCCATGCTTATCCCAACGTGTATCAAAAGCACATTATTTTCATTCTGCTGATGTATCCTTCAACGTTACCTGTCATAACATAAACATAGGCATAATACAAGCATACAATATTAAGTCATATCCATGTGATATTGACCTCATATATTCATCATGACTACTCTTCCCACTTGATTCCCATAAGACCAGGAACCTCGTCATGCCATTCCATAAGCAATCATTCCTCCACAAGAATGATCCCTAACAGTCCTGTCCGACATTGACATAGATACATAGATACATAGATACATAGATACATATACATAAACATTATCATAAAATAATCATGACCTTGTTAGACAACAATATGCATACATACACATATACACATATAAACATCAACATAGAACAATAATGATCTAGTCAGACAACGACATACATACATGTATACACATATAGAAATCAGCATAATCATGATCACAACATAATTACTAGATATCATAAGGTCAAGGTTAAGAGAATTCCCTTTATGCATGCAAAACATGCACAACATTGAGAACAACAGTTCCCAACATAGCTAAGGCATATGATGCCTCAAATCCATTCACCTTACCTTTCTTGATTACCTTTCCCATGATTGTCTCGTCATCATCTATTTACACCAATGGACCCAACCAATCCAACTGGTTGTCATACTCTTTCCTTCAACTTCCTTTATACATGCACCGGCTTCATCTGAGTCTTACATTGCCTACTGGATTTCATTCAGCTCTCTCCGAGCTCCACTAACTTTCCTCTTTCCCAACCAATTCCCAAGACTCAAAACTTAAAAGGCAAGCACAAGAAACAAACAAGAAGAAAACCATGAAAACCAATAACAATACGACACCACAAACAAAGTGGCATGATCATGCACTAGACATAACAAAACTGCAAATCAAGCACAAGAAAATCACAAAATACCAAAAGCACAAGACTAACAATAAACACCATGACTCAATCCCCATGGTTCCCATCGCTTCCAAAGGAAAGCTCAACCTTACCCTTCTTCAATATTTCATGGCAGTCCCTTTTCCATGCAATCCCTTGCATCATATTGCCATGAACACATAACTGTCAGTGCATAAATAAACATAAAAACATACTAGCTACCTTACCTTGTCATGCCAAGCAAATTTCCTCATAACTGAAGACGTCCATGCCATCTCTTAAGGGGCTCCAATTCCCTTGATGAATCCATTCACAACTGGAAATTAGCTAATATACTTGTCAAATACATGTTCATGACTATAGCACATATCCACATAATTTCAGACAAATTAGGGTTAAGAAGACTTCTGGTATGCAAAGCACTCATTTGTTTGGAATTAAGGTTTCAAAACATAGCCAAAGGAATTCTTTCCCAAATTCCTTTCTTTTGCCTTTTTTCCTCATTGTAATCGAGGCTTACTATGTACTGTCACATCACCCAACTATTAGCTATATAAACACATCAATTGTTACCTTGTCATGTTAATACCAAGCATGTTTCCTGCAACTGTCTACTCATGTCAACCACATGTTCTAAATATCAAGACAATCATATCTATCAATTTGAAATCAACCTTTACCAAGACTAACAATCATGTCATAATCCATAGTCAACTCATAGTCATTAGACATAATGCTACAACTATTAGCTACTACAATCAAGTACATATCAATTGTCTCAACACATATGTATTAGTACGATCATCTTAAAACAACATCATTTAATCAAGAAATCTTATAGAAACATACTCATATCATTCAATAAATCAAACATTCAACAAACTATAAACGTACCACGTTAGATAAATCAATTATATGACATAATAGACACCAAACACTCAAACACCAACTAGACGACATAATAAAACAATGAAGCACCAAATATACTACATAAGCAAACTCATACCTTAATGTATCTCAGGGGAGGCTATCTTGTTTGCACAATCAATCTAGTTAGCATGATATAACTTCACAACACATCAACTCAAACACAAATAAGATCATGATATCCATAACAGTCACTAACTAACATGTTCACATCATAAACTCATAAACAATTATCATTCGGACATAATAATCACATCTGCACAGTCAGTCTAGATTAGTATGACATAATATCACAACATATTAACTCATACCTTAATGTAATAACCCTAACCATTTTCATAGACCAATCCAATTTAGCATGATACATATGTTATAACCCTAATCATCAAGTTAACTAACATATAACAACAACAAGTTATACATCTTGTTCATCAACAACATATAACCTAATCATCAAGCTAAATATCATATAATGACAACAAGTTAACATATAACATGTTCATCAACGACATATAACGTAATCATCAAGTGGACTATCATAGAAAAACAATAGCAATGCATACAACCATAGGTTACTATCATTCATGACTATCTGAAACATGTGCATATGACTACACTAATCAACTATCATCTATCATGTATGTAACCATGACATCAATAAAATGAAATTCATACACATAACCATAATGCATATAACAATCCTTAACCTACATCCCTGCATGCCCAACATACAAACCTGTATGACGACGTGCTCTTACCTTGAGGTCCAATGTTGCAACTTCACTTTATCGATCTGCATCTCCTGCTCTATCTCAGCGAACACATTAGCATCATAACATACCAATAACATCATAATGACCTCATTGCATACAATGACCTCATAATGCATGTCTGACCTACCATACACGCATAACCATAACCATGACAATGCATGAATAACAACATATAAACACTAACATGCATAACAAATGCATATACAACCATACACTCATGAAGACACATCCAACAACAACACCATCAACCTTCACATGGCGACATCATTACAGCGATGATCAATACCATGCAAATGCAACAAGCACATAGACTACAAGCATAAGGAACACATATGAAACCAACATGAATGCATGACCAACACACCGCCCATCTTGTCCGAGGGGTGAAACATGCTTTGATACCACTCTATAACACCCTCCTCCCACATCTACCCAAGTAACCAGCCAACTGAGGTAAACATGTGATGAGAGGCCACTATGATATGATTTGACCTCCTAAGTTACGTTAAGGAAGTGGAACTGACGGAAACAGACCATACAAACCTTCAACATCAGCATTACGACCCTCAGGAACAATCCCAACCTTTCTGTCAACCATCCCCTGGGTCCCACTGATATTTTGGACCACTTGACCCCTAGACGCTCCCATGCTATAGGCCTGCCAGCGTCCATGAGGCTCTGGATGCTCTTAGACAAGGCATGCCAAAGTATAGGGACTATTTTTCTTAGTGTTGTGCTAGCATCCTTGGGATTTGAGCCACTTTTTCAGGCCCAGAGCCCATGTTGTGCAAGAAATCCTTTTTGCGGACAAAAATGATCCCTCTAGTCCTATGGGAGGATCTAGCAACAAACAAAGACAAATATATGTAAAGTTTCACAGTTTATACCAGAAAACACAAAGGAGGATAAATGACCTATCTCACTCTGATGTTAACATCCATTGGTGTTGTCCTTGATTCTTTCATTTCCAAGATCAATCTCCTCTTCACAGTTATGTATGAATACCTGCAAGGAAGATCACGTGGAGACAACAAACACATACATAGAAAAATTCATTCCAATATAAATCATGTAACAGATCAAGGAGTATTACACTAAATGAGCAATAATTAACAAATTTATGGAAAGCAAACACATAATGTATTATTAATAAATGGTAAGGGGAGCATTACAATCACTTAAGCCTTGATGTTGGAAGCCTCCTTTATATGAGTTTCCAAATACTAGCCTTAACCTTCAAGCACTCCTTTCTCCTTAGCAAAATGGGCAGCAATTGGGCATAGTTCAACACTAGGATGATAACCACCAATAGTGGAAGGTGGGAAATTCATTTATAGGGAAGGAGAGGGAGTTAAGGATCCATTAAAAGATGGAGGAGTTCCACATCTCAAGGGAGAGATCCATGGAAAGAGGATCTAGGTCCATAAATGTGAGGTCTCGTTCCAATCCTCATCTACCTGTAACACGCTGTTCTCGAGACTTCTAGTAAGAGAAGCTTCTCCTCCATTTTGGGAAAAAATTCCTTAAGAGGACCAATGTGGATTTTCCTGATAAAAGTCACACTGGTAGAGCTAGGAGAGTATAGTGTAAAAGTGATCAGCACGGGTCACTAGTTATGAAAAACATGATGGTCTTGAAAAATAAGGTTTTTGACAAGTTCTTCAGAATTCTTTCAAGGCAAGTCTTCTTCTTTTCTTCAGGGATGCTTCTGAACATCTTTCATAGTGAATACACTGAAATTTCATCATTTTGTGGCATTTGTGGCATTAATGACACAAATTTCAACACTTCAGGATACGAGACGGGGAGTGTGAAAAAATACTATATAACAGATCCCCCCTAAAGCATGAAGGCAGAACGAGAAGTGATGGTTGAAGTGCTTTACAAGCCAAGGAAAGGACTTAGAGAAACACTATTAGGAGACTTGCAAATCGAACATAATATAATATATTTGACATATCTGATGTAAGTATGCCTAATAATACATATCTGAGTAGGCATCTAACAATACATGAATCCACGGCATGGATGCAACCATCTGAATAAAAGGGATCATGTGTATAATCATGAATACTTAATAACTCCACACAACCTAGAATTATTAGATGAAACCTAGGGTCTTCATCTCTCTCTCGATCCAACCAAAGTACAAATCCCACCATGTGAATAGATGTGTCGAAGTCGAACATGGTTGAAACCACCTGATTATCGGTCAATGATGTAAACCATTAACATGCATGAGATAAACCACCAATGATGATGATGGCTCTCAAGGTACAATAACATAATCCACGAGTGTGAATAATGAGGCTAAAGTTGAACACTCGCAGAATCATTCGATTGAAGGCCAGTGATGTGAACTTATCATCGAATGTGAAGAACCTACCATTGAGGCATGCAAGCTCCAAGGTACTAAAAGGGAGTTCTTAGATCATCTTCCTATATAATGAGTTGGAGTCAACAAGAAGTGATCTGTCGAAGCAGGTCCATAATGTTTCCCACATCATCGACACTAAATACAGGATTTCACAAAGTTGGAAAGAGTGATTCAGGATTGATGCAAAAAAAGTCAAAATGGGTATAAGTGGTTTGAATTTGCCGATGGAACTTCTATTGAACATATTGGCAACACGACTTTGGAATTTGGTAGCATTTGACTCAGAATAGGATTAGAGGTCATGGTGACAATAAGATATAATCATATGAGAGGCAAATAGATTCCCCAAATCCAGTAAGGCAAGTGACGAAGAGAGGATAACCTAAACCCAACACGAGATACAGATAAGTGTCATGTTCAAGAGCGATATGTTGCCTTTTATACAAAATACATGTTATATGTTTCCTTCCATTTTTCACCACTATTTCTAGCGAGTACCTCTTTATTTTTAATCGCAAGATTGAAGAGGATACCATATGCTTGTCATATAAGTTCGTCCTTTGGATGAATCCACCCTATTATTTTTAATGAGCCCTAGGAAGGAGTAGCTCAGTCTCGTCATGGTGACAAGTCCTTCGTCGTTTTAGTTTTACGAGTCTGATAGAGGGGTTACTCAACATATTTTTCATGTTTAGAGAGTTTGAAAAAGAGATGAAAATAAAAATCTAGATGTCCCTTTTCGTAGATAGTATCTTAAGCCCAAAAGGTAGAAAATAATACTCAAGAGAACCTCTTAGCCATGCGTGACGAAGGTATTCCTTTTTCGTAACTAGTCTATCTTAGTATAGAAAAGGGTTAAACTTATATTGAGTAGACGTCTTTTCATTTACTTTTACGAGTTTGAAAAGACAAGTGCTCGACAATCTTTTCATATTTCGAGAGTCAGAAAAGAGCTGAAAGATGACTCCAAGGGGGTTCCTTTTTCGTTTATTTTTTACGAGTCCGAAAAAGTGATAAAATAAAACTCGATAGTTCATCCAAAATCAATTATCATCGCTAATTAGTAATAACCTGTCGCTACACATGTGAAAAAACGTTACCTGGTTCGAGACAAATATGAAAATATAGGTAAAAATATGCCTTAAATGGTAAAAATACTTAATTTTTTTAAAAATAAACTCCAAAAGTAAAAATAAAATTACCATTTGTCATTTTGTGAATTGGAGAGCACATTTTGCCCTAAATTCCCCCAATCTTTAGGCGAGGAGTGTGATCGATCCAAGGCACCATTCAACAAACAAGTTGCCACAGGGAGGAGATTTGTCCTTCCTCTACAATTTAATAGTAATTTTAGGTAGTTTAACCCATATAATAGGTAGCTAGAAGGGTTTGAAGAAAAATTAAGTCGAGGGAGGCCAAATCGACTTTTACCCATCGAGATCACGCTGCCCTCCCTGAGCTTAATGGCACCATTGAAAAGATTGGGTACAAACGCGTTGGCGCCACAAAGTAAAATTTTTCAATTGATCCTCAAAATTACTGATTGTTTTGCAAATTTTCCTTCATGGCATCTAATTAAAACCTTATTCAATGATGTTTTACAGGTTATTCTTTGAGAAAATGGCTATTGAGAGGAAAGAAAGAGGCCATGAAGAAGAATATCATGAGGCATCGCAGGATCTTAATTGCATAAGGGCTCTTCGTGCATGTGGATTTCTTAAGTTTTTCTTTACCCCTAGGATCAGAGCCCAAGACGAATTATTGCAATACTTGGTAGGATTGTGGGATGTAGACTGCTAGATGTTTATAATAGGGGACCAAGAGCTTGACATAGAAGTTGGAAAATTATACTTTATCACTAGTTTGTCCAAGAGAGGACAATTAGTTCAATTGTATGGTTATCATGCTGGAGGGGAAAGCACTGACATGCTAATAGTGAGACATTGCCATGGTTCCTACAAGACAAAAAGCGGGAATATAGACATGAAAACCATCACAAATCTTCCATTAAGAACAATTATCTACACTATAGCTCAAGTGGTTGGGGCCTGTTGACGATGTTGGACCCACCAACATTTAGGGGATCACCCCGGTATGAATTCCCAACTAGACCTCACACTGTTTGGTGTGGGAGTCCCATCCGGTATGATGATCCGGTTGCCATTATCTTAAATATTTGCCTCAACTCTTACTTGTCAGCACAGGAGAGTGGTTTGCTTTGTCTTTCGAGAAGTGAGGTTCATGTGCCTGGTGATTGTAAGTGTCACTTGTGTCAATGGTTCTTTCACCGTAGAGGGAGAGGGTGGGAGTGAGTCCCAAGTCAGTTGGGAGAAGTCCCAACTCTGCTAAGAACACACAACACAACAAGACATGCACAACTTCCAACGGAACAGTCCACATGGATGCGGTAGTCACAACACACAAGGGAAGATAACACATATAACACTCAGTGGATTAGTCTTGCGAGTGCAACGGTTGTTATAGCAATTTTTATGTGAAAGGTCTGTCTGATGTCTGGGAGAGTAGTCAACACGGGCGAGATAGCGTTAATAGCATATACAACACATTTTCATTAACATATGTGTATTACAACAAGTGAATTAGTTCAAGTGTTAAACACAGGTTAAAGCCACATGAATTACAAGTGTTCAAGATTAGTCTTACAATAGCTACAATATGTTATGAAACCAACTCACAAAAAGATAGAAAAGATAGATAAACACCTTCAAAATAAGCCTTTTCGAGGGGGCAACCTCCTTTACATTACACAAATGAACAATTCTTCCATGATACAAATGAGAAGACCTCCTTTCTATATATAGGAGTCTAAGGGGTCATAATATAATCAGAGCCGACATAACAATAATAATGTAAGGGCACAATAATAACAATAGTGGAACATGCATTTGAATGCACCCCAATTCTCTATGGAGTTTGGTGGGAGGTTGTGATACCATGCAGCTGCACGACTGTCCAAGGTACATGGAAACAATCTACAAGCTACATCATCATGTCGTACCTCAAGGGTCTGCAACTACAGGTAGAAATTATCAAGATGGTCTTCTGCCTTCACCATGCTGTCAGGATTGAACTTGATGTTCATTCTCTCTGCTCGCTTCGGCATCTTGTGCAAAACAACAAGGAAAGTCAATGGTCCCTGAGTCATCCATTCCAGATTTGGGTTAGCCATCTCTTCTTCTTCTTCATCCTCCTCCACTCTTTCAGAGTTTGACAATTTTGACTCTCAGTCTGTTGGTTTGTCTCCACCTCCACCTCCTCTGCTGCCTTCCCCTTTGCCTCATGTACTGGAGTCTAATCCCAAGATCATAAGAGTGCCTTGTTCCCCTTGTTGGAAGACCAAATGTTCCTCTCTGTCTTCAATAGTTTTTGCCAGACCTTCAAGGGTGGAAAGAATTGCTTCTTCTACTGATGATACAACAACCCATGTGGGAGTGGCTTTTGGCTTCCTTGATGCGTATGAGAGATGTTGTATGCCTGGGATAAGTCCGACTGCTTTCACGCACTGGTGGGTGTGGGACAGGTAGAGAAAAGTTGATGATATGGGATCTCGTGCTTAGTCATGGGAGGTGAGAAGTAACCAACTGCAGAGTTGCGCGTAGGTGAGAGGGAGTACAAGTTACTGCCTTGACCAGATGGTTGATGAGTGAGTGTGAGAGGACGTTCAACAAAATACAACTGGCGGCCCTCCTTCTAGCACTAGAAATGTTGATGGTGCTGGCCCCGCCAACATTCAGGGGATCACCCCGGTATGAAGTCCCAAGTAGACCTCACACCATTTGGTGTGGGAGTCCCATATGGTATGATGTCCCGGTTGCCATTATCTTTAATATTTGCCTCAACTCTTACTTGTCAACACATGAGAGTGGTATTCTTTGTCTTTCGAGAAGCGAAGTTTCTGTGCCTGGTGATTTTAACTGTCACTTGTGTCAATGGCTCTTTCACAATAGAGGGAGAGGGTGGGAGTGAGTCCCAAGTCAGTTGGGAGAAGTCCCAACTCTGCTAGGAACACACAACACAACAAGACATGCACAACTTCCGACGGAACAGTCCACACGGATGTAGTAGTCACAACACACAAGGGAAGATAACACGTATAACACTCAATGGATTAGTCCATGTGAGTGCAACGGTTGTTATAGCAAGTTTTATGTCAAAGGTCTGTTTGATGTCCGGGAGAGTAGTCAACACGGGTGAGAAAACGTTAACAACATATACAAAACGTTTTCATTAACATATATGTATTACAACAAGTGAATTAGTTCAAGTGTTAAACATAGGTTAAAGCAACATGCATTACAAGTGTTCAAGTTTTTCTTACAACAATTACAATACATGTGTGAAAATGTGCTAGCCTGATAGCAAGCTTCTGAATTAAGCGAAATTTCCAAGACACATCGTTACACCATACATCACTAACCTCATGATCAGGGCGTTGGAGCCACTAATTACTCCTCAAAGAAAATATTATAGACTCTAAAGGCTATGTGGGAGGAGCTGAGGTGAAAAATTCCTTTGCATGTACAAATGAGTGGGTATTTATAGCCAAGGGTGAAACTGGACCTTCTGGCTAGTCGACTGCCTTCATGATTGTTTGACTTCCATGAATTTTCGACTTTACATGACTCTTCATACAACAAGTGGGTCTCTTGGACTTCCACATTACATTACATTGTTTGACAGTATGGCCCATAGTAGAGGTGTGGAAAACATGACTCATGACAAGACTCGACATGACAATGTTGTTACATTCGTGTTGCTGCTGGTGTGCATGTCGAGTTGTAATGTTTTTGGTGATGGATGTCCTCATGGTGTGTCATAGATTCACCTCTGCATGGAAACATGCGCAGAGTCTTCGATGGTCGTTGGGTTCGCTTGATGTTGCATTCGCACATTGCTCCTTGCTTGTATGTTGGAAGGCTTGACAGGTTTGTCCGTTCACGAAAAGTGCATGTTCGTCCATCTGTCCGTCCATGAACATAGTTTGCATTGTTTGCCCATCTGTCCATCTGTGAAGACATCTTTGCATGATCATCCATTCGCGAGAACATCTCTTTTCATGGATCGTTTGTTCATCCGTTGGCAAACATGTCCCTTTGCATGTGCTCCCTTCATTCATCCCATTTGTTGTCGGGCCATGTTTATTTGTGTACCTGTATCTGCAGTCACTCATGATGAGACGACATCAAATCCAAAAAATTCCTAGTCTACCATGATGTGTGATCATTTCGAATGTAGGTGACCAGGAGAGGAGACAAGGTTGTGAGTTGGGATGGAAGCTCGAGGAACGATGAAAACTGCGCAGGAGTCAGTGAGTGATGATGATGGGAAATCCGGATCGATAGTGACTATTCGCGGGATCTGGCTCAGCTGGAGGATAAAACTGTGCAGTTTTTGGGAGGAACAGTCCGGGTTGCGGGAAGGATGGGTAGGAAAAACTTGTGCACTTTTTGGAATGAGCGGGCAGTGGGAGCCTGGCAGAAAAACTACACAATTCCTGAGGGGAACTAGTATTCATGTATTGGGTCACTGGCAGAAAAAACTATGCAATTCCTGAGGGGAACTGGCAGTCAACTGCTGGGTCACTGACAGCAAAAACTGCGCAATTCCTGAGGGGAACTAGCAGTCAGTTGTTGGGAGCTTGGCAGCAAAAACTAGGTAATTCCTGAGGGGAACTGTCAGTTGGCTGCCAGGAGCTACTAGCAGGAAGAAATGCGCTAATACTGGGAGGCTAGCTTGCTGGTCACCTCTGCGCAGTTTTTGAGCTGAGCGAACTGCTGGGCAGCAGAGGGATTGCTCATGAAAACTACGCAATTTTCTGGATGAGCAGCCGGTCGACTGTTGGGAGGGCTGGCTAGAAAAACTGTGCAATTTTCTGAGGGAGACAGGGACAAGCATTGGGTGTCTGTCCGGCCTGTCTGCGCAATTTTCTCAGTCAGCAGAGTGGGTAAGGTCTGTAGCCTCTGCGCAATTTTTGAGGGGAGTTAGTCCCGGGGTTGCTGCCGGGTCAAAATCTCTGGTTGACCAGCATGAAGGTTGATTTATTTGCTTGCAGACAACGCAACTTGAAATGATTTGCTTGGTGCTTCTACACTGTTCTGAGTGACAGTCGATCGAGTCGATGGTGGGGTGATGGTCTGGTGGTCAAAGGGGAATCCGATCGTCAGAACTTCAATAAAGTGACTAAGTGTGTGAACGAGCGAGAGATGCATACGTGACCTTGCAAACACACACTTACATGACTAGACGACGAGACGACTCAAACCATCTAGACACACATGCTCAACATGACTAGTCAACGGTGTAAGCGGCAAACGTGACACTTGTGGTTGATCGTTGGTCGATCGTGATGATGCATGCACGACAATGTATGTGACCTCGTGTGTGAGTACGACATATGTTTACATAGCGAACACAACATGAATACACGAAGCGAAGACCTTGAGTATGACTAGAGCTCAGTCGCAAGCATGACAATGACATCAACATGCAAAATATTGGGTGGAATGATCAAGCAAGGTGGGTGCGAAGACTCACACGAGCTCACGGAGTGAACCTAAGTGCGTGCAGCGATCAAGTGAATCTCTCAAAGGAGGCTCTGAAATGGGGTGTAGGCCAAAATTTTGGAGGGTGGTTGTAGCCACTACAACAGGGCCCAACTTCTCCATGAGGCGAGAAAATCCCACTTTCAGTATGCGGTGGATTGCCTCAATCCGACTGTGTTCAACTGGAGTTAAGGACTAATAGCCAATCTCAAAGACTAGCTTACTAGGTGCAAGATAGGTAAACTCAAACAATTTGGCTACAGATCAATTTTGCTAACGTTCTTTCTTTAGCATATTCCATTATTCAGATATCAGTGGGTGGAGGTAGAAACCCTCAAACCCAGGGATGCCTCATCATGGAGGTGGGAAACAAATGTCCTTTCCACCTACATTCTTTGTATGGCTATGTTAGTAGCTCATCATGGTGGATGATTGGGCCTATGTTGGGACAGATTTATGAGGAAATCCTGATCTCCCACTGCCACCTGGAATGCAGTGGAATGACTCAGGTAAAGAACTATTTTTTAAGTTTTTCTTTTAATGCTTTTTAATTATTTGAACTGAGATCGAGATTTGTGATATTTTGCAGATGTGGGACCAGAGAGACCTCCAGGGGTTTCTCCGATAGCGAGGAGGGCAGCACGACAACTCAAGGATGCACCATATGTTGAAGGAGTTGATCTTATGGTGGAGGTGGAGCACAATCTAGAGGCCTTGACTAGAGGCATTCCAGATTATGCTACTATTGATGAGGTGCCACTTGGTATCAGAGGCATACCACGGGGGTATCAACTAGACTACGTCAGCTATTGGGCCGAGTTGTTAGGGCTATATCATGTTATCATGAGCATCATGTTGGTGGATAGACATGTCTCTAGTCTTAGTTTTTTCACTTATGTAGGCTCGAGAAGCCATGTGTCTCAGAACACCAATTTTGATTTTTGATGTAAAAACATTTGCAAACTCTATATGGTGATCTATATGTACATGTTTTACCTTATATATCTAATTTTCCTATTGTATCATGGTTTTATTTTACATATGTTGCAAATGTCGATCTAAAACATGATTAGCTAATGCATCATTCAATGTATTTAGATGTCTTGGAATGTGTTGATATGTTATGTAATCAAAATTTCTTTCCAAGAGACGAACATGCAAATACATTCTTAAAATGTGAGGGTTTCTGAGAGAATAATACATTTTTAATTGTAATACAATGAGTTGTGATTCAATTTTAACAACCAACGCTCTAATACCAAGAGCAATAGCTTCTGGCAGTAGTTCGATGACCACACTATATTCTACTATATTGTTAGTTGTGTGTCCTAGACATATACCCTATAAACTCACTAACTCATTATTGGGAGAAAAGAGTGCCCCATCAATGAAACCCACATAAGGAAGAGGGTTCGTCGACATCTGCAAACCAAGTGGAACACGAGGTAAGCAGGGGAAAACATGTTTGCAAAAATGCAAACAATCACACCAAAAGACAACACACTAATGTACAAAGTATCTACACAAGATTAAGCATAATACTTTTTCAGGTAGAGCCCATTGTGGGGCTCAGACAACTAATTTCCATCATAATCAACTAACTCATATTCACCCTTTTGTAATATGTGTTTGACAATAAGGGGCCCATGCCACATGGGTTCAAACTTTCCGGCTCCTAATTTATCGTTATCTTGATCGTACAATAATACCAAGTCACCTTCCACGTATGCACGAGGGGTCATAGTTTTATCATATTGGGCTTTAACTCGTCTTTTTTGAATCTCAGTTACCAATGCAGAAATTCGGAGAGTCTCGTCAAGACATTCTAAGTAAAGCAACCGTTCTTCTTTAGGTGAAGTACCAGGAAGTAGTTTGACAACTAGCTTCAATGATGGGATCTCACACTCAATGGGTAGAGTGGCTTCCAGACCATACACCAATTGGAAAGGTGTGAATCTGGTTGCCATTTTAGTAGCAGTTTGATATTCCCAAAGGGTCAAAAAAAGCATAAGATGTCAATTCTTTTTATTCATCCCAATAGTTCGTTGAAGCATAGTGACCACAAATTTGTTGACAGCTTCAACTTGACCATTGGCATGTGGGTAATATGGAATTGATCTGTCGTGATGTAAGCCCAATTGAGTAGTGAGTTTTGTAATCATGTAATTACAGAAATGGGAGGCCTTGTCGATGACTATGGCTTGCGGAATAACGAACCAAGCTATGACATGATTAAATAGGAATAAGGTTGTAGTTTTACCGTTAGCATTGTATGTAGGCATTGCCTCGGCCCATATTTTGAAATAATCCACAACAACGATGATGTACCCATGCCCCCCAGCCGAGTGAGGGTTACAAGTCATGAAATCAATGCCCCATTTTGCAAATGGAGCAATGGTAATAAATGGGTGTAAAGGAGCGAGTTGGGTTTGTTGTTTCCGGTTATATTTGGCAAGCGTGACATTTTTCTATTGCAAGAATGTAATCTTTGAAGATGGAATGCCAAAAATAGTCGGTTTGAAGGATCTTTTGAGCTATTGTGTATCCTGACATATGACTGCCACAGGCTCCAGAGTGGCAATCATTTAAAGCTTTCTCAGCTTCCTCATGTGTCAAACACAGTCGAAGGACTGAATCCACACCATGACGGTATAAGGTATCCCCAAGAATACGATAAGGTTGGGATTGGTACTGGATTCGACGTCTCTTAGAGCGAGGAAACTCTGGTCTAAAAGTCTGAGTTTGGAGATATATGATAATGTATCCATACCATGGATCGTGGGTGCTAATAAGGAATAAAGATTCATCAAGAATCATCTCATCAATACAATAGTCGTATATGCAGAGGGAAGATCACAAATCAATTCAGCAAAAACTAGTGATTCTATGACTTAGCTTTAGTCAACTCTATGTCGAATTCCTGTAGGATGACAATCCATTTGGATTATTTTCCCCCAAGAAACTGATGAGGCATAATATAACTCATGGGGTTACAATTAGATATCACTATAATTTTCTGCAAGAGGATGTAGTGGTGAAAACGTTGGACAACATGAACTGTTGTCAATGCCAACTTCTCTACACGGGCATATTGAATCTCAGCATCAAAGAGATTACGGCTCAAGTAGTATACCACATGTTCATTTCCGTCGTCATCATCTTGAACTAATACCATAGAAATTTTACTATCAGTGGCGGCCAAGTATGGGAAATAATCACGATGGTAATTAGGAGGATGCAACAAAGGTGCGCTAATGAGTGCAATCTTTAAAGCATCGAAGGATTTCTGGGCAATGTCATCCCAAATGAATGGGACCCCTTTCTTCAAAAGGTGAGTAAAACCCTTGAAAATCTCAACATAGTTCGGGATGAAGCGACGAAGAAAGTTTGTCTTCCCTTGCAAACTCTAAAGTTGGTGTAAAGAAGATGGAGGTGGTAGATTGACAATGGCCTCCACCTTAAGAGGATCAATTCAGATGCCTTCTTTGGACACTACGAATCCTAAGAGATGACCAGATTCAATGCAAAAGACACATTTATGAGGATTTAACCAAATATTATAGTGTCGGCAGCAAATAAAAATCGCCCGAAGGTGAGTCGAATGGTCTTGACATTTAGATGAGTGTGTGGGTAAATCATCAAGATATGGCTGAACAATATTTTTGATATCGTGGAAAGCATAAGACATGGCCCTTTGGAAGGTTGCACCAACATTTTTAAGGCCAAAAGGAAGCTTTTTATAGGCAAAATTTCCCCAAGGATAGATAAAGGCAGTCTTATGTTGATCAGTAGGAAGGATATTAATCTAGTTATATCCAGAAAATCCATCCATAAAGGAAAATATTTCACTCCCAGCACATTCATCGATAATCTGGTCGATAAAGGGAGTAGGGTAATTATCTTTAGGACAAGCTCGATTAATATCTCTATAATCAACATAGACATGTATGGTTCCTTTCTTTTTAGTCACTGGAATGATATTGGAAACCCAATATGTTAGTGGTATGGGGTAAATAAAGCCAGCTTTGAGAAGTTTTTCAACTTCACCTTTAATGGCAGTTGCCTTCCTTGGGCGCGCCAGACAAAGACATTGTCAAACATGTTTCGCATTAGTTTGGGATCTCATGCACCACAATAGTTGGATTGATGCTAGACATTTCTTCGTTGGTCTAGGCGAAGACATTGCAAAATTATTTGAATAGGGCCATATAGATCTTAATCTCATCGGGAGAATAAGAGGCCCCTATGTGAATGTTTTCGACTATCCCTGGTTTCACAGAGATGTCGATGGGCATGGTTGCTGAGATGTTTCCCAAATTTCCTTCAGATAACACCTTGTGAACTAAGATGGGTGTCTGAAAGGGAGCAGTCATTGCAGGGGAAACTAAAGTATCTAGATAGGTAGGAATCGCACCAAGGCTAGGAAGAAAAGAGGAACGATGATGAATATCATTCCAAGGGGTTTCTTCAAGAGACATGACTTCAACGATGCTTTCATCAATAAGGAAAGTCTCATTCAAAGGATCTTCAGAATCTGAAGAACCAAGTGAAGGAGTTTGTGAATATGAGTCTTGGACCATGCTTAGTCGATCGTGAGTTTCAAATGCAGCCGCAGAGGATGAAAGGACAACTTGGTAAGCTTGTTCGATGGGGTTGAGCGGCATGGTGTCACCAATATAAGCAATTTGATCAGGGATAGGGATGATCCAAGGGTCATTACTAGACAAGATCATATTAACTGAGGCAACATTGGTGGGAGGAGGAAGGGAAAAAGTTCCCATTAAGGAAGAATCTTTGAAAAGACCCACTTCGACATTTTCATAAGGAATGATGGATTTCCCAACTTAAGGTACATTACCACTTGACGATTCAGAGGAAAAGAAGACCAATTGGTCTACAATGAAAATTTTCCCTTGGTGGGGAAAGCGAAGTACACAGAAAAGAGTTGAAACCACACAAAACATTGTTTGAGTCTAGCTACGGCCAAGTAGAAGATTATAATTGAGATTGGTGTCAACGACCTCTACTTCCATATTGAAAATTTTTCCTTCTAACTGAATGGGTAAAGAGTTGAGAATACCATATGGTCGAAAACCTTTGCCATAAAAATATTCCAAAGTATTCGAAGACTGGTTGAGAGGAGGGGAGCTAGGGGCTTTCCAACATGATATGGACATAATGCATGTAGAGGGTCCTTCGTTAACAATGGTTTGGTGAATAGTTTTGCCCATCATTAGCTCTCGATTTTGACTCTTTTTGCCACACCTATTACATCAATTTTTCCATATTTATCATACATTTTCTATCATTTTCCCCATATTTTATGTCTTCTAATGCATACCAAGGTAACTAAATTATGTCTTTTGATTTTTAAGTGTTTTAGTAAAAATTGAGCTTTAAAATTAAATTTGGACATAACTCGAAAAGCTTGAAATGGCTCTATTAAAGTCATGGTTGCAGGACACCTTGGCTCGAATCAAATGCATATCTAGAAACAATAGGAACCAAGGATGGATGAACACATTTTGGATCGCATCAAATTAACTAGAAGATAGTCGGTCAACGCTGGTCAAACTTGACCAGTCACTCAGGAAATCCCCTGAATTAGGGGCAATTTTATGATTTTGTGGGATTCATCCTTATTTTGTGTAACAAACAGATAATTTTGACCTTATGAGGTGGATTAGGATTATTGTTAGTTGTTACAACATTTTTAGCTTATATTGTTATGATTTTTGTCTATTTAAGCAAGACATTCATAGTTAGAAGGTGTGAAAAACTGGAGATTATTACTTTCTAAAGATAATTGAAGACAGAGATTTGCTTTATCATTTTCCTGTGTATGTTGTATGATTTGAATGGAGTGTTGTAGCTGATTGTTTTAATAGTGTACCAGCAAGGGTGGAGGGCCCCCATACCAAGCTAAGTACACTTTGTTGTAGAGTAATGTTCATAGTTGTGAATATGCTAGTTTAATTCTCTATATTCATCTCATTTATTTGTTGTAGATATTTGCAGATGTTTTCAGTATGAATTCATTTTATGGCCATGTTTTATTAAGTGAAGATTTATTTCCTTTCAACAATTAGTTTTAATGTGGAAGGACAACCAGGACTCTTAGAAAATAGCCTCTTCTCCGTGAGCTAGGACTGAACTGAAACAAGATTCACTTTCTCATATGCTTTCCTAGACTAAATTTATGTGCTTTCATAGTTACATTCTCTCATGTTTTCTTAGATGTTTGGCAATGTTATTATAGGAGGAATGTGGAAGGACAACCCAAGACTCTTAGAAAAGAGCCTCTTCTCCATCTTCTAAAATAGACTAATCTCATTGACCAATTATTTTTATGCTTTCATAAAGTAGATTTGAATGCTTTCTTTACTTCTTTTTCAAAATAGTTGTCTTGTTATCTTTAAGATTCCAGCATGCATTCAACTTTTCACAATCTAAACAATGGCTTCTTGAGTTAATTCGATCTGAAATCCATATATTTTGGCATGTTTCTAAGTTTACTGATCCTGGTTGATAATTAAATATATTTTCTAATTTAGTTTCATAAATTAGACTTACACCCATAACGACAACTTGTATGAGAAAAGCAAGTTGAGGTGGTAGGAGAGGGACATGATTTTCAAGATAAAAAATGATCAAGCTAGAATCCATAGGATCAATTCCTCTAATGGCGGATAACAAAGCCTTCCTTTGTGATGGGCATGTTTGAAGGACTTCCAAAACCGACATTGCCGAGGGTGCTTGAGCCAAATCCTCTACAATATTGTAGTGTTGGATAGCTTGCGCATTTGGATTATAAGATGATTTCCGAAGAACACCTTTAGGGGGTGGTCGGATTGTGGAATCAGTGCTAGATTTTTCGATATGGAGAGGACCAGAATTAGGTGAAGTGGAGGAAGATGGTATATCAGTGGCATCTCTACCCACCATGTGTCTTCTAGGAGTTGGATACTCTTTTGATCTGGTGGCTATGAAAATAGGTTACGAGCCACTCATGAACACTTGAGAGCTTCCATAGATCTGAACGTGGGGTTGGTCTACCATTTGTGTCTGCTGAGATGGGAAAGGTTCCTTCAGTACAACTGGCATCCCTGAGGTGGCTTTCATAAGATGACTTACTTCGGCATGTTGGGGGCAATACTTAGTGTAATGATCCTCATCACAAATAAGGCAAGGATATTTGGGCTTTTTCTTCGATGAATCATCACCATATGGTTTTGGGGAATCCTATTTCAAGGTATTCTACTTGGATTTCCCTTTAACCTTTCTCTTTCATTTTGAGGATTTATCTGCTGCGGTATACTAGACAACATTTACCTCTGAGATTTTACCAAGATTCTTTGATTTGTCTACAGTATTGGAGGGTGCAGCGGTCGCAGTAGATTTAGGTTTCGTAGAAGCAGTTGGGGTGCTACTAGACAATTGAGCCATAGATCCAATGACACCATCAAAAGGTGGGTAATTTATGGGTCTAGAGGATGCAGGAGAAGACGAAGGTCGGGGGGCACCAGGTAGAAGTTCATACAACGTGCCAACTTGTGAATAAACAAGATCCAAATATTGGGCATGGGCAATGACTTATTCCTCAGTTACACAACCACCCATGGATATGCCTTTAGCAATGGGGGGATGAATGATTTAGTAAACCATTTAGTCAAAAGATGATCCAGGATGTAAAATTTGATGAGACGATGCCTACATCTCCATTCATGGATATGAGTGGAGGCCATTTGCTGCAAAGATGTTAAGAGATGGGTTCCAATCTCGTACTGGACAGGCAATTGGAAAAACGTAAGGAATGTCATGGCTAGAGAATTGAAATCTTGTAAAGTACCTTGAGGGAGCTCGATGTACCATTTAGCGGTAGCGCCTGTCAAAGTGCGCTGGAAAATATGCAACCGAATTGAATCATCAACCCAAGAGTTAAAGGAACACCAAAGGTGGTAAGTCATAATGTGTGCTTGAGGGTATTCTCCAGCTTTACCTTCGAACTTAGGGCAGGCACTAGGTATTTTAGTTGGTATTGGAGGCCAATACAGTGAGTGCAATGTTGGGTCATTATAAGCCATGACACATCCAAAAATTCCATCGTTTCCAATAATGGAAGTTGTGGATTATATGGGGTATAAGGTCTCTGGTATGCACCGAATTGAGTGTTCCAACCTTGTTGAAGTTGGGTCTGTAGCCACTGTGGTGGGTTTTGACCATAAGGAGGTTGGGTTTGCCCCCACTGTGGTGGGTTTTGGCCATAAGGAATGTATGGAGTTTGGTAAAGACCATATGGGATGTATGGAGTTTGCGATGCAAATTGACCATATTGTTGTTGGAGGGTTATCTGCTACAATTGTCTCTACGGTTGCTAGTAAGGTCCTTGTTGTGATTAAAAAGGAACCTACGGTTGCGGCTGCTGGTAAGGTCCATATTGGGATTGGAAGGAAACTTGCGGTTGCAGCTACTAGTAAGGTCCTTGTTGTGATTGAAAAGGAACCTGCAGTTGTGGCTACTAGTAAGGTCCCTATTAGGATTGGAAGGAAACTTGTGGTTGTGGTTGTGGTTGCGGGTAAGGTCCTTGCTGTGGTTGGACAGAAACCTGTGGTCGCGGCTGCTGGTAAGGTCTTGGCTGGGGTTAGAAAGGAACATGTGGCTGCAGCTGCAGGTAAGGCCCTCGTTGTGGTTGGACATGAAACTGTGGCTACAGGGGGGGATTACCTGTCCTAGGAGGATACAAAGGATTGGGGACATACTGCATTTTGGGACCTTCTTGCTGATTAGGAGGAACTCCTAATAGTGGAATTTGGGGCTGTTGAGAGCTAGTAAGAACATATGGTTGTTGGTAGGAAGGTTGAGTCAAGGGGACTTAATGACCTTGCAAGGGGGTCCCCATGATAGTACCTGAAACAAATGGAATTAACGTTCCACCCGGGTTAGAAATAACACCACTAGGTTGATTTACCCCCAATGCGGGAGGAGTGAGTGCATAGTTCACATGGTTTCCAATAGAAGCAGAAGGTACATAGGGTGTAGGAAGTTTCCCCCCAGATGGTGGAATAGATAAACTCGTAGGTTGTCCACTAAGAGTGGGGACTACAGTTACTATGGCTACAGTAGAAGGAGCATAAGGCCTGAGAGGAACCTGCGTTTGACCTACCGTTACTGTAGGCTGGGTAGGGGTCTGCGTAGGTGCTAATATGTTTGGAACAAACGAGCCAGTAGTAGGAGTGACACTAGATGACCAAATGGGGTTATGAAAAAGTGAAGTTGCACCAGAAGTGTCAAAAAAAGCATCGCCGAGAGAGTTATAACCTGGTGGGACCAAGGGTGCACTATAAGCAGGAGGTGCACTTGGCCCACTCGTCATATTGTAGGGATCGAAAACATAAGGGAAGTTTTCAGGAGGAAGGAGTGATATAGGATCAACGTTAACACCTGGAACATGGGTTTCAGATGTTTCCAAAGGAACACCCTGGGGTGTTGACTCTACAGATGGGTTATCACTATCTGTCACCATGTTTGGGAACAATTCTCGAATTGAAACTCAAGATTCTTTAGGATAAGGAACCAAAGGTACATTAGGAGTATTAAAACAACTATACAAATATAGAGGCGATAAATACATAGGATCTAGATCAAAGAGTGGATTGGGAGGAAAAAGCAAGAACTGCGAAGTAGGTTGAGGACTAGCTGGAGGAGAGTCCTGGGATGAGGAGATTAACTATTGAGGTTGTGGTCAGGAAGCAAGGGGTTGGATACTTAGGATGATACCAAGTTCAACACCTTCGTTCTCAAGGGGCTCAGGCTCAACAATATTAGAACCTACAACTCTAGGTGGATCAGGTGCATTAGCATCTCCATAGATATTGTGTTATGTATCTGGGGTCTTGTTTTGGACTCCTTGTTGTAACTTGTCAACTTCAAAATGTGAAGAGGATATAGGAGGTGAACCTTGCACGTGGCACGATGGAGAATTTGATGATTTTTCCATGATGGATTTTTCATGAAATCAAATACTAATTGTGTGTTGAGAATGACTTTGGCTTAATTCTATTTTACAATTAACCATTCATTTTGAGGACAAAAGGAGTTGTTTCATGGGTAGGATGTTATTTCGTGGTCAATTAATTTTAGAAATCAACAAAAAATAAATCAAAAAGGGGTAACTAGGAATGAAGGTTTACCAAGCAACCGTGAACTGCAATATACACCTTGGCAAACCAAGGAATTAACATATGACAACCAATCTCCTTGAATGTTGTGTTTGTTATATCACGATATACAAGGCAGAATACTCGGTTACCTATGGATGGATATAAACCTATCGAGGGCTCCCAAAATATACGCGACGGTACGTGGGAGTGCAGTCCGTAGTAGTGTTGTCTATTTCGTAACCCATTCGATGGGAGCATTCCCATATACCTACCATGCGTGGAGTGCCTCCGATATATCCGAAAGTATTGGAGAACGGTCCTATACACTTCCGCACGTGGAATGGGATATCACCCCCAGCATGCAACACTGGAGAACAACAACAACTCCTACGTTTAACAACGCTAGAACGCGTCTTTAGCCTAGACCTATAAATGTTTGTGTTAATGTTCCAAATTCTCCTTAGGTTAATTGAGGTAAATTTTAAAGTTGATCTTGAATAATGTTTCAGTTTCAAGGCTCAAAAATCGATGTCACCTGAACACACCTACGATGCAAATAATATGAAAAAATGATTCTTTTCATTTCAATGAAGGCTATCTAGCATAGGAAAGAAGTTCAAACATTGATACAATAACCAAGTATGCAACAAACAAAGATTCCTAACTAGATCTTTCACTTTCACTATTCCAATGCACCCACCAAAAGTAAAATGAATTTCAATTCACTAAAATGCACCTACATGAATTTTTTCACTTTTTCTTTTCAATGAATGAGAATGCACTTTTCAGCTTTCAACACTAAGCAATGTAATCTATGCTCAATGATAATCCCAAAAATGAATTTTCAATGCAATGTAATCTAATGGATGAAAGCTAAGAAAATGCAAATTCCATTTCTTTTATGGTTTTCAAAAGAACTAATAATGCTTTAAACAACATCAAATTAGTATTCCTTCCACACATACAAGCAACAAATAGTAAATTCAATTGACCCAAAGAACTAAAGACTCAACCAAAATTCACTTTCACTACTTCAAACAATGGGATGGACTTTTGCAAACCAATAAGAAATCAACAAAAATAATGGAAAATTATATGCACACATAGCAGGAGGACACTTTAGAGATCAATACACACTAGACCTTTCTGGTAGAAACCCTAAAAATTCTCGAATTTTATGGACCAGCGCGGGCAGACAGTGTGAGACAGAGGTACAAGCACAACTGTACTGGGAAAAATCAGCGCTGGCAGCGCGACTATTTCTAGAGAAAACACAATGGGCGAGAAAGAGTTGGGAAAATGAAAAGAAACTCAAAGAGAATGAAGACCCATAATGAACCTAAGTTACAGATCACTAGGAGAATGACCAAACTAATTAAAAAAACCAAACATAAAAGGAATTTTGAAGGGTTATAAGCTCCCTAGAAGAGTCACCATTTTGTGTGCACAGGAAATCCTTTATGTGGATAGAAAGGATCCCTCTAGTCCTATGGGAGGATCTAGCAACAAATGAATACAAATATATGTAAACTTTCCTAGTTTATACCAGAAAACACAAATGAGGATAGATGAACTACCTCACTCTGATGCTAACATTTGTTGGTGTCGTCCTTGATTATTTCGATTCCAAGATCAATCTCCTCTTCACTGTTATGGATGAATACCTGCAAGGAATATCACGTGGAGACAACAAATGCATACATAAAAAAATTAATTCCAATATAAAACATGTAGTAGATCAAGGAGTATTACACTAAATGAGCAATAATTGACACATTTATGGAAAGCAAACACATAATGTATTATTAATAAATGGTAAAGGGAGCATTACAACCACTTAAGCCTTGATGTTGGAAGCTTCCTTTAGATGAGTTTCCAAGTCCTAGCTTTAACCTTCAAGCACTCCTTTCTCCTTAGCAAAATGGGTAGCAATTGGGCATAGTTCAACAGTAGGATGGAAACCACCATTAGTGGAAGGTGGGCAATTCATTTATAGGGAAGGAGAGGGAGTCGAGGATCCATGGAAAGAGGAAGGAGTTCCACATCTCAAGGGAAAGATCCATGGAAATAGGATCTAGGGCCAGGAATTGGAGGTCTTGTTCCAATCCTCATATACTTGTAACCAACTCGCCGTTCTCGAGGCTTCTAGTAAGAGAAGCTTGTCCTCCATTTTGGGAAAAACTACCTGAAGAGGACCAGGGTGGATTTTCCTTGATAAAAGTCGAGTTGTTAGTGCTAGGAGAGTATGATGCAACAAGTGATTAGCATGGGTCACTAGTTATGAAAAACATGATGGTCTTGAAAAACAAGGTTTTTAGCAGGTTCTTCAGAATTCTTTCAAGGAAAGTCTTCTTCTTTTCTTCAAGGATGCTTTTGAACATGTTTCATAGTGAATACACTGAAAGATTTCGTAATTTTTTGACATTTTTGGCAGTAATGACACAAAGTTCAACACTTCAGGATACGAGATTGGGAGTGTGATAAAATATTGTATAACAGCCCAGTTCACTGCCCATAATTGAATGACACCTTAAGAACAATAAGATAATAGGGAAATGATAGTACAAATGCAATTACTTGAATAAGACCTTGACTGGACCCCTACTAGCCATGACAAGGATTTTGTCAAACATATCATGGCTATGCAATCTACAAGTGTAAATAACATATCTAAGCATATGGGTCTCATAATTAGCTGAGAATTGCTAAGACGCATTGATTCCTCAACACATTGAGCTACCATTTCATCCATGAGGTCATAGATACATTTTTCATTCATTTACAAGTAAAAACACGACGAGAGACATACATAGCTACTTTCATAAAACATATACATAACCAACATAATAGCAACATAAATACTAAGAAAATCAAAATTATCCACATATAAACCAGTATAATACTCATATAAATACAAGGAGAAATAACCTCATATTGATGATGAAAAATCCAAACCCGGGATGGGACTTCCACATTCCACCCAATCGTAGAATGGTTGAGCCAAATATCTCTTCAGCCATTCATCCATGTTCCATATTCCAAGCATGAATGTGGGATCTCATAGAACACATCAATCCAAAACCATGGAGGGCTTCCAAAGGCCATCCACCTCAACCCATCAAATAGTGATTCTACCTCACGGTCGAAAATCACAAAAACATCATTAGATTGGTCTCTACCCAAGCCTTCCAGAGATCCATATTGTTTGTTCCAACCAAGGCTTCTAGGACTTGTAACTCAACCCACAACTTATTCCGGGCTTCCAGAGCGTTTTTCCAACCAGTGCTTCCAAGACTATTAACTCAACCCACAACTTTTTCTGGGCTTCCAGAGTGTTTTTCCAACCAGGAATTCCAGGACTACTAACTCAACCCACCAAGGGCTTCTAGAGCGTTTATCCAACCAAGGTTTCCAGGACTAGTAACTCAACCCAAGTTGTTACAGGGCTTCCAAAGCATTTGTCCAACCAAGGCTTCCAGGACTAGTAACTCAACCCAAGTCGTTACATGGCTTCCAGAGCGTTTTTCCAACCAAGGCTCAAGGAACTAATAACTCAATGCAAGCTAAAGGAAACATGAGAACCAACCATAAATGAATAAATAAACCCACAACACCATGGCTATATAGGAAATGGCAAGGCTAAGCAAATACACTGTCAATCTAGGAAATCCTCCATGCCAATGACAAATCATGAACAATAAACCACATGCATATGCCATGCATGTCAAAACTAGTGAGGAAAACATACATGCAACTCGGTACCTACAAGAAAAACCCATTGTAGTTGTTGATCCCGATGTCCTCTTGTGATTTCCTGCTCTTCCTTTGCCATCTTGTTCCAAAAATCCAAGTATGTCACACTCTCCAAGAGTGCTTGAAGAAAACTAAGTGTCCAAGAGTATGAGAGAGAGAACAGTGAGAGAGATCCAAAACTGAAATGACAAAAGTATGTGAACTAATCCTCAGAAGCCTTTTTATTAATGAAGCCTCTGTTTTCTTGATTTTCCATTATTTTCCTTCATTATCCTCCTCACATGCAACCTCTGACCTTTGAACTTCATTTTCTCCTAATTTCCATTATTTTCATAAATAAAATGCCAAATAATGCCTCATGCCTTTCCAAAGCCTTTGCCATTGCCTTTGCCAATTTCCTTAGCCATAATAAACCAAATGAACACACGCTAGGATGTTTTTCCCCACCATTCAGATTGGAATATGTGTCCAATCAGTCGTGGCCTTATACATTATTACATGGATTTTTAACTGGGATTGTTACACATATGAAAATTATTATGCAAATGATTGATTAAACTAGGTTAATTTAAAAGAGTTTACATGCAAAACTGTTTCATGCATGATCACCACTTGTCGACAAGTGAAAGGATTAGTTAAGGGAAGTTAAGTGGGCTCCTATTTTCTAGAAGTGCGCCCACATGCAACAAAAGGTGCATGCATGCAACCAGGAAGGGAACTTGTCTACAACATGAAGAAGTGTGCTCAAGTACGGCACACTTGCTCAGCATGGAGTGCACTCAAGGAGGGCACACTTCATCAGCCTCAAGGAGTGTGCTTAACTCAAGTGAATGTCTTCACTAACTTGAAGTGCGTTTTTCTTCATTTTTTTTGCTCTTTTATGCTTTTGTGTGCTTTTGTGAGTGTGTGAATGGCATAAAGGTTAGTTTCTACTTCAAGGCAAGTCATGAGTTCACCTAACCATGGAAAAGATAACATAAGCATTTGTAAGGGTTAGGTGACTACACTTAGGAAACATTGAGTTAGGAGGATGCGACAATAGGAGAAAACACACAAATAAAAAATTAAACAACACGATGACACTAGGGGGCTTGAAACGATGGTTCATGTAGGCTCTGAAATTGACTTAGGCAAAAAAATTGGAGGGTTGTTGTCGCAGTGACAACAAAACCTAACCAAGATGCATTCATATTGGATGATGAGGTCCTCAAGGTTGGATTGAGGATAATTACTTCCTCATGAGTTTGTCTTAGTGATGGGTGTTGGTAAACCTAAAAGCAAGAGGATGCAGTGGTAGTTTCATGACTATACAACAATACATAGATACTTAATAGACCAAGATCATCCAAAAAATGGGCTTCTAAGTTCCCATCAACAATATTTATTTATTAAGTTAAAAATTGAACTTTTAACTATTACATAAGTAGTAGGTTCAACATCATTACATCAAGAATCGTACTTGTTGATGTTCTATAGGGTGGAATGCTTGAGGCATATTGTGTTTGATTGGTGCACCAGGCTCCTTGTGAGCATGAAGACTTGGTTGATAGATTGCAAGCTAGGGAAGCAAAAGAACTTTGTCTATGGGAGCATACTTTGTTCATTCTTCGTTGAGATGCTCCCATCGATGCACCCTTTCATACTACATACACCAACTAGGATTAGACAACCTAGGATGGTTCGATGGATACACATGATGTATAGACTTGGAGGTGTGTGTGTCACCAACACCTTTGATAATGTATTCTTTGACTAGTGGTGACATCAATTGGTTATGATCGATGACTTCCCATATGCTGGTATTGATTTGCATGGAGATATTAACCCACCATTAACTCTAAATGTTGCATGGGGTTACATTGGTAAATAATTTTTTTGTTTTTTATTTTAAATTATTATAATTTTATGTTTTCATCATATATGAAAAGTGTAAGATATAAAAAAAATTCACCTTCCTTTTTTATGCAAACTAACTAAAAAAATATGATGATGAAATTGTAGAACCAACCTCACTAATAGTGAACCCCATACATCAACATAGGAGTAGGGGTGAGGACTAACCTAAAGAAGAGGCTAAGTGCATTCTATGATTAGTCCAACAAAACCTTGAGGGATTAACCCATAGGGTGTCAATGGCACAAGTAGGGGACCTCTCAAAGTGCATTCAAAACTAGGTGGAAGGAGTTCCAAGAGCATGGGTACAACTCCTCTGGCAGGTGGCCAATGCCATAGTGCGCTACTATGGGGCCCATGCTAAGCTATAAGGGCGTAAGGTGTAGTTAATGTATGGACATATTTTCATATAAGCAAATCATACATATGTATCATCAGGGGCTAGGATGTTTGATTTCATATAGCATTCCACTTATTTTTTTATATTTGATGACACTATTTATAAAATATTTACACAATTTCTATGCTTACTTGTATGTGCAAAAATGATGTCAAACCTATCATGATATTTATATGCATGCTTTATTTTTGAATTAATGCAATGAATCCAAATCTAATACATAATTAGATAATGCATTGGATATATGACTGAAAATCCTCAAAACTTGAACATAATTAAAATTCAAAAGAGCTCTTAAGATGATCCGAATTGGATCATTATATTGTTTTTCATCCATATCGATCCATTTGGAGTGGAAAAAGTGGAGGAATGAACTCACGGGAACATTTTTGACAGCAAGACCCAATTTGGAAAAATGAGGCCTGAAACCTTCTAGGGGAATTTTGAGGCATCAAACGACGTTTTTAGGGGTTAAAATTTTCCACTTTCATGATGCACCATTTCATGCTATTCTACACATAGAGATATTTCCAACGTCGCAAGAAGCACATCAATCAGAGTCTGTATCTAAGAGTTATGCTACTCAGAAGTTGACCTTCCTATTTTCACACCAATAGTTCGGGAGGATGCCGCGTCAACCGCCATTATTCATGGAAAAGGGGCTATCCACATGATTATGATGTAAAATACTCTAGAAGATTCTATATTGTAACTCTGGTTAAGAGTTTATGTAGTCAAAATTAACCACTAGTAGGCTAATCAAGTTGTGTTATAACTGAGCCACTAGGAGGAAGAGGCATTCCATTCTTTCGAGATCATTTTGTTCCATAGCTGAGAAAATATAGCCAAGAGAGATAGGAGGTAAAGCACATGCAAAGGATCTGTGCACTGTAGCATCCCACGGGCCATAGGTATTACTTCTTTGTACCTGCAGCCATATTTCCAAACAGAGAAAGAGAGCGAAGTAACCTCACCTTCCAACTAGGTTTTCTCTCAAAAGGGTTTCCCAGAGAGAATATCTTGTGTGTGTGTGCTTATTTTTTCATTCTCTACTTTTCTACATAATTTTCATTTGCATGCATTCACTAATTACAGTTAAATCTATAAATCTTAAATTTTAATAAAATTGTAATAGTGTAGAATCTTAGATTTTTAATATAATATTATCAGATTTGTTGTGACAAATTGTCCAGTGGAATATCCACGATAGTTTACAAATCAATTGGTATCAGAGAAGGTTTCTTTGGGTATTTGTAGATCTTTTCAAGGGATCTAGGTAAGCGGGGTCAAAAATAGTAAAACCCTAATCATTGTCGACGGATCTTTAAACAAACCTCGTGATCTTGCAGAGGTGAGGTTTTTGTGGCTCAAACGAAAAGTCGCGGATATAAACCGCAATGTAAACCTCCTCATGGAGGCCCTAAGAAATAAGCTGGGGATATTTGGAGAAGATGGGGGTTCGAATGTAGAGGAAAAATTAGAAGGGGGATCAGGAGATTGGGAAGACACGGAAAACCGGTCGAAGAAAGAACCTGGAAAAGATCAACCCAGTTTGAGTGTCATGAATCAATCCTTGTTCAAAATGGAAGAAAAAGTTGATATAAAGTCATACCACGCCGAGATCGACCCTCCAAAGCTGAACCACTGGTTGCAAGAACTAGAAGTTTATTTTAGCATCCATCAGATCGAGGAAGGGTAAAATATCTCATTGACGTAACTGAAATTAGAGGGCGATGCACTGACTTGGTGGGAGAGCCACACAGAAACCATAAGGTTGGAGGGAGAACCTCTAGTGACTAAGTGGGAGAATTTTCAAAGCCATCATTAACTCATAGTTTTATCCCATAGGGTACGTGGAGGACTAGTGGATCTAGTGGCATTACTTCAGGAAAAAGTCGGGCCAAAGTGTGCAGGAGTACGCCATGAAATTCATGAAGATGGCTATAATCTTGGGTATCTCTCCAAAGAACCCATATGTACTCCTAAAGTATTTGGGGTGTCTGCACCACCATCTGTGTGAGAAAGTGATGTTATTCAATCCCAATTCGTTGGACAAGGCTTGTGTACAGGCACAGTACTTGGAAAACATAGTTCTAGAAAGAGCACAATTAAGTGGATCGAAGTAGAAGGAGAAACATGAATCTTTTAAGGAGGGGAAGAAGAAGAAAAAAAGGGGGAAATATAAAAAGACGGTGGCCACATAACAATAGTGCAAAGATCGTAGCAACCACTACAACCACTGCAACATTGATGGCCATACAGAGGAGAAGTGTTGAAAGTTACATCTAGAGTTAAACTCGAAGAACAACAAGAAAGATAATAAGAAGAAGAATCTCATGGATATAGATTCAAGCAACCAAGTTGAAAGTAGTTGGGATGTGGATGAGAAGATCATTTGTGTGTCAGTACAAAAGGAGATTAATTTGAGTAGCCTTCAGCAATAAGAAGAGATAGAAATGATCAAACTATTCCATATAAAGATACAAGTCAAGAAGACAAATATTGGTGCCCTGTTTGACTCTGGATCGCAGGAGAATCTCATTGCAGCAGTGCTGGTCAAGACGTGATCATACAAACCAATATACATTGGGATGGGTAAATAAGGATGCAGAGTTGAAGGTAACAAAATATTATAAAATTAGATTTGCTATCAGCGCTGATTTTATTGATGAAGTAGATCTAGATGTGGTTCCCCTTGATGTATGTGGAGTCGTGTTTGGGAGTCCATACATGTACATCCGTGATCAAATATTCATGAGGAGAGCTAACCAGTACCACCTCATCAAGGATGGAAAATGATTCATTATCAATGCACAAAAAGGAAAGTCAAAAATTTTGTTGGTAAGTGCCAACCAAGCCAAGAAATTAATTAGTTCTAGCAAGTGTGTTTTATTATTTTTAAGAGAAATTAAGTATGAATAGGAGTCAATAAGAGGCAAGGCATCCCTGGATGGGTTTACTAAGAAATAGAAACAACAATTTGAGGATTTGTTACAGGAATACAAGGATGTGTTTCGAGATCCTGAATGGTTACATCATAAGAGAGAAGTGGAGCATGAGATCCATCTATTACAAAACTCCCCATTGCCAAATATTGGGTTTTATAGGAAATTTGTTATAGAAGTAAGTGAGGTGAAGAAAGAGTTGCAATAGCTTCTGGAATAGGGTGTCATTTAACCGAGTACATCACCATGTCGGTCACCCATCATCATTGTGCAAAGAAGGATAGGAATTGGCATATGTATATAGATTACAGGGCGTTGAAAAAAATCATGCTCAAGAACAGATACCCCCTACCCATGATAGACGATCTGCTAGATCAGGTGCAGAAATCAAAGCACATCACCAAGATGGACTTTAAGTCTAGATATCACCAGGTTCGAGTAAAAGAAGAAGATACATGGAAGATCACCTTCAAAACTAGGCAAGGTTTGTATGAGTGGTTGGTTATGAAAATTGCCCTATGTAATGCACCTTCTACATTTACAAGATTAATGAATGACGTACTATGCCATTTTATAGATTCATTTGTTATATCTATTTGAATGATATACTGGTATATAGTGCTACCTGGGAGGAGCATATGTCACATTTGATGCAGGTGCTGGAAACATTGAAGAAGCAGAAATTGCTAGAAAATCTCAATAAGTGAGAGTTCGTGCATCAGTCTTTGGTGTATATGGGATATGTAATCAGTGGAGGAGGATTGAACATATACCCTTCCAATATGGAGGCCATCATGAAATGGTCAGTGCCCACTAATGTTTCTGAGATCAGGAGTTTCATTGGGGTAGCATAGTACCTGAGGAATTTCATAGCCTCATTTTCAATGGTAGAAACACCTCTCCATGCCATAACAGAAGGTGGAAAGAGTTTCCAATGGGGAAAGGTCAACATGAGGCTTTCGAGGAGCTAAAGAATAAAATCAGTCAAGCACGAGTTCTGGCATTGCCAAACTTGTAGCGACCCTTTGAAGTGGAGACAGATGCGAGTGGGTATGCTATGGGAGTTGTCTTGATGCAGAGAGGAAGGTCTGTATGCTAACATTCTGAAGTATTTCATGGGGTAGTCCTTAAATACCATACCATGACAAGGAGCACTATGCCATGGTGCAATCTGTGAAGAAGTGGAATCGCTATCTGATGGGAAAGGATACAGTGATCCACACAGATCACCAGTCGTTATAGTAGTTACAGACCCAAAGTAAGCTACAATAGACCAACCATTTCAAGTGGATGGGGTTTTAATGGCATCTTCATTTGGTGATCAAGCATAAGAAGGGAATCATAAACAAGTTGTCCGACATGCTTTCAAGACCACCCACATCAAATATCACAACTTTGGGGACTCTTATGCACATGGAGCCATTCACCCATAATGCATACAGAGAGGCATATTCAGAAGATGAGGACTTCAAGTAGGTGTATCAGCAGTTGCATAGTCAGAGTCATGTGCACAATGGCGATAGCACAGTTGAATACCATCTCTAGGATGGGTTACTCTACAAGTTGGATACGTTATGTGTTCCTAAATGTGAGTGATTGCAACTGATTAGAGATGCTCACACCTCCAAGGTTGAAAGACACTTTGGTGTAGGGAATACCATGGCTAACTTGCAGAGGTATGTGTATTGGCCCAAGATGCAAGAGCAGGTAGCTAGGTTCATAAGAGGACTCTAATAATAATTCAATCATTGCACTATAGTCAAGCACATAATTGGTTGTATGTCCAATACAAGATATTCAAGTTCATAAGTTAATCTGCAGGAGAATAAATCACCCAAGCGGTGGAAGTGAGGTTCTCAGTGTGGTTATTGGAACCATCTATCAATCCTACAAACATAGGTGTGTTTAATGACATTTTCCAATCAAGCACAAAGCATGATAAGAAACAATTGAAAATAAATAAAGAAAATAAAAAGTAAAGTAGAAAAATCATGTTTATATACATTAAGCATTATAGGGGAATTGCTCAGATATTTATACCTAAGCATAATGCCTCTTTAAGTATATCCTATTGTGATGCTCATCCAACACATTTCCCCCATAATACTCTAACTTGTAGGCTCCTTTAGTAAGGAAATCCTCACAATGTAATGCTTACACCCCATAGGATTGAACTTTCCTATGCCCAAGGTAACCTTATCTTGGTCATAAATGAGCACCAAGTCATTTCTTTTGCATCTAATTCACATTATCTAGATCTATGTAGTGCTCATTATTTGTTCCAAAAGAATGAGATGTTCTTCCAATGCAGCTGTGTTAGGTAGGAGCTCTATGGCCAACATTAGAGAGGGAATCTCACATTCAAATAACAGTTTTGCTTCTATCGCATGGATGATCTCGAAGGGATTAAAATCAATAGAAGTATTAACCAAGGTTTAATATGTCCACAAAGTTGTAAAAAACATGAGATTCCAATAATATTTAGTCACTTGATGGTCTATTGCACAATGGTTTTTAAATACTTGTTGATAGCCTCTACTTGTCCACTGGTTTTTGGATAGTATGGAAATGAGTTTCCCTATTGAAACCCTAACATGAATACTAATTGTGTCATCATCTTATTTTGAAAAGTACTGCCATGGTCAGTAATAATCTATCTAGGAACACCAAATCTAGAAATGGTCTGATTAAATATGAAGAGTGTTGTTGTTTCATCATCATTGAAAAGAGTTGGCATGATCTTAGCCCACTTAGTAAAGTATCCCATGGCCACAAAAATGTACCTATAATCTTTCATTGAAGTTGGATTGTATGTCATAAAATTGACTCCCCACTTAGTGAAAGGGAAAATGATGATAATAGGGTAAAGGGGAGTTAGATGTGCTTTCCTCATGAAAATTTGGCATGGGTGGCACTAATTCTTAACAACTTCAATGCAATCTTTAAATATCGAAGGCCAAAAATAACTTATATGCAAGATTTTCTAGGTTGTTTTGAACCCAAACAAGTGACCACCATAAGCTCCATTTTGACAATCATTGATAATCCTCTTAGCCTCCTCTTGAATCAAGCATCGATGTAAAATGAGATCCAACCCTCAATGATATATATTGTCATTTTTGATGAGGTAGCTCTTTTCATGGTGGAAAATACATTAACATTCATCGCAAAATAGGTTGAGGGGAACCTTTCAGTTTGGAGATAAACTAAGATGTCTCCATACCAAGGGTCATTGGAGGTGATGAGTAATAAATGCTTATTATTTCAACTTTATCCTCACCATATCTAGGTAACTCCAACATCATCTTAGAAAAAATCCAAGGGATTCTTTGATTTGGCTAATGCAAACTCTATATCAATTTCCTGTGAGATAATAATCAACTTAGTAGATTCACTCCTTATTATACATTGGATCAAGAAGCACTAAAAAGGATTAGCCTGCTAGAAGAATGTAATTCCAAAATCTTTAACTGTAGTTGGATGAGGCTATTTCTCAAATAATACACTACATGCTCCTAGTGTAGTTCATCCTCTTGAACCAAGACCATACCCATAGTTGATTCAAATGTTGCTAGGCATAATAATAAATATTTCTTATAGTCTAGAGAACTTAGCAATGGGGTGGATATTAGAGCCTTTTTTAAGGTGTGGAATGATTGTTGTGCAAAATCATCCCATATAAATGAAACCCATTTCTTTGAAAGGTGCATGAAACAGTTCATTACCTTGACATGGTTCATGATGAATCTTCACAAGAAAATCACCTTCCCTTGAAGGTTCTACAACTAATGAATGTTGCAAGAGGGAGACAATTAAACTATTACCTCAACCTTGAACAGGTCTACCATGATCTTATAATTAGATATGATAAATCCAAGTAATCTCCCCAATGTGAAAAAAAATGCAGTTATGAGGATTCAAACAAATCCTATAGTATTGGCATATATCAAACACTATAGGAAGATAAGAAAGACGATTTTCCCTATTGTGAGACTAAGTAGATAGATCATTGAGATAGACTTTGACAATATGTGCAATGCTGTGAAATGCATATGACATGGCCCACTGGAAGCAGTTCTAGCATTTTTTAAATACAACCTCGAGAAACCCAATAGGTACATAAAGTGAGGCACACATATGAAGACGTAGCCAACCCAAGGACTTAGCCCCAATACGTCCTACTTGCTAATCATAATTCTCAACCACTCAAATTATTTCATTGAACGGAAACCTCAATTTCATATATATATATATATAATTTATGTACATAATAAAGAATATATCTAAAATTGAAGCTAAAAAATATCTATCTAAATCAACTTTTCATTAGCTTAAAAAAAATAAAAAGGCAATAAATAAATAAATAAATATTGCATACTTTTCAAAAATATATTTTACTTACTCTGCCCTCTACAAGCCAGTATGGGGTAGATGTCAAACGTAAATGTTTAACATTTAACATTTAGCAAATTTAATCTAATGTCAATGTGGCCAGGGGTAGATGTGTAGGCATAAATATTTAAAATTTAACATAAACATTTAAAATTTATATTTCATCTCAATAAAAATAAAAATAAAACATTAAAAGTAATAAACAAAAGTTAAAATTAATAAATAAAAAGTTAAAATAATATAAAGTCCTATAAACATTTAAATGTTGGCTCAATTAATAATAAAAAGTTAAAGTTAAAGTCAATTTGTTATATTTTGATTTTGTTATTAACTTGTGAATAGGCTTTGTTATAATACCATGGGCCAATACCATGGCTTATCAATACCCCATGCCAAAAAATCATAACTTATTTCACAATAAAAATATTTTATAACAATATGTCATGTTTCTTCATCGTGGATATTCACCCCCACTTTACTGTGGGTATTATTAACATGTAAATAGGCTTTTTCACAATACCATGGGCCAATACCATAGCTTATCAATACCACATGCCTAAAACATAAATTATTTCACAATCAAATTATTTTATAAATATATTAATTTAATTTAATTTTATAACATTTTTTAATGAAATATAAAATGAAAAAGGTGATAATTACTTTTGAGATTCCTATAGAAATTAAATGAAGGTTATAACAAAATAAAAAATGAGAAACATATGTTCTTCTTTGAAGACAACATTCTTGAAGAACTAAATGAGTACAAGTGCCTCAGGATTGATTTCAACAACAAACTTAATTGGGAGGAATGCACAAAGAAGAGAATTTTAGGAGGGTGGAAAGCATTATATGCTCTTCAAAACACATGTAGAGAGGCAGAGTTATGGGATTGGAAAACGACTAAAACTCTTTTTTGACTCCTAGTTTGTCTAATGATGCTATATGGGTGTGAATTGTGGGCTAGCAGCACCCCCGTCTCAAAATGAAAACAAATTGAGAAAATCCAAAAATGCTTGAGCATGAGCAAGTTCAAAATAAAAAATTCGGTATCTTATGAGATTATGTTGAGTGAAACATGAGCAACTCACATCGAAGCAATTGCTATGGTGCAGCTCATAATATATCTAAAAAGAATTGAGAAAATGTGAGTAGGTAGATGGCCTAATGTTATCTTCAATGAAGGCATGAGTGAAAGAAAGAAAATGTGGATGAACCAAAACTACATATGGATGCAAAAATGGAATATCTACCTGAATGCCTGACCCACAAATAGCAAGGATCTAAAGGATTTTGTTATGGAGAAGTTTCGTAAATAGGTATGGGAAAAAGAGTTGGGTAGAAAGAAGAAGTACTACATTGAGGAATTCAACCCTACGTGTGATCTAAAAAGAGTTCAATGGAGCTAGAATTTCGTGGAGGAAAAAGGTTCTTATTGCTCAATTAAGAACCAACTTGCATCAACTTCGGTGTGAAACAGGACGGTGGAAAAGGCCTAAAGAAGCTTGGGAAGAACAAGTGTGTACATTTTTCACGTCTAGGGTAGTGGAATCGGAAAAAACATTTCATTTTGGAATGTGATGCATTCAAATACATCAGAGAAAGTTATAGGAATATGCTAGCATAAGTTTCTTAGCATTGTCTTTTCAGTGAGGGGATTGTTGGAAAGTTGGGTCAGCTCATCATTAGTTTGAACAAGAAAATGATTGAATTGCAAAAGATGAAAAGCAGGGAACTAATAGTCCCATAGACTATATTTAGTCTCATGGACATTAAAATGTCATTTAATTTCATTATATAAGGATTTGAAATTTATATTATATAAATAATATTATTAAGAACCAGCATATATCCATCTTAACTAAGGATCCAAGCAATGAGAGCAATTGAATTGACTAACAATAATAAAGGAAGGATAGTGCGTGATTGTTTTAAGTTTTTCATTGTTGTATTTTCTTTGACATGATTGATCAAAATAATAGGTTTAATATTTTACAACCACTTGAGTTTTTTTAATTTATATTTTTTCATTGTTGTATTTTCTTTGACATGATTGATCCAAATAATAGGTTTAATGTTTTTCAACCACTTGTTTTTTTAATTTATATACTTCTCAAAAAAAATATCATGGAATCAAATTTATGAGAGAGAGTGGGGAGGGGGGAGGGAGAGAGGGAGTGAGATAGTGACAAAGATAGAGAGAGATATAGAGAGTGATGGGGGGAGAGAGAGGGAAGTGGGAGAGAGGGAGAGAGAGGAAGGAAGAGAGAGAGGAGGGGGGAAGAGAAAAGGAGAGAGGAAAAGAGAGAGAGATGGAGTTGGAGGGGAGAGAAAGTGAGGAAAGAAAAAAGACAGAGAGAGATAGAAGTGGAGAGAGAGGGGAGTGACAAGGGGCATATGGGGAGAGTGTGAGGGAGAGAGGAGAGGAGGTAAGAGAGAGAAGAGGAGAGGAGAGAGATAGTGAGAGAAATGGGAAGAGAGAGAGGGGGGGAGAGAGAGAAGGAGAGAGGGAGGGAGATAGTGATAGAGTTAGAGGGAAGAGAGAAA
The DNA here is from genome assembly GCA_031772625.1 of Pinus tabuliformis. NCBI lineage: Eukaryota > Viridiplantae > Streptophyta > Pinopsida > Pinales > Pinaceae > Pinus > Pinus tabuliformis. The sequence continues at coordinate 887,342,073 of CM062808.1, read as the reverse complement.
GAGTGATGGGGGAGGGGGAGATAGAGGGAGGTGGGAGAGAATCACAGAGAGATGAAGGGAGAGAGGACTCAATAGAGAGGGGGAGAGAGAGATGGAGTTGGAGGGGGAGAGAGGGAGGGAAAAATAAAGACATAGGGGGATAAAGGTGGAGAGAGAGAGGGAGTGACAAGGGAGATATGGAGAGAGAGTGAGGGAGAGAGGAGAGTGGGATGGGAGAGAGAGAGAAGACAAAGAAAGAGAGAGAAGGGAAAGAGAGAGAGAGAGAAGGGGAAGATAGATAAATGGAGAGGAAGATGGAGGGGGAGAGAGAGAGAGAGATAGATATGGAGATAGGGTGTGTATGTTTGGGGGGTGAGATAGAGAGAAGGAATAAGAAAGAGACACATAGATACAAATATAGATATTATATAGTATTATATAACAAGCCTAGATCCATCTTAAATACAGATCTATTAGGCACCGAGAGGGATCAAATCTCTCGAGGTGCAAACCTTTCCTCAGGTTTTTCACGCAAAAAAGAGGTTTGCACCATGAGAGATTTGATCCCTCTCTGCGCTTAATAGATTCACGGTTAAGATGCATTTAGGCTAGTATATAACCCTAAAAAATATTGTTGCTTACATGTATAGATTAAAACATATTAAGTAAATACTAAAACATGAAAATGTTTTATTTAAACATAATCCAAAAAGAAGGGTGGCATCCAAAGTACAAGTATTTACTTAAAACATATTAAATATATACTAAGACAAAAGGATTTGAAGTCACTACATAATAAGTTTATTTATATATAATTTTGCAGAGTTTAATTATAAGTATAAATTAATTTATTCCTATAAATTAATGGACAAGTACAACTCTAGGTAAAATGGTTTTTTAGCCAGAATTCATAAATACGATTTCTAACAAGATTGTCATTTATTTTTGTTTAAAATTCAATTTTGAATGCAAAAATGTATTCAACACCCTGCAAAACCTATGAGTCACTTGAAATTTGTGAGTTAAACAACTTAAACTTATTGTTCTTAAAAATATCTACCCCATTTTCGGTAAAATTGACCAAAAAAATTGCCCCAAAAAGGGTCACTACCTGTTAGAATACTCATAAATTAAATTTTTTGGTAAACGTCAATAGGCATCGATCCAGTCTTATCACTAGTCACATCAATCTCACCAGTCTCACGCTTAGAAATTTATGGAAAGTCTTCCTGGCCAAGCAACCTAGCTTCACTCGACCTCCCTAAACTGCACCCTGCATAGTTTCAATGCTCTAGTTGTGACCTTCCCCCTTGGCACTGCGCAATTGCACAGTTCCTGTCTCCCACGATTGTTGCACTACATATTTTTGTGCTCAAGCTCCAGCCTTGACCTCTAGAATTGTGCAATCCTTTCTCCTAGCCTGGCCCTAACTGCATACTGTGCAATCACAAGCGCCACAAACCCATTCCCTGAGCCTCTAAACTACATAGTTGCACAATAGCCCAACCTCCCTTGTCTCCAAAAATTGTGTAGTGTGTTCACTCTAGGTCCATCCCCTCTGTAACAACCCTCGTTAAAAATACATGTAAAAATATATAAGGCCATAGTGATGGGACACGTATTCCAAGCTGAATGGTATGGGAAACATTCTAGTGGGTGTTGATTTGATTTATTATGTTTAAGGGAATTGGCAAAGACAATGGCTAAGGTTTTGGAAAGGCATGAGGCATTAATTGGAATTTTATTTATGAAAATAATGGAAATTAGAAGAAAAGGAAAGTGAAAGGTCATAGGTTGCATGTGAGGAGGAAAATGAAGGAAAATAATGGAAAATGAAGCAAATAGAGGCCTCATTGATAAAAAGGCTTATGAGGATCAGTTGGTAAGCTTTTGACAGGTTTTGGTGGAGCTCTTTTCTCTTCTCTCTCTCTCATACTCTTGAAGACTTAGAGTTTTCTTGTAGCACTCTTGGTGGGTGTGACATACTTCAATTCTTGGAGCAAGAAGGAAAAGGAAGAGCAGGAAAGTGCAAGAGGGCATCGAGATCAATAACTACATCAGATTTTCTTGCAGGTACCAAGTTGCATGTATGATTTCTTCACTAGTTTTGGCATGCATGGCACATGCATTTGGATTCTTGGTCATGATCTGTCATTGGCATGGAGGATTGCCTAGATTGATAATGGATTTCCTAGCCTTATCATTTCATGGATAGCCATGGTGATTGTGGGTTACTTTCAGTGTTTGTTTTTGGTTGGTTCTCATGTTTCCTTAGCTTGGGTTGCATTATTATTTCCTGGAAGCCTTGGTTGGACAAACACTCTAAAATCCTTGTAACAGCTTGGGTTGAGTTACTAGTCTTGGAAACCTTGGTTGGAAAAATGCTCTGGAAGCCCTTGGTGGGTTGAGTTACTAGTCCTGGAAGCCCTGGTTGGAAAAGCGCTCTGGAAGCCCGATGATAGCTATGGGTTGAGTTGCTCCTAGAAGCCTTGGTTGGAACAAATGCTCTGGAAGCCTTAGAAGGCTTGAATGGAGGCCAATTTGATGATGGTTTTGTGATGTTTGATCATGAGGTGGAATCATTGCTTGATGGGTTGAGGTGGATGGCCTCTGGAAGCTCTGGATGATTTTTTATTGATGTGTTATATGAGATCCCACATTCATGCTTGGAATATGGCATGAGGGTGAATGGCTAAAGAGAGATTTGGCTCAGCCATTCTACGGTTAGGTGGAACATGGAAGTCCCATCTCGGGTGTGGATTTTGAATCATTAATGAAAGGTTATTTCTCCTTGTATTTTTATGAGCATTTTGATGGATTATATGTGATATATATGGATTTACTTTGATGAGTATTTCTGCTACTATTATGTTGGTTATGTATGTGTTTTATGATAGTAGCCATGTATGGCTTTCATCATGTTTTTACTTATAATTGAATGATCAATGTATCTATGACCTATTGCAAGGAATGGAAGTTGATGTATTGAGGCATCAATGGTTCTTAGTGATTCTCAGCTAAGTATGAGACCCCTATGCTCAAAACCGTTATTTACACCTGTAGATTACATATTCATGATATGTTTGACGAAATGTTTGTCATGGCTAGTAGGGATCCACTCAAGGTCTTAAGCAAGTATTTGCTTTAATACTTTCATTTCCATGCTATTTTATTGTTCTGAAGAGATGGTTCAATTCTAGGCAGTGACCTGGGCTCTGGGCATGGAAAAGTGGCTCAAATCTCGAGGTCGTTGGCAAAGCACTAACAAATTTAGTCTTTGGTCACTGGCAGACAAGCCTGTGAGAGTGACTTTTGGTTTCTAGACGATTTCATGCCTATAGGATGAGAGTGACTAAGGATTAAGTTGTCAAAAAGTTCAGTGGGACCCAAGGGAAAGTTATCTAATGTATTTGATTGGTTCCTGAGGGTCCTGTAGCTGATGTTGAAATTCCGCATGGTGTTTTTCCATCGGTTTTACTTCTTAACGTGACTTAGGAGGTTGAATCATATCATAGTGGCCTTTAATTGCATGTTTACCCCAGCTGGCTAGTTGCTTGGGTAAATGTGGGAGGAGGGTGTTACAAAGTGGTATCAGAGCATGGTTGTGCTCTTCTTGGGTTGTGTGTTGGTCATGCATTCATGTTGGTTGTGTATGTGTTCCTTATGCATGTATTCCATGTGATTGTTGCATTTGAATGGTGTTGATAATTCTTGTAGTGATGTCGCCATGTGAAGGTTGAAGATGTTGTCATGGAGTAGGTCTTCATGTGTGTATGGTTGATTATGAAGTGTTAGGCATGTTAGTGTTCACATGTTATCAAGTGCAGTTGATGTGGTTGTTTTTGTCATGCATGAGTTCATGGTTTGTGTAGTTGATACGATCATGCATTGATCACTGGACTCTAGCTAGAATGATGTGTATATGGTTTTGTACTCATGTGTTATATGTCTATATGAAATCGTTATGCATGTATGGTCTTGGTTATAGTCATGCATAATAGGTTAAAGATGCCTTGTGAATTCATGGTATGAAATTTAGGTAATCATGGTGCTACTGGTTTTTATGATGCTAATGTGTTGGTTGAGATAGAACAAGAGATGCAGAACATTAAAGTGAAGTTGCAGCATTGGAGCTCGAGGCAAGAGCAGATCATCATAAATGTATTGTATGTTTGGTATGCAGGTATGTAAGTTAAGGATTGTTATATGCATTATGGTTATGTGTATTCCTTTCATTCTATTGATGTTAGGTTACATACATGATAAATGTTAGTTGATTAGTGTAGTTATATGCACATGTGTCAAATAGTCAAGAATGATAGTAACCTATGGATGTATACATTTTATTATTGTTTTATGTTAGATAACTTGAGGATTATGTTATATTTTATTGATGAGTATGCTATAGGCTAACTTCTTGTTTTTATATGATAGTAGCTTGATGATTAGGGTTATTACATTAAGATCTTGATGTTATATGTATCATACTAAGTTGGAATGGCCATGCAGATGGCTATGGTTACGATATTCACGTACGAGCTGATATATTTGTAATATGGTGTTGTACTAATCTAGATTGACTTTGCATTGTGAATGAATGATAATTATGTATGTTATGATGTAAAAGTGTTAGCTAGTGACTTTTTTTGGATACCATGATCTTATTTGTGCTTGAGCTGATGTGTTGTAAAGTTATATCGTGCTAACTAGATTGATTGTGCAGACAAGATCACCTCCCCTGAGATACATTAAGGTATGAGTTTTCTTATGTCGTATATTTGGTACTTGACTATTTGATTATGTTGTCTAGTTGATTTATTTAACATGGTATGGTTGCAAGTTGGTTGAATGTTTGATGAATTGCATAATATGAGTATGTGTTCAAATGATCTTGTTTTAAGATGGTTGTACTTATACATATGTGTTGAGACAGTTGACATGTACTTGAATGTAATTGATAGTTGTAGCATTATGTCTAATGACTATGAGTTGACTATGGGTTATGACATGATTGTTTGTAAAAGTTGATTTCAAATTGATAGATATGATTGTCTTGATATTTGGAACATGTGGTTGACATGTGTGAGCAGTTGCAGGGAACATGCTTGGTATTAGTGTGACAAGGTAATAGTTGATGTGTTTATATAACTAACAGTTGGGTGATGTGACAGTACATAGTAAGCCTCAATTGCAACAAGGTAAAAAGGGTAAAAGAAAGGAATTGGACAAGAATTCCTTTGGTTGTGTTTGGAAACCCTAATTCCAAACGAATGAGTGCCTCGCATACAAGAAGTCTTCTTAACCTTGATTTGGTCTGAAATTATGTGGATATGTGCTATAGTCATGAACATGTACTTGACAGGTATATTGGCCAATAGTTGCAGGTGGATTTGTCAAGGGAATTGAAGTCCCTTGAGAGATGGCATGGATGTGTTCAGTTGCAAGCAATGTGTTTGGCACAACAAGGTAAGGTAACTAGTATGTCATTATGTTTATTTATGCACTGATAGTTATGTGTTTATGGAAATATGATGCAAGGGATTGCATGGCAAGGAAACTGCCATGAAATTATGAAGAAGGCTCGGGTTGAGATTTCCTTGGGAACCATGGGGATTGCGTCATGGTGTTTGTTGTTAGTCTTGTGCTTTTGGTATTTTGTGATTGTTGCACTTGAATGGTGATTTTGATTGTGTCTGGTGCATAGCTATGCCACTTTGTTTGTGGTGTCGTATTGTTGTTGGTTTTCCATGGTTTTCTTCTTGTTTTCTTCTCGGTCTTTCCTTTATTGTTTTGAGTGTCTTGGGAATTAGTTGGGGAAGGAGGAAATTTAATGGAGCTCAGGGAGAGTTGTGTGGTACCCAACAGGTAATGTAAGACTCAGATGAAGCTTTGTGCATGAGTAAGCGTAGCGAAGGTAAGACTATGACATTGATTTGGATTGATTGGGTCCATCGTGGTAAATGGACAATGGCATCACATTCATGAGAAAGGTAACCAGGAAAGGTAAAGTAAATGGATCTAAGGGGTCAGGTGCCTTGGCTATGTTGGGAACAATTGTTCTAAATGTTGTGCATGATATGCATAGATAAGGAAGTTCTCTTAACCTTTCTCTTATGTCATTATGTTGGGATCATGATTATGCTGATATCTATATGCGTATACATGTATATATGTATGTCGTTGACTGACTAGATCATTATTATTTTATGTTGATGTTTATATGTATATATGTGTATGTATGCATATCGTTTCCTAACAAGATCATGATTGTTTATGTTAATGCTTGTATATGTGTATGTATCTATGTATCTGTGTCACTGTCTAACAAGGTCATCAGGAATCATTCTTGTGGAGGAATGATTGCTTACATAAGAAAATGACATGAAGAGGTTCCTAGTCTTATGAGGAATCAATTGGGAAGAGTAATCATGACAAATATATGAGGTCAGTATCATGTGGATATGAATTGATATTGCATGCTTGTATTATGCCTATGTTTATGTTATGATAGGTAATGCTAAGGGATGCATCAACGAAACGAAAGTAGTGCGGTCTGCTACCTGTTGGGACAAGCATGGATAAGACACTAGAAGCAAGTTTTTTGGTAGAGACAGTGTGATTTTGGATGTGTGGTACTATTGTTGTGCATAGGTTGTATATGTTGTACATGTTGCATCTATGATGTTGTGTGCATGCAGTGTTGTATGTATATAGTGTGTGTACATGTTGTTATGCAATGATTATGTACAAGGTGGTACAGATGGTGTTGTGTGCATATGGTGCTCTGCACATGTTGGATATGCAGTGTTGTGTATACATGATGTTATGTACATGTGGTGTTGCGTGCATGTTGTACATGTGGTGTTAAGTACATATGGTGTTGTGTGCATTGTTGTACAAATGGTGTTGTGTGCATGTGGTGTTGTATACATGTTCCACAAGTGGCATTGTGTGCAGGTGGTGTTGTGTATATGTCATGCATGTGGCGTTGTGTACATGTGGTGTTGTGTACATGCCGCACATGTGGTATTGTGTACATGTTGTACAGGTGGTACGATGTACATGTGGCATTGTGTACACGTTGTGCAGGTGGTGTCGTGTACATGTGATGTTGAGCACACGTTGTGTAGGTGGTGCTTTGTATAGGTGGTATTGTGTACGTGTTGTACATATGGTATTGGTGTACATGTGGTATTGTGTGTGTGTCGTACATGTTGTGTTGTGTACATGCAGTACTATGTATGTGTATTGTGTAGTTGTGGTATCGTGACATGCGTACTCGTTGTGTTGTACTCTGTGTAGTACATGTATTTTGTTGTGTTGTATGCCAGGTGTAGGTACATGTATTGTGTGGCGTTGTACATCAGGTATAGATGTATGAGTTGTGTTGTATATCGGGTGTATGTGTATGCATTTGTGGTGTCGCACATTGTGTGCAGATGCATGTCTTGTGATGTACATTGTGTACGTATACGTGTTGTGTTGTGTTGTACACCGGGTGTAGGCGTATGTATTGTGTTGTGTTGTACATTGGGTGTAGGTGTATGTGTTGTATGTCAGGTGTATATGCATGTATTGCATGGTGTGGTATGTTGTGTGTGGTTGTATGTGTGGGATGTACACTATGTGTGTGCACACATGATTAAGGAGAATGCACTGGGTGTTTTTCGGGTGCGGCAACCAATCTAGAGTGTGTACGAAATAAGGACAAAGGTAGAAGCCAAGTATTGATTAAAGGATAAGTAACAATATTTTATTTCAGTTTTATTATGCATGTGATTTATGATTTTGGTCTATGATGATTACATGTGATCTATGATTCTGGTTTATGATGGTTACATGTGATTTATGATGGTTGTGTTTCGAGCTAACCTGATGTGATATGTTATACAAGATGATTGGGTCAAAGATGCTAGTTTGACTTGTTGTGATAAGAAGTAAACAGGATTGCAAGTGTACCTTATTGACGAACTACCAATGAGGTATGATTTGAAGTTGTTTCAATTTATTTTGAATCTAAGGGAAATTATGTGGTTGGTACAGAAATGCATGAACATGCTCAGTTGGGTGGTTGAAATCAACTGCAAGAATTAGCAGCATCAACAAAAGGAATTGGAAAATGCAACAGTATGCCCATAAAGAACTTCAGGAGCAGGGCCATTGTGGTACACTGGTGCCCAATAGTGTCCATTGATTGCCATGAGCATGATATGACCGCTATGATGGTTTTAAGGTAGGGATATGCCTTGTTTTTTTTATCTTTCGATGCAAGAAAGCTTTTCCAAGGGATGGATTGCTCGAGATGGGGGTACCAGCGGAACTTGGAAGGTGAGTGATTGCACGAAAGGGGATCACCAAATTTCCCAAGGGATTGTATAGCAAAGAAGGGAAGGTCATGGATGGATTTTTTTTGGTCATTAGAATTTCCAGATGGAATCAAATGCACATTGGGAGTGCGCCCTGGAACAATGAGCCAGTAACTATTCGCTGAGAGGACAAGTGGTACAAGATTATAGCGTTGAACATTGGATGCAGATTTGACTTTGCAGTGGATTATGGACTTCCTGGGAAGGAGGTAAATCCTGGTAATACCTTGAGGGTGGAGGTGTGATCCTCTGGATTCCGTTGTTACAGATGCAGGTATCATATCCTTTTATTTGTTGGTTGAGAAAATGTGCATATGTGTATATGTGTGTATTATTGTAAATACTGTATCAAGATGGATTTATAAAGCTCCATAGACAGTATGATTATTTTTTGAGTGAATCAAATGTGTATGTGTGTATATGTTGTTGTTATTGTAAATACCCTAATGAGTTGTGTTATAAAGCTCCAGCAAACAATATGTTTGTCATGTTTTAGCAGGTGGTCATTGTAAATACTGCAACGAGATATGTTATAAATTCCATGGCCAATCTGTTTTGTTTTCAGTAGTCTTGTTGGTTATAGGTGTCCTTGAACACTGAGGACAGTGTTCCCCCAAGGGGGAGGGTTCTGTAACAGCCCTGGTTAAAAATCTATGTAAAAATATATAAGGCCACGGTGATGGGACATGAATTCCAAGATGAATGGTGTAGGAAACATCCTAGTGGGTGTTGATTTGGTTTATTATGGCTAAGGGAATTGGAAAAGGCAATGGATAAGGTTTTGGAAATGCATGAGGCATTAATTGGCATTTTATTAATGAAAATAATGGAAATTGGGATCAGTTGGTAAACTTTTGACAGGTTTTGGTGGATCTCTCTTCTCTTCTCTCTCTCTCTTTCATACTCTTGGAGACTTAGATTTTTCTTGGAGCACTCTTGGTGGGTGTGGAATACTTCGATTCTTGGAGCAAGAAGACAAAGGAAGAGTATGAAAGCACAAGAGCGTATCAGGATCAACAACATCAGATTTTCTTGCAGGTACCTATTTGCATGTATGATTTCTTCACTAGTTTTGGCATGCATGGCACATGCATGTAGATTCCTGGTCATGATCTCTCACTGGCATGGACGATTACCTGGATTAATAGTGGATTGCCTAGCCTTGCCATTGCTTGGATAGCCATGGTGATTGTGAGTTACTTTCATTATTTTTTTTGGTTGGTTCTCATGTTTCCTTAGCTTGGGTTGAGTTATTAGTTCCTGGAATTCCTGGTTGGACAAACACTCTAGAATCCCTATAACAGCTTGGGTTGAGTTACTAGTCTTGGAATCCTTGGTTGGACAAACTCCCTAAAATCCCTTGGTGGGTTGAGTTACTAGTCTTGGAAGCCCTAGTTGGATGAACGCTCTAGAAGCTCCACAACAATTGTGGGTTGAGATACTAGTCCTAGAAGCCTTGGTTGGAACAAACACTCTAGAAGCCCTGGAAGGCTTGGATGGAGACCAATCTGATGATGGTTTTATGATGTACGATCGTGAGGTGGAATTAATGCTTGATGGGTTGAGGTGGATGGCCTCTGGAAGCCCTTGATGAGTTGTGATTGATGTGTTCTATGAGATCCCACATTCCTGCTTGGAATATGGCACGGGGGTGAATGGCTGAAGAGAGATTTGGTTTAGCCATTCTACAGTCGGGTGGAACATGGAAGTCCCATCCCAGGTGTGGATTTTGCATCATTAATGAAAGGTTATTTCTCCTTGTATTTCTATGATAATTTTGATGGATTATATGTGGTCTATATGGCTATACTTTCATGAGTATTTATGTTGCTATTATGTTGGTTATGTATGTGTTTTATGACAGTAGTCATGTTGGCTTTCATCATGGTTTTACTTGTAATTGAATGATTAATGTATCTTTAACATAATGGAAGGAATAATAGTTGATGTATTGAGGCATCAATGGTTCTTAGCGATTCTTAGCTAAGTATGAGACCCTTATGCTCAGAACTATTATTTACACCTATAGATTACATATTCATGATATGTTTGACGAAATGTTTGTCATGGCTAGGAGGGGTCGAGTAAGGTCTTAAACAAGTATTTTCTTTAATATTGTTATGAAGATATGGTTCAATTTTGGGTAGTGATCTGGGATTTGGGCCTAGAAAAGTGACTCAAATCCCTGGGTCGTTGGCATAACACTGACAAATTTAGTCTCTGGTCACTGGCAGATAAGCCTATGAGAGCGTCTTTGGGTTTCTCAACACTGTCATTCCTATAGCATGAGAGCGATTGAGGATTAAGTTGTTCAAAAGTTTAGTGGGACCCAAGGACAAGTTGTCTAAAGTATTGGATTGGTTCCTAAGGGTCCTGTAGCTGATGTTGAATGTCTATATGGTGTGTTTCCATCGTTTCCACTTCCTTAACGTGACTTAGGAGGTTAAATCATATCATAGTGGCCTCTCATCACATGTTTACCCTGGCTGGATGGTTTCTTGGGTATATGTGAGAGGAGGGTGTTACACCCACAGCCTGCCTCGCTCGCTCTTAGAACTGTGTAGCTTTTTCCCTCACTCCAGTGTGAATTGTGCTTTGTGCAGTCTCAAGGTTCAAGCATCAGCCCTGAGCTCTTGAACTGTGTAATTGCGCAGTCACCTTGGTTCATTTTTCCTCTAGAACTATACAATAGGCTGATCCAGTGCCTGTCCCCTCAGCTTATCATCTTGAGCTCCTAAACTGAGCAATTTTCTTCCTCAACCGAGCTTGAACTATGCATTGTTCTGTCTCAAGGCTCAAGCTACACCCATGAATTCCTAAGCTGTTCAATTCCACAATTACTGAGCCTCTTTCCCAACTTGTCACACAGTTCTAGTTTAGTCAGTGGATCAATGTGCACCATATTAGATTAGGATTTTACCAGACTGATGTCATCTTGTCATGTGTGAATTGTATATGCAGGAAATTTATCATGATATGGCAAGATGATGATGAAGGATGTGGAAAAGGAGGACATTGCTATAAGACACATATGGATCTGAAAGATAAGATGGTTAGCAGGAGAGAAGACGAAGGAACATTGAACTCTAACAGAAGAAGAAGGTCAAGATCACATGGAAGACTCCTTATCTTCAAGTCATAAGGAGTGGGAGAAGAAGAACATGTACCATCTATTCAAGAAGACACAATGAAAGAAGCAACAAGAAGGAAAAATTTTCACTATCACATCATCATGCATTCCATGTCATCAATGTCATGTCATGTCCTATCACAAGTCATCATATGCAACATCATTATTGTGGATTATGTAATTACCTATTCGAAATGTATTGTAAAGTGGAAGTCCAATGGACACACATGGAATATGAAGAGTCATGTAATTTGAAAAGTCATAGGAAGTCAAACAGTCATGAGGTAGTCAAAGAGTCACAAGGAGGGTGAAGCATAACCCCTTGGTTATATATACACCCTCATTGGATGAGTGAAGGACTTTTCACCTTGTCTCCTCCTGCAAGGCATTGGAGAGATAAGCTAGTTCTTTTGAGGAGCAAGGAGTGGATCCAAAGCTCCACTATTGGAGCTAGTGGTGTTCCTTGTATACATATGTCTTGGAACTTTTACTTAATAACAAAAGCCTTCATGGCCGACACGTTCTTCATGCATGGCTTATCGATATTTGTAATACTATTACGTGAATGTTTGTAATTCATGTTTTCTTTCATCTGTGCTAAAGTAGTTGAACTATTTAAGTTATTTTGGTACTTATCATATTGAGAATGTGTTGTAGTTGCTATTATCATTGTTGCATCATCATGGACTATTCCACCAGATATTAGAAAGATATTCCTTGTTATATTGGTTTCAATGACCGTCACATCTTTGTGGACTATTCCGCTTGATGTTGTACAAACCCTTCTTGTTCATGTGTGTCTCTACTAGGGTGGTACTACTACCTCTCTCTTAGTGATCCAGGTAGCTCTAGACAGATGCAAAAGTCCCAGAGGACTAAGAAAGGGGAAAAATTAAAAGTGGTCAGATTGCTCCCAAACTAGAACCAGATCGAAGTGCTCGTCGCCCTAATTCCAACAACGTGAATGATACTCAAATCCGAGGTATGAGGGAGAACAAGCCAATCAAAGTTTTGTTCAAATTTGGGTTGTGGGCCACGTTCAAGTGTCCTACAAATTCACCATCAACTGGCATGGGAACCTAGCTCTCAAAGATGGGTGAAATTGTGGCCTCTTTAAATTGCCCAATATCCCTTATTTTCAAAATATTGGAAAATGACTATTATAGTTATGAAAATAAAAATATATATATAATATGGGTGGCGGGCTACCAGCCCCACCACCCACCGATCCGTTTATATGTATAAAACAAAAATTTAATTAAAAATGGCCGACGGGCCATGACCCCTGCCGGCCCCAACTCCATTATGCAATGAAACATTATTATACGGGTTGTGGGCGGGCCACCTCCGGTGGACCCGGCCCACGCCCCCACCCACCATACAACAAACATAACATAATAGTAATGGGCCAGTGAGAATCGAACGCGCCTGGACACATGGCCGGCCCACACCACGGGCGGCCCAACCCAAAACGTTAATAAGAACAACTCTACCACATTCAATGGACCGTGTGTTAGAACAACCCAAAACACTAACACATCAATGCGGCATTTTAAAACATTAATGCGCCATTTAACAAACAAAAACGTTATGTCATAATCGTGCGCTATTTTGGAGTGTTGGGGATTTGATCCCCCGACCTCCTCGCCTCAAACACTCCGCCCTAACCAACGTGGCAACGTGGGCACTTGGAAAAATCTGCCAAGTCATTTTGCACGAGGATAACGGGCATGGAATGGAGTGGACCAACAGTGGAATCGTGAGCAGACGTAGTTCCAAGAGGTAGAACGTGGCATGGAAACCCAGATGCAGATTTTTTAATTGATTTGCAGGTGGAACCATGATCCTAGAAAAGAGCAGGCAGAACCATGATTGAGCCAAATTTTCAAGAGGGCATGATTTTTCCAGTGTCCAAATTGGACAAACTTTATGTCTATCCTACACCTCTTAGCGACACGAACCTGATGGTGTAGACATAATTTTGATCTGAGTAGCAGATCTTCAGATGACCCAGAGGAGGGAATCTTTGAGGAATCTAGGGGGAATCTAAAAGATTCATGTAGCCCCAGATTTTCACTTTCTCAGAATTCAGAAATTTGATAGTTGATTTTACACTATTCAACGCCACGAATCTGATGGTGTAATCAAATTTTCCATTTGATCATTTCATTTTTCGGCCACTTTTCAAAGTGGAGTGCAGGTGTCAGCATTCAATGTGCGAGCAGTCATTTCCATGAGATTCGACGCCACGAGATTGATGGTGCAGCCAAATCCAACAGTTTATCATCATCTTCTTCAGATAACTCCTTGATGTGAGGTATATGCAGTGTGATCATGTACTTCTTTGTCTCTTTGCTTGAGATGCATTGTGTTGTATAGATCCCTGTTTGATGTTTGATGTGGGATCTTGTTTTGTTCTTGATGTGAGATGTACTTATTGTCATGTTTTTATTGAGATCCCTTTGTTGTCATGTTGACGGGATACTCATGTGTCACCATGTATGTTTGAATTGAGATCCCTTTGATGCCATGTTGGCGGGATGCTCATTATTAACATACATGAAATTATGTCATGCTAATAGGAGTCCTTTTTTTTGAATGAGAGTTCCTGCAGCGGAACATCTCTTGGAGCCACTCCTGCGTGAGGGCATATTCCTTGTATGGTAGAGAAAACACATGCATGTACATCATCACTCTTTCTAGCACTTAATGTAGCGGCCTACACCATCTTGACACCGGGGCCTGGAGTCGTAGTCCCTCCTGGATGAACTCCGTTATCAACGCCTTGTGTTTTATGTTTCTAATTCTTTTCATGTTTATTCTTCTTTACAGCATGCATTTTTGTTCCTTTATTCTATTTTAAATGCAATTCTAATCACATCACGAAAGCAAAAGATCTTGGTTAAATTCGGGAGTTGAGTCAACTAGGATCAAGTTTGGTATCAGTGCAGTCTTTGCATGGATGTGAGTTGCAAGCATGAACAATGGAACATGCAACGAGGGAGGATGACAAAGCGATGTGCGAGACCATGCTTAGAATTTCCCAAAAGGTGGAAATAATGTATGAAGCTCTACAAAAAGAGACAAAGGAAAAGAAGCGATTTCAGCTTTAGTTGCGAGCCACAGAAGAGGCCCTGGAAGAACTGAAGCAAAACAACCAGAACCTTCAAACAGAGAACATTGAATTGAAGATGCTTATACAAGAAGAGAAAGAGGAGAAACATAGTTTGCTACAACAGCTGCAAGCTAAGGACAAGGCCTTGGAAAAGTTGCAGCATGACCCATGTGAGGTAAAAAGTAATTCTTCGTCTTCATGTATGTTTCCTGATGATGATTTCATTGTTTTTGAAAATCATACCACATGAATTGGATCCAAACTGTTGAGGAAAATGGGTATGAAGGAAAAGACTTGGGCATTAATGGCCAAGGAATTGTCAATCCCATAAAGTAGAAGAATTACCCCGTCAGGCAGGACTTGGGTTATGTCAGGAAGGAAGTTGAGGAATGTGCCAAGAAAGCCAGTGAACCACCAACAACAGATGATGAGAATCCCTCATCAGTTCTTTCCAATTCGATAGGGAAGGTAAAAGATGTTGATTTCCTTTCAGTTTCATCTTCACATAGTATGATTTCTGCTGGTGATTTGGAGATCCCAATTACAGGGACAAACATGCGGCTCCTTACCAGGATGAGGTACAAGGAGGAAAAAGAACTTGATGTTAATAACCACGGCATAACTTAACCACTGGAGGTTGTGCAGAGACCTCAATTTGCAGGCTTGGGATACACTGAAGGAGAATGCTCGAAGGTGTCAGATGCTTTTGAGACATCGTCGAAATTGTCAAGGAAAGAGAATGATGGGAACACATCCCCATCATCCCATGGTGGTTTCCATTGCAGGGAAAGAGTCGAGGCAAGCTCTCATCGCCATAATGACACCAGAGATAGCAAGGAAAGGTATAACCAGTCTTGATATTTGAATGTTCATTTCCATTACAATCACGTTGTTAATGATGAACGTAAAACATGGCATCGAAAAACATGTACCTTTCATGCATTACATAACCATACATTTGCTAAATGTTGGAAAAGAATAGAAGCACAAAAAAGGAGGAGGCATGAAAGACCCTTTCAACAGCAGGTAAAGAAACATGTTAAGCAGATTTGGATGAAGAAGATGGATTGCAGTCATTGCAACAAAGGTGGCCATCAACGAGCCACTTGTTCGAGGCTCCATCCAGAGCAACGCCTTAAAGACAAAGCGTCGGTGCATGAACTAGATGAAATAATTGTTTGACAAGCAAAACCACCACAGGGGGATGACCCATTCACAATGATAAGTGAAAAATGGTTTCTAAATATGTTAGCTTGTCATGGTCATGCTTTTGTAAATCATTTGTTGCATTTTAAAATGTAAAAGTGATTATGCATTTTCCATCACTTGTTAAGCAACAATGATGTCTGGTCTTATTTTGAGTTGCATGATAAACTGTGAGAGTGATGTCGTGTTTCCATCACTTGTCAAGGAACAATATTGTTTGGCCTTATTTTTGTAAATCATGTGTTGTAGTGATGATGTGTTTTCAATCACTTGTTGAAGAAACAATAATATGTTGGCCTTGTTTTCATCGTTGGAGTATTGTTTCCATTTTGATGTAAACTTGACCATCAAGTGTGTGTTATAAACTCGTGGAAAGTATGGGATGCTTGGGCCATTAGTTGGTCATATGAATTTAGAATGTAATTTGCATAATTGTACTACAGGTTTGCAGAGGTTGCAAGTGTCGGCTCATTGCTTATGGCTCCGAAGGACAAAGGTGAAGGAGAAGGAAGGGTGACTTATCAGACATTTGTAAGTGCAGACAAGGTACAAAGTAGTTGCAGATTATTTTTCATGCTTTTGGATGACCAAAAGATCCTCAGTGGGGAGGATTGATCTAGGTGGCTCCAGACACATGCAGAAGTCCCAGAGGACTCAGAAAAGGGAAAAATTCAAATTGGTCATATTGCTCCCAAACCAGCACGAGATCGAAGTGCTCGTCTCCCTGATTCCAACAGTGCGAATGACACTCAAATCCCAGCTCGTATGAGGGAGAACAAGCCAGTGAAATTTTTGGTCAAAGTTGGGTTGTGGGCCAGGTTTAAGTGTCCTACAAATTCACCGTCAACCGACGTCGAAACCTAGCTCCCGAAAATGGGCGAAATTGTGGCCTCTTTAAATTTCCCAATATCCCTTATTTTCGAAATATTTGAAAATGACTATTATAGTTATGAATATATATATATCTATATATATATATATATATATATATATATATATATATATATATATATATATATATATAGATAATATGGGTGGCGAGCCACCACCCCCGCCACCCACCAATCCGTTTATATGTATAAAACAAAATTTTAATTAAAAATGGCCGACGGGCCATGACCCCCGCCAGCCCCAACTCCATTATGCAATGAAACATTATTATACAGGCTGTGGGCGGGCCACCTCCGGTGGACCCTGCCCACGCCCCCACCCACCATACAACAAACATAACATAATAGTAATGGGCCTGCAGGAATTGAACCCGCTCGGCCACGTTGCCAGCCCACACCACAGGCGGCCCAACCCAAAACGTTAATGCGAACAACTCTACCGCATTCAATGGACCGTTTGTTACAACAACCCAAAACATTAACACATCAATGAGCCATTTTAAAACATTAATGCGCCATTTAACAAACAAAAATGTTATGTCATAATCTCGCACTATTTTGGAGTGTTCAGGATTTGATCCCCCGACCTCCTCGCCTCAAACACTCTGCCCTAACCAACATGGTTACGTGGGCACTTGGAAAAATATGTCCTCTGTTTGTATAAAAGCCCTTCAAGTCATTTTGCACGGGGAGAATGGGCATGGAACGGAGTGGACCAACAGTGGAACCACGAGCAGATGCAGTTCTAGGACGCAGAACGTAGCATGGAACTAAGACACATATTTTTTAATTGGTTTGTAGGTGGAACCATGATCCTGGAAAAGCGCAGGCAGAACCATGATTGAGCCAAATTTTCAGGAGGGCACGATTTTGCTAGTGTCCAAATTGGACAAACTTTATGTTTATCCTACACCTCTCAGCAACACGAACCTGATGGCATAGACAGAATTTTGATCTGAGTAGCAGATCTTCAGATGGCCCAGAGGAGGGAATCTTTGAGGAATTTAGGGGGAATCTAAAAGATTCTTGTAGCCCCAGATTTTCACTTTCTCAGAATTCAGAAATTTGACAGTCGATTTTACACTATTCGACGCCACGAATCTGATGGTGTAATCAAATTTTCCATTTGATCATTTCATTTTTCATCCACTTTTCAAAGTGGAGTGTGGGTGTCAGCATTCGATGTGGGAGCAGTCTTTTCCATGAGATTCGACGCCAAGATATTGATGGTGCAGCCAGATCCAGTAGTTTATCATCATCTTCTTCAGATAACTCCTTGATGTGAGGTATATGTAGTGTGATCATGTACTTCTTTGTCTCTTTGCTTGAGATGCCTTGTGATGTATAGATCCCTATTTGATATTTGATGTGGGATCTTGTTTTGTTCTTGATGTGTGATGTACTTATTGTCATGCTTAGATTGATATCTCTTTGTTGTCATGTTGACAGGATACTCATGTGTCGCCATGTATGTTTGAATTGAGATCCCTTTGATGCCATGTTGGTGGGATGCTCATTATTAACATACATGAAATTATGTCATGCTGATAGGAGTCCTTTTTTTTGAATGAGAGTTCCTGCAGTGGAACATCTCTTGGAGCCACTCCTGCGTGATGGCATATTCCTTGTATGGTAGAGAAAAAACATGCATGTACATCATCACTCTTTCTAGCACTTAATGCAGTGGCCTACACCATCTTGACACCGGGGCCGAGAGACGTAGTCCCTCCTAGACAAACTCCATTATCAACGTCTTGTGTTTTATGTTTTTTATTCTTGTTATGTTTCTTCTTCTTTACAACATGCATTTATGTTCCTTTATGCTATTTTAAATGCAATTCTAATCACTTCACAAAAGAAAAATATCTTGGTTAAATCTGGGAGTTGAGTCAACTCAGATCACTTAGAGGCTTACTTTCCCTCCACTCTGCAGTAAAATAACTTTGACACACATACCATCGAACACTCACCAAGAACACCCCCTTTCTTTTCGAAGGCACATTTGCACTCCTCTCTCTTACTGATAGTTAGATCCAAGACATATCTTTAAGATATATGGCAACCCATCCTATATTCTGTATGGGGCACCTGCTCCAAACGATGTGAGGTCTAATTGGGACTTCACTTCGGGGAGATCCCTTGGTTGACGGATTTCCAGCACCATCAATAATGGTGCAAGAAGGAGGGCCATATGACAAGTTGATCTCATTGAATCTGGTTTGAACCTCTTATCTAAAATGGCTCATACTCAAATCTTACTTGCGAGGTGTTTCTCTAATTTTTCCATTTATCAACTTTCAATCCCCGATAAACCTCTCTATCACTTGTCCTAGTTAAGGTTTGATGGTGAGGATGGAACATCCATAACCGATCACATTTATGATTTTCTTAAATTTTGTGAATCTTATGAAATCAATGATGAAGTGTTTGCTTGTGTGATTTTCTTCCTCACCCTTGAAGGTCATATTAATCGATGGTACCATACCTTTCCACTTGCTTCCATCCATTCCCTTCATTATTTCCTCGGGAAGCTTCATCAAGCCTTTGATAGGTATAATTACTGATATGTTTGTAAAATAATCAATCTCTTAAGAATGAAGCCTATTTAATCCATTGAGGATTTTTCTTATCGATTCCTTCACCTTTGTTGTGAAATTTCTGAAGAAGACATGAATCAAGATTTCTTGAAACAAGAGTTTGAGTGCTTGGTTCTTATCTCTTTACATGGTGAACTTGAACCCCTTGATTTTCCTACTTCCCCAACTCTTGTGAATCATGAGACACCTCTAATTTCGAAGGAGAAATTTACTACTCCTTTTTTTCTTTGTCTTCCTCCTTTTCCATTTCTGATGAAGGTGCCTCTGTGCGATGGTAATAAAGTTGAAAAATTCACAAATAAAATTCCTAATCCATCTTCTCATTCTTCTTCCATTTCTCATGACTAAGATTCAATGGAGGAAATCGCATAATGGCTCATGAATCCCATGGGGAAGAATAACTTCCCAATTCTGCAACATGATGTTATCGTTTATAACTCTAGCCTCCAATCTCATCTAGATTTCTGTGATAATCTATCATCTACATGCCATGACTCTTTGTACTATGATCTGCTCGATCAATCTGCTCCTCCAGCTAGTATTTCACACTCTCTTGATTTTTGCATTGTTGGTTCAAATTGTGACCAAGTACAAGGAAGTCACTTTATGTAAAATCCCTTGTGAAAATTCTATGTAATAAAAGTTAATAAAGGAAAAATAATAACCACAGTTAATGGGACACTTATTCCAAGTTGAATGTTGGGAAAGACATCCTAGCGTGGGTGTTCATTGGTTTATTATGGCTAAGGAAATTGGCAATGGAAAAGGCTTTGGAAAGGAAAAATGGCATTTTTGGCACATTTATTTATGAAAATAATGGAAAATAGGAGAAAAGGAAGGTGAAAGGTCGCAGGTTTCATGTGAGGAGGAAATTGAAGAAAAATAATGGAAAATGAAGGAAATAGAGGCCACATTAATAAAAAGAATTATGAGGATCACTTGGTACCTTTTTTTAGTTCAGTTTTGGGGCTCTCTCATTATTCTCTCTCTCTCTCTTGGACACTTAGAGTTTTTTTTGAGCACTTTGGCATTGGATCAAGAAATGAAAATAAGGCAAAAGGAAGGAAGGAACAAGTAAGAAATAGTAGGCTCAAGAAGCTACAACGAGATTCTTTGCAGGTATTTCCTTGCTAGATTTGGCATGCATGGTATTTCATGTGGTTTTTTATTGTCATGGCATGGGTTTTTCCAGGTGTGACAGCGTTTGCAGCCTAGCCTTTCCATTTCCAAATAACCATGGTGTGGTGGGGCTCTCATGTTTTGGATGAGATGGTTTCCAGATGGATTAAAAGTTGAGTGAGGTGGATCTCTGAAAGAAAGAACACATGGCCTAGTGATCCATGAACCAGACTGTGGATTGCAATAAAGCCACTGGCGTAGTGACCCTTGAACCAGATTGTGGGTTATAGTAAAGCCAGGTATTATTTGCCTTGGTGGGCCTAAGATGTTGAACAAAATGTGTAACCAGGTTCGGTCTTCATGACATTATATTATGATTTTTGTATAACAAGAAAATGAATTTATTATGCCTTGCTACATGGGTTTCATGAGAAAGAGGTTTATTATATAGATGGCTCCCATTGAGAGCCTTAGGATTTATATTTAAGGTCAAAGATTCAAAGTCATGAATAAGGAGCTATTCTTGAGCCTATGTAAAATGTATATAAGTCAAGAACAACCCTCCAAGACAAGCACTAGAAGAAGTTTTCCTACAAAACGATGGAGAGAACAGTTAAGCCGGCCTCAAAATGAATATTAATGACAAGTTAGTTAAAAAATAAAGACACATCGGTTCACCTTAACATGTCGGATAATTAAGGAGACGTGACAACTATATATGCCCAGCTAGGGTCACCACAGAAGCTCAGAATCTCAGACAATCTCTGCAACTTCGTTCAAGTACAGTACCTCTGAAATATCAGTCATAATTATAGTGACACCTTTGCATTCCTCTCTGAAATCTCAGGAAAAATTCGGTGTTACAAGAATCTCGGATGGAGATGATATTACAGTGTTTTAGTTGAAGAAAGATCCTATGGTTCTCGGATGGATATTTCAAGAGTATACACTCTCATCATAAGTATTACAGTGATATGTTCACGACATGATAGTGACAAGGATGATCTCTATGGAAAGAACACAATCATACTCTTGGATAAGTTCTCAATGTAGTCAAGGATGATCACAGTCTTGACATGATTATGATGAGAGGATCTCATAAGTAACATACTCTATCTCAACATACATCAAGGTGTTGCCATATCGTAGTCATGATCTCGTTCCTAACGAAGACAGAGTCAAGACAATGATGAAGAGGGTGCAGTCAATGTGCAATAGTGAACTAGCTAAAGAAGCACTCATGGTACAACAATGATGATGATGATCTCAACAATGATAAAGAAGAGGATTGGTGTCTTGGTCTTGGAGTGGAATAGTAGGTAAAGGGTCATAGTCTTGGTATTCATCAATTGGAATCTCTATAAGAAGAATTTTTGTGCAGGTTTTCCTCTCCAAGAGGGAGAGGTTTTGGCCTTGGTACAATGCCAAATTCTCGTGTTCTTGTCTCTTTGTTTTGGTAGCTATTTCATTAACTAAAGAAAGCACACTCTAATAATAATAAGTGAACATTGGAATAAGAATAAAATTGAAAAACACTTCAAAAATACTTATCATGACTCGAAGAATCTCATTAACTCTGATTTCCCTATATTCTTGAACTTGGTATCAGAGCTAAGGTGTTGAAGTCAAAGGAAGGGCAGTGAAAGAGACATACAAGGATCAGTCTTCAAGAAGAGCATCAAAGCAAGTTAAATGGTTTTGTCAAGATTGAAGGATCAAGTCTACAACAGCAAGAACCTCATCGAGATGTCTACAAAGCAAGATAACTCAAAGGACCTCAAAGTCAAAGATCATCATCTTGGAGAAGGTCAAAAATCTGAGAAGCAGTCCTGATCTACAACAGAAGGAAAACACAGTACCTCTCACAGTCTCGGTGCTAGCCTCAAGATTGGGTGTCATTACAACCTATGTCATACCACAGAAATCTCAATAAATTATAGTCTGAAGCAGTTTCAGTGCTTGGTATTGAAGGTCTCAAAGGAAATATTTGTTCATGCTAGTCAACTCAAGCAAGGATCTACAAGATTCTACTCCAGCAAGGAGAATCACAACAATACCACAAGGATATACAATCACATCATACATTACAATGATATCACTTCAGAAGAATAACACAATGCCACATCTCGAATGGGCATCATAATAGTGCTCTTGATCAAACAATGCCATAGTCAAGGGATCAAGTAATCTCAACATATTATAAAATCAACAGTGCTTGGTGTTGAACAATGCAAGGAAGTCTCAAGGAAAGTCTTGGAACTCATGTGTACTAGGCATCTCAAGAAAGAAGATCATTTAAGAAAATAGCAAGGTGAAGATTTCATCTTCACATGAAAAGTAAGTATCTTCTCATTTTATAATCAAGTTTGGTTAAATGACTTCATGATTGCAAGGACATCTATAGGTTGGATGGGTCATCAAGATTCCTTGCATGAAGAAGGAGGATAGACATAGTTCTCTAAGTAGTTGAAGTCATTGAACATATCAAAAGGTCTCCTCTGAATTTATGGAAAGGGATACTTATGAAAGATCCCCTCATATAGCAACATTGGAGACATCAAAAGGATGTATATGATAAACTCATTCTTTGAAGGTGCAATGAAGAAGGTCACATGAACTCTGATCTTCATGAAAGTAAAAGGGTATCAAGGGATGTAGGATATCTTCATAAGATCCCATCTACAAGATCTAGGAAGGAAGATAATCATCATCATTCTAACTAATAGGAGAGGGAACAAATGTCCATGAACAAGAAGGTTACCTCATTCAACAATGTGTGGTCTCTATGCTAGATAGAGAAAGACAAGTTGATGGAAAAAATATTGAAGGTTAAAAGAACTCAACCATGTGCAGAAAGGAAAGGCAAGGTTGGTCCTCAAGAAATACAAAATAAATATAGCTAAAATTCATTACTATGGAAATATTTTAGAAGATCATATCACCAGATAAATGGAGGAAGCTGAAGAAAACGACCAAGAAAAGAGGGAGTACAAATATATCCTATGAGTAAGATGGTATCCCTCATAAAAGGGTCCTACCATAAGATTTTGTTATAAGATATGAAAATGATGATAAGATGCATCGTGGCATCATGGAAGCATTAGAAACAAGAGCTCATGACATCACCATGGGAATCATGAAGGACAAAATCTATGACAAACAAAACATGAAGGATATAGCTCTTGAAAAACTCAGTGGACATTGAAGGAAAGAGTCATCTAGGATAAGGCTCATCATACATCAAGTCAAAAAGGAAGCATCTGCCAATTGGGGATATACAAGATCCTCAAAATTCTCTAATGGAATCCTCATCGTAGGGTTCACTAATCTCGATAGGAAGCAAGTGTTTCAACAAGAACTCCAACTTATGGAATCCATGATATGATGGTATGATGACTTGGAGCAAATCAAGGGATTGAAGATATTTTCAATCAAGGAAGCTACTGGAAGAAGCCTCATTGACCTGAAGGTAAAATAAGGTATGTATTCTTGTGTTTAATATTATAATGACATGTCATATGGATGCAGGTAACATGGATCATTACTTCTATCTTGAGAAGCATGATAAAGAGAAAAATGATCTCCTCCTATGAAAGGATACAAGAAGGCATAAGACGCACTAGATGAAATCAATATAATAAATCCTCATATGAAGTATGAGGTGGATGATCACAACTAAGAAAATATGATTAAAATCACTTGGGAATGGAAAAGGAAGGAAGAGATTGTGAGATATGAAAGCCTGATGAAGGTGATCAACATCCAAAAGACCAAGAAGACTTAACTAGGAAATCTCCCGAAAAATATATGAAGACTTTGATGGAAAAACATGAAGACCCTTGACAATAGATATCTTTGGGAGATGTGTCAACATGTATGCAGGATGTTGATACCTACAAAAATATTTCATGATGAAGAGTTATCTCGAAAGGTACAATTTGATTTAATGTTATGTTTTGATTTCTTAAATAATATATGGAATAGTTCATGCGGGGCTACTGGCACAAAAGTTGGAAGTACAAGTACAACTAGCATTCATGTGGTGGATGGAAATTCCCGAAAGAAACATGATGAGGAAGAAGTAGCCATATGATGAAGGTTCCATATATGTATCAAGAAAGCCACTTTCCATGAAGAAAGGAATGACATGATGAACCAAGAAGGAAATTGATGGATGGCTAATTCCCTACAAGGAAGAAGATCAACTGAATTTCATGACATTAAGAAGAGAAGTTGATCAAGCGGATGAAGGACCCATGAAAAAGAAGTACTTGATGTATAGAAGAGTCCCTATCTAAGAGGTAGCTCTGACAAGTTCCTGATTAAAAGGGAGCTTCGGCAAGTTTCTGATTAGAGGAAACTTGGGCATATCTTCCCCAGTTGAAAGGGAGAGATAGACACAACATTCTTGTCTTTATTTTGGAAGAAATAATGGAGTATTGGGTAATCATCTGGCATCCAATGCTATTTGAGGATGTGGAGGGCATCAAAGACAAGAGTAGGAAAGAGGACCGATATTCTTTGAGGGATGGGAACCCAAGATAAGAATATTCCTAGAAGGTCATACTCAATGAACACCTGGGTGGGTATGTACCTTGAGAGACAATGACTAAGGTGTATATAGTCATTGGTCTCCCCAAAATTGTGCTCTGATATGATGAGAGATATATTTTTCAGTCAAGGCCTTGTTGTGGATACAATGTTGGTTATTATGATGCTATACAGATGGGTTACCAATCTGATTATTCTTATGAGAAATTCTTCAAATTGAGAATCACAAAGTACTATCATGAATACCTCCCTAGTTAAGAGGGAGTGTTGAAGAAAATGTGTAATTAGGTTCGGTCTTCATGACATTGTAATAGGATTTTTGTAAAACAAGAAAATGGATTTATTATGCCTTGCTACATGGGTTTCATGAGCGAGAGGTTTATTTTATAGATGGCTCCCATTGAGAGCCTTAGGATTTATATTTAATGTCATAGAATCAAAGTCATGAATAAGGATCTCTTCTTGAGCCTATGTAAAATGTATGCAAGTCTAGAACAACACTCCAAGACAAGCACTAGAAGAAGTCTTTCTGCAAAACGATGAAGAGAACAGCTAAGTCGGCCTCAAAATGAATATTAATGACAAGTCGGCTAAAAAATAAAGACACATCGGTTCACCCTAACATGTCGGCTAATTATGGAGACATGACAACTATATATACCTAGCTAGGGTCACCACAGAAGCTCAGAATCTCAGACAATCTCTGCAACTTCATCAAGTATAATACCTCTGAAATCTCGATCATAATTACAGTGACAACTTCGCATTCCTCTCTGAAATATTAGGACAAATTCAGTGTTACAGGAATATTGGATGGAGATGATATTACAGTGTTTCAGTTGGAGAGAGAGCCTATGGTTCTCGGATGGATATTGTAGGAGTATACACTCTCATCATAAGTATTACATTGATATGTTCACATCATGACAGTGACAAGGATGATCTCGATGGAAAGAACACATTCATACTCTTGGACAAGTTCTCAATGCAGTCAAGGATGATCACAGTCTTGACATGGTTATGATGAAGTGATCTCATGAGTAACATAATCTATCTCAACATACATCAAGGTGTTGACATATCATAGTCATGATCTCATTCCTAATGAAGACAAAATCAAGATAGTGATGAATAGGGTGCAATCATGGTGCAGAAGTGAACTAGTTGAAGAAGCAGTCATGGTACAACAACGATGATGATGATCTCAACAGTGACAAAGAAGAGGATTGGTGTCTTGGTCTTGGAGTGGCATAGTAGGTCAAGGGTCATGGTCTTGGAGTGGCATAGTAGGTCAAGGGTCATGGTCTTGGAGTGGCATAGTAGTTCAAGGGTCATATTCTTGGCATTCGTCAATTGGAATATCAATAAGAAGAATTTTTGTGCGGGTTTTCCTCTCCAAGAGGGAGACGTTTTGGCCCTGGAAGAATGCCAACTTCTTGTTTTCTTGTCTCTTTGTTTTGGTAGCTATTTGATGAACTTAAGAAAACACACTCTAATATTAATAAGTGAATATTGGAATAAGAAGAAATTGAAAAACACTTTTCAAATAGTTATCATGACTCGAAGAATCCCATTAACTCTAATTTCCCTATATTATTCAACATAAGAATCCTTGATTGGTTAATGGCAGGATATACGGTAAAGCCTACAGGTGGTTACCCTTGATTAGGCCTAGGGATCCTTGTCGGTGAATGGTGGGATATATGGTAAAGCCTAGAGGGTGGAGCCTTGGTTTAAGGCCTAGTGATCTGGTGTGGATTGTGATAAAGCCTGAGAGACTATGAGACAGGAAAATTCCTCACGGTGTAGATGGAGAAATCTAGTGGAATCCACTCTTGTTTTGGCCTAGTGATGTGTTGGAGATCATGGTAAATCTTGTTATTACATGTTTATTGTGTTGGCTTAGTGATCTGGTGTGGATTGTGGTAAAGCCTGGTTTCTATTGATGAGGGTGAGGTGGTTTAGCCTTGGGATGCCCTAGTTGGTTCTTTTGGTTTGAGTCCCACATTCATGCTTGGAATATGGCACGAGGGTGATTGGATGAAGAGAGATTTGGCTCAGCCAATCTATGGTCGGGTGGAACGTGGTAGTCTCATCCCGGGTTGGATTTTGCATTCATTAATAAGAGGTTCTTTACTTGAAATCTTATGTGTAAATGGATTGGTTTATATATTGATTCTATGGCTGATGTATTCTTGATATTTATGTTTTCATTATGTTGGTTATAAGCATGTATTATGACAACAATGATGTATGGATCTCCTCATACTTTGATTTGTAAATGAATAAACAATGTACCTATGACCTAATAGATGATAACGCAACCAATGATATAAGGGAACAATTCTTCTTAGAAATTCTCAGATAAGTGTGAGACCCCTATGCTCATATATGGTGTTTAAACTTGTAGATTACATGTTTGTAATATGTTAGACGAAATGTCTGTTATGGCTAGTAGGGGCCCAGTCTAGTCCTTGTTGATGTTTTTGCAAATGCATCTTTGTTTCGCTTGGAAATTTCATTTCTGAACCTCTCATTGAGTTCTAGGTAGTGACCTGGGCTCTCGGCCTAAAAAAGTGGCACAAATCCCAGATTTGCAAGCACAAGTATAAGGAGAAAAGTCCCCAGACGACACATTCCTCATTGTGCAAGCATCTGGAGCCTCCCAGACACACCCTTGTCCGTTTCAACGAAGAGTCCAATGGTTTGATGCACTAAAACTTCAGTTGGTCTCAGAGGCTGGTTACCTGAGTGGTTGGGATGGCTCCTGGGAGTTATGTTGCTGATGTGGAATGTTTTTTTGGTGTGTTTCCATCGATTCCACTTCCTTAAGGTCACCTAGCATGTTTAATCCCATTATAGTGGCCTCTCATCACATATTTATCTTAGTTTTCTAGTTACTTGGGTATATGTGGGATGAGGGTGTTACAGAGTGGTATCAAAGTGGGTTTCATTCTCTTTGGGTGGTGTCTAGTTTTTGTTCTTTTTGGGTGATATTTGATGTTTAGTCAATTTAGTATGTCCTAAATTGCTACATTAATTATTAATCCGGGAGTCGTAAACTGATGAAGTGTGGCGCACTATATGTGTTGGGTGTGGAGCCTGATTATCTTCTATATTCAAAGGTATCGCCACATTGGACTGCAATTCGAAACGTTGCCGCCTGTAAAATATTCGCTGTAGGGGGGGTCCAGGGGGGGCGGCTGCGACCTTTGGGAGCCCCCTCTTGGCGGGGGGTTTCGGGGGCAGTGCCCCCGAAGCTAAAAACAGCTGTAAAATTGCCTTGTAAAAGTATAGTAATTTCTAGTCAATCTAAGCCGTTCATTAAGCGGATGATCTGACGGTAGAACTTATGTTTAGTTTAGGTTTTTTTGCCCTAGAAGGCAACCCCTCTCTTTGTATGAGGGCATTGTATTTGAGGCTGTGTGATAGATGTGTATTCTGTGAGCGGGAAATAAAGAGGTGAGACTGTGAGAGAAAACAAACGATATTACAGTGGATCTGTTGTAGGTTGTGTCTCTTCATTTTGCTTGATAATAGAAAGGAAGGACTGGCTGTTCAGGGTGGACGTAGCCCAAACTGGGTGAACCACGTATATCTGTGTCTCTCTTTTTTTATGTGTTTTCTGTGTTTATATTTCTGCAATATTTTATGTGTTCCATTGCTCCATAATATATAATTTCTAACAATATGTGCAAGACAACCTCTTTCTTACTTTTTATTGTTTTCAATTTTATCTTGTTTTTGGGGGTTTTATCTTGGTTTGTCTCCTAATGCAAATGGAAATCCTATTCCTAAGTTTTAAGAATACTTTAGAAGGCAAGTATGGGTATAGATTTTAAGGCAATTATGTCCTTTATGATGACTTCCAGAACTTAAAACTTCAAAGGATCTCAAAACATGCTAATGATGAAATTAATACTTGAACAAGAATGTAAATGTGCAGCTATTTGAATCAAACAAGTGATGAACTACTAATCATGAAATATCTATCTTTGCTGCTCATCTAAATACAGAAATAAAAGTTAAGCTATTGCACTCAAACAAATCAAAAACTGCAAACTAATAAAAGTAAAACCAATTCACTTCATTTATAGTCTGATAGCTCGCCAAGTAGCTTTTCGGGGTTAAGCCATGGCTCTGGAGATAACGTCAATAACATGAGGAATTGATATCTAAATTATCTACTTGCAAATGAAAATAAAATCAAGTCTCTTCACTTATAGTCCGATAGCTCACCAAGTAGCTTTTCCAGGTTAAGCCATGGCTCTGGAGATAACGTCAATAACGTGAAGAATCAAATCACTTCACTCAAAATCCGATAGCTTGCCAAGTGGCTTTTCAGGGTTAAGCCATGGCTCTGGAGATAACGTTAAATGACATGAAGAATTTGATATCTAAACTAACTATCAACAGCAAATGAATAAGACTGAAATCAAAGCATAACTGAAATTGAAAGATAGGAAAAACAAAGTCAACAGAGAGGTCAATCTCATGTCACTATTTAATGCAAAAATTGTATGAAAATGCCCGGGCCTATCCTAACCTGAAACACACTTATCAATGTTAGCAAAAATTACAACGCTTGGAAAATCATGTACAAGAATCAAACATTAACACCATAACTGAAATGTGAAATATACACAAGTGAACAAACTACGAAATATCTACAATGAAAATAAAACAACAGCATATGAAAACTTTACAGAAATAAAGAACGAAACCTTAGCCAGTAGGGGCCCTCTGCACGGCCTTGGTTAACACGTTGTCAATCCGAGATTATGCTCACACAATCATATAAAACAGAGTCGTATTATATTGCAAAACAGAGGAAGGATCCGCTCGTTACCACAGCAGGACCAGTGTCACGGCACAGTACATAAACTTAACAGCAAGATTACATCAACAAAAACTAGCTACATGCGTTTGAAAATGCGTTATTTATAAGGGAAATTACATAATTGTTTTTCCTATGGAACTCCTTCAATAGAAGACACGTAAAAAGACAGCATCTGTGAGCTTAGCGTGTTGGTTGCCATGATCATTCAATCTACCAAAAGGTGGTTGTTGGATTTGCGTCGTGGAGGTAGTCTACAGCTATCAAAATGAATCCACAGATCTAGGAACCGTCTTGGACCCTTTTACATGTTGAAATAGAGACCTGTTTGCCGTAGGACTCCTCGTTTGACCACTGTTTGACCATGGCTTTCCTCTACGAATCTGGCTAAACCAATAGGACCTGGTCCATGTCCAGATCATTTTTGCCCTGCCCACGTGCCTTGTTTTTCTTGTTGACACCTGCAACCTAGAGATCAACAAAAACAGTTGCGGAATCTCAAGTCAGCTGCAGAAAGTGGTTGCATTCCGCAGCTGATGAACAAAATCTAAGTCAAATAGCAAACACAAAAACATAGTTAGAAAACCACTTAAATGAACTCTCAGAATCAATATGTAATGATCTTTGATAGCTTGTGAGGCACTGGTGAGGGGAAAAAGTCTAGAAAAGTGTGTAGAAGAGATGTAGTTTCAGGGCTCAACATACCCCCACTGTGAAGGTGTTGCATGTCCTCATGCAACCAAAACTGTGATCATCCTCCCTTCAGTTCATGTGTTCTAAGACCTCTGCTAACACATCCAGCCTTCTTTTCTTCTTTCTTGGTACCATTGTCATCCTCGGCTTCCTCATTAGGCACTTGAATTTGAGGTTGATGAGAGCTCTGCTCAACCTCCTACTCTTTTTCTTCAATTTTCTATTTTTCTTCTGCCATAGCCCAAGATGCAACATGGTGTTGTCGTGAATAATCTTATCCAACCTGCTCTGTTCTTTCAATGTTTCATTTTCTCTTTTGATGTGTCTATTTAGGACTTCCAGCTCAAAAACTTCCTGTTTTAGTGATTGGATTAGAGCTTCCTAGGCTGTATTAGGTTGGGCAGATGAAGTGCCTTGATCTGTGGCAGTCTTCTCCAATGACTCAATATAATCATACATTTCTTGCTGGGTTGGATCTATCTCAGGTGTAGTCTTTCTTGGGTTGTCCCCAAAATCTAGCTGAGAAGGGTTGATCTCAAAATCTGGCTGAGAAGGACTGATCTCAAAATTTGGTTGAGGAATAGGAGTATGGTGTGGGCTATGGCCAGGAGGGATTGTTGGAGGTTGTTCTGATGTTTCCCCCCCTAAATCAATGAAGTGGGGCCCTTTAGTTTGTACTTTCCTTAGTTTTCCTTTAAGTCTGGAGCTCCTCCTTAGATTTTGTGAGCTAGTGTCTCCTTTCTCCACACTCTGTTTTTCTTTCCCTTTTTTCTTTGCTGCAGCTGATTGTTCCTAAAGGTAAACTAGTCTTTTAGAGAGTATTTGGTCCTCTTCTGAGGAAGGTTTTGGGGTTTGATAGACAGCTTCAATATTTCTTTTCCCCTTGAGTTTTCTTTGCTTCCTAACCTCAGTTCTTTCCTTCCTACTTTCAGACAACTTCTCTTCCTTATTAGTTTCTTTAGCTATGTTAGTAGGAGTGTCCTGAATTTTCACACTTGTTTTCCTTCTCCTACTTTTCCTTGCTGAGCTGCTCTCAGGTGTTTCAGGTGGATCCTGAAAGAAGTTTCTAACCAAAAACTGTTCCCAGGTGTCCTTCTTTGCCTTCAACTATTTTTCAATCAAAATTTTTACAAGGCCGTGATGGTACAGGTGGGGGTCTATGTCCTCCAGATTCTTTTGTACAGTTATGGACATCTTTTTCAGGCTATTCAATAAAAAGTAAGGCAAATTGATGGTTTGATTTTCTAAAAAATTTGTTAGCAACCGGATGTGGTACATATACATGGACCCAAATCGTCCTTCACATGTAATAAACTTCTGGATTATCAATAATAGACTAGTCCACTTTTCCTCTAAAGCAGAGATAGGGATTCCACGTTTGAAAATGGTTATATCCATACCTGGATTGCGTAAGATAATTCTACATGCCCTCTCATCAAAGTTTTTGTTTTTGAACCACCATTACCCCTCTTGTGGGAGTTTCGTTGCTGCTGCGATAGATGCCTCTGTGACTGAAAATTTAAGATCTCCAACCTCAACTTCCACGCCATTAAAAGACCTCGCAAATGTCTTCGTAACTTCTTTATTGTAACCTCTGAATTTCTGGATGAACTGTAGCCACCGTGCCTTCCTTAGTATGCTTTTCAATTATGGATACCCCTCCATGAATTTAGGCCCTTCCGGTTCTGCTCTTAGCAAAAGACCCATTTCTTCCTCCTGCCTTAAAATACGTCTGAGTGAGTAATGGATTGATGGAGGTGAAACAGCTGTGTTAGCGGGGAATGGAGAAGGTTTGTGGAGAAAAACCAGTAGTTGTAAACGAAAGAGCAGAGACAGGTAATGAGAATGAGTTCACGGGGATGTAAACAGGCCAGAAATAACAACGCAACTTCAATGGGATAGTATGGAAATAGAGTGAGCTTAGCTTTTGAGATAGAAGGCTGCGGAATAGGCGTGAGCATGTTCTCAAAATCACTGCGTATTTATGCCGTGGGGAAGAGCCGCAATCAAATAGATTACATCCTCATAATTACCTGGTTCAATAGGTGGAATGCCAACGTACAAATAAACACGAGTTAAATTCGGAGGCGGATCATGAGGCCGTTAAAAATTAATGCAAGGTTCGTGGAGGAATCATGTAAAGGCCATGGAGCGGTTATGAAAGCTATCAATGATAATCATTACACATAATGGAGCCGTGGTTTCATAACTATATAGAATGTGCTTTAAAATGCTATTTGAAATGAATTTTGCTTACCTTAGAATCTTACCACTTCCACTCACTGACCTTTGATTGGCTACTTCCTGTTGGTACTTTAGGTGTTTTATATCTTCAACATATTTTCCTTTGTCATACCTGCATTTGGTTCCCATCATTATTTGTCTAACATCTGACTGTTAGTGCTAAATAACAGAGTGTCAGCTACGAAATCAATCAACTAGCTGCGGAATCAGTTTTTAGCTGCGAAAACTGATACAGTGAACATATGACTGAATGGAGATGGATGGAAATAAATGATGACTAAGTAAATATTATATGAAAACTGGTCATGAAAGGAATTTTATGGGCGAAATGTGATGAAGAAATGAAATGAAATGAAGTGAAATGAAGTGAAGTGAAGTGAAGTGAAATGACATGAAACTATGAATAAAATGAGAAAAGATTTTTTTTTTGGAAAATATAGGGCGTCAGAAGTTTCTGATTTTCGCCCTGTATTTTCTGTATAAGACTGCCAATCAGTGATTGGTTTTCAGGCTTATACATTTTTTTTTTATTATTATTTTTTAAAACAGAAAAGAACAAAGACTAGGCTGGTGGAGAAGAAGGATTCTTCTTCACCAGCCTTATTGCAGAATTATCTTGAAAGATTTTGACAAATTCCTCCTTTGAGAGTGGCTTATGATAGATCTTTAATCTGTGGCCATTCACAATAAGAGGAGTTTGATGTTCATCAATGGTTTTGATTCTTACTGCTCCATTGCTAAAGACTTTGTCAATCTCATATGGCCTAAGCCAATGAGTCTGAAATTTACCTTTGAAATCTTTAAACTTGGAATCAAATAGCAATGCCCAATCTCCTTCTTGAAACTTTTTCTCCTTGATGTATTTTTCATGCCACTTAGCTCTTTGATATTGAACTAGATCAGTTCTTAGGATTGCTTCTTGTCTGATCTCATCTAGTTCATTCAACTGCTCCATTCTATGCTTTTGGGCTTTTGATAGATCCATTCCCAATTGAACTGCCATCTTGAAGGTTCTAACTTGGAACTCAATGGGGAGCAGAACTTCTTTCCCATAAACAAGTTCATAGGGAGAATGTCCTGTTGTATTCCTCCATGTAGTTCTGTAGGCCCATAAGGCTTCAGGAAGCCTTTCTGCCCAATCTCTTCTGTGTAGATGAACAGTCTTGGTAATGATGCCTTCAAGAACTTTGTTTGTAGACTCCACTTGACCATTTTCTTGTGGATGGTAAGGAGTAGATTTTCTGTGCTTGACCTTGTACTCTTCCATCAGCTTCTCCACCAATTTGGATGTGAATTGACCTCCCTGATTTGTCACAATTTCTCTTGGAACACCAAAGCGAGTAAAAATATCCTCATAAAGAAAACTAACAACTGAATGCTCAGTAGCAGAAAATAATGCTTTGGCTTCTACCCATTTAGTGACATA
Organism: Pinus tabuliformis; assembly: GCA_031772625.1. Lineage (NCBI taxonomy): Eukaryota > Viridiplantae > Streptophyta > Pinopsida > Pinales > Pinaceae > Pinus > Pinus tabuliformis. Next base: position 887,307,920 of record CM062808.1, on the reverse strand, counting down.
ATTAGTACATACCAATATATACTTTCTTTGTTTAGATGGTGGGTTAATAGGTCCAATGAAATCTAAAGCCCATTTTTCAAAGGGTTCGATGAGTACCTGTGGTTGTAATGGCATTTCATTTGAGAGGGTAGGTTTCCCTACTCTTTGGCAGCTGTCACATCTTCTGACATATTGTTTTGCATCTTTGAAGAGGGATGGCCAATAATATCCTAAAGAGAGGATTTTATAGGCTGTCCTTTTGTCAGCAAAGTGTCCACTGCATGGTTCATCATGACATGCTTTGAGAATATCAGGCATCTCATCTTCTCTAACACATCTTCTGATCACAAGATCTGGCCCTGTTTTAAACAATTCGTTAGAAATCCATGAATATTTTGAACTCTCCTGAATAATCTTTCTTCTTTCACCAGGAAATAAATGTGGAGGTAGTTTCCCTGTAACCAAATAGTTAGCTATATCTGCATACCAAGGAGTCTTAGTAGTTACTGCAAATAAATATTCATCAGGAAACTTGTCCTCTACAGGAGAATCTTCTTTAGTATTCTGAATCCTAGACAAGAAATCAGCTACTGTGTTTTGTTTCCCTGGTCCATCTAACACAATAATATTGAATTCCTGTAAAAGTAAGAGCCACCTTGTAACTCTGCCATTAGTAATGGGTTTGTTCATTAGATATCTAATTGCAGAATGATCAGTATGAATAAAAGTTTCATAGCCTGTTGTATAATGTCTGAACTTATTGATTGCATGAACAACAGCTAAGAACTCTTTTTCAGTCACAGTATAGTTCAAGTCAGTAGGAGTTAAATTTTTACTGGTATAGTAAATGGCGTAAGGAACTAAATCTTTCTGTCCCAATACAGCCCCTAGAGCTGTATCTAAAGTATCTGTAGACATATGGAAAGGGAGTTTCCAATTTGGTCCTCTCAAGATAGGCGCTTCAGATATTCTTGTTTTCAAAGTTTCAAATGCTGACTGGCAATTAGGACCCCATTTGAATTCACAGTCTTTTGTAAGCAATTTGAAGAGTGGCGATGCTATTTTGGTGAAGTTTTCTATAAATCTTCTATAATATCTAGTAAATCCCAAAAAACTTTTAACATTTTTTTGACAATTTGGAATAGGTAACTTGGAGATGACTTCAACTTTTGATCTATCAACTTTAATCCCATCCCCCGAAATATGATGTCCTAAAACAATACCTTCAGTAAACATCATAAAGCATTTTTCATGGCTTAGTGAAAGGTTTGTTTCTTTACATCTTATAAGGACCTTTTCCAAATTTTCTAATGCCTCTTCAAACGAATTACCATAAACTGTAAAATCATCCATATATACCTCTACACAATCATGGATTAGATCAGAAAAAATTCCTAGTACTGCTCTTTGGAATGTTGCGGGTGCATTACATAATCCAAAAGGAAGCACTCGATAAGCAAAAGTCCCATGTGGACAGGTAAATGTGGTCTTATCCTGATCTTCAGGTGCTACTTGAATTTGATTAAAACCACTAAAACCATCCAGAAATGAAAAGTACTTTTTGCCTGCTAATGTATCTAATACTTGATCGATAAAGGGCAAAGGAAAGTGATCCTTCAAAGTTGCTTTATTCAATTCCCTGTAATCAATGAATACCCTCCATTTACCACTCTTTTTGGGTACTATAACCAAAGGAGAAACCCATCGGCTATCTAAAATTGGGTAAATGAAATTTACATTGAGTAGTTTTTGGAGCTCTTCTTTCACTATCTCCCTAAGATTTGGATTCATCCTTCACTGAGGTTGTCTGATTGGTCTACTATTTTCCTGGATACAGATATGATGGATGCAAGTCTTAGGCTCAATACCTTTCATATCAGTATACTCCCATGCAAATGCAGTAGAATGTTTTTGCAAGATTTTGGTTAGCTCTTCCTGTTGTGACTTTTCCAAATTTTTGTTGATATTCAGTGTTTTTCCTGGAAAAATCTCAATGGTAGAGCTACCAAACTCTTCCATAGAGTAAAGAGACATTTGTCTTGATGATAGATATTCAATATCAGAATCTAATTGAAATTGTGTGTGGTCATATTCTGAAGATGTTTCAAATTTTTCTAATGTGTTCAAAATTTGACTATCTCCACTAATTTCAAAGATAGTAAACACAGGTTGTATAATATCTTCATCGTTGACCCATTCATTGTCTCCTACTTCTATAATTGCCTTTGTTGGAGGATACAAATTGAATTTCTTTGTTGAACTACCATCGGAAATGTACATATCTCCATATCTACAACTAATGAAAGCATCAGCTATGGTTAGCCAAGGTCTTCCTAAGATGAGTAGATGTCCTCCTAAATTACTCTTGGGAGTCAAAATCATGAAATCTACTGGATATTCCCAGGAATATAAGGAGACTGAAATATCTTCTAGTACACCATCTGGTTTGATTATTGATCTATCTGCAAGTTGCAGTAAGGTGGGTGTAAAAAGAAGATTAGGAAGTTTAAGCTGTTCCATAGTCTGTCTACTCATAATGTTGATAGCAGCCCCTAAGCCAATCAAAGTGTTTAGCATTTCTATCCCATTTATATGTGTCTTGACAATTGGACTACCTGGATCTACATACTTCTGCATGGTAATTTTTCCCATCATGATATCTGCAATTTTTCCTACCAAGTGGATTCTTTTTGCATCTCTTGGTTTCCTTCCTGGTCTTTTAAGACTCAACTCCTTTATTGTTTTCGCTAGAATAGGAATCTCTCTAATGGCTTGTAGCAAGGCAATCTTGATACAGACATGCTTTAATTCATTTAGAAAATCATAGTCAGGCAACAAGATTTGTTTTTCCACCCCTTTGTCAATTTGTAATCTTTCAGGGAAAGGAGGCGTGGATGAAGATGCAGGTTGCTCAACTATAGGAGTTGTAGGAGTTGACTCTTTTTCTTTTTCTTTTTGAATGATTTGGTTTTGAAGAGATGCTTCCTTAGAACCCATATTGACTTTAAGAGAATCCTCCTCAGAGGTACCTTGCTCTTGAACATCTATAGAAATTTTTTCTAAAACTCTACCAAATCTGAGTTGAACATCATTAAGAGGAACAATCATATAGGTAGGAAATTGTTGTCCTTCTACCATGTAAGCATTTTGAGGATTTTTGTTGTTGGGATTTGGTAATGGCTAGGTTGGTAGTTGATTTGTCTTTTGTTTAAATCGAAGCAAGAGTTGAGAATTTGGTTTTTGTTTAGAAGGTTGTTGTTGTGGGAATGGCAATGAAAGTTGTGGGTTTTGATTTGGAATTTGTGGATTTTGTTGATTTGGAAAAGATGGAGGATATTGATAGAATTGAGAAAATCTCCCATAAGGATTTTACATCCCTTGTGCCCATGATTGGTATGGATTTTGAGGTTGAGGCCAAGGTTGTTGCCAAGCATTCCAATTTGGCGGGAGCTGAAAGTTCATAGGATTGTTAAATCCTTGATTTTGTTGCCCCTGCCATGGTCTTCTTGAAACAAAACAAAGGGACTCTATTGAATTTGGATCTTCCTAAAAGACAGCTTTGAACCCAGGAATTGGAGGACAATCCTTGGTCTCATGGCTTTCTGAGCAAATCATACATGTTTCTACAACTTTTGCATCCAAGGGACATTCCTTTAAAGCATGTTTCTTTCTACATTTTGGACAAAAGATGGCCAAGGCATTAGCTTCTGCTTTTTGCTTGTTTTGTATTTTAAGGGTGTCTATTTGTTCACTAAGGCTCCCCAGAATATCAGTTTTGAACTCATCAAGCATATTGCCAATCTCTGCCCTACTTACTGATCCAGTTGCAGATTTGTTTGCTCTAATAAGAGAAGGATCTCTCGGCCCTTTTCCAGTTTTAGATTTTCCCCTTGAGAGATGGACACATAGTTTTGCTATGTCACGAAGTGGAAGTTGAGAAATATCTCCCTTCCCCATCATGTTTAAAATATCTATCCATTCATCTCTAATGGCTTTCAATAGAAGGGCTTTCAAGGTTTCCTCGTCTAAATTACTCATTTTTGTTCTCTTTAAGTTGTATTGAAATATTTCAAGTAAATCCTCCAAGTTTTCATCTTCTCTTTGCATCATCTTGAATACCTCATCCTTATGATTGGTGGGCATACAATAATCTAGGTATCTATCCAAAAAAGTTTGTTTCATATCCTTCCAAGTCCTAATAGATTGAGTGACTAATCCCATGAACCATTTCAAAGCAGCCCCTTTCAGTGTTGAAGGAAACAGTTTGAGTTTTTGAGAATCTTCCATATAGTCATAGGTTCGGCACAAGACTTCAAACTCAAATAGAAATGTTTCAGGATCCTCACTTCGCAACCCATAAAAGTTTGGGAGGACAGATGGTGAAATTTTTTTCATTGTTGTATGAGTTTCCTCATCGGCTATAGGGAATCCAAATGAGTTATCTCCATCCCTATTTCCCCCATTGTTACCTCTACCTCCTCCATTATTTCCTCTTCCTCTACCTCTACCCCCTCCTCCAAATCCATCTACTACTTCCTCTATCATGATAGTTTCCTCAGAGTCTTTTGGTTCTTCTATTAATGGTGAACAAAGAAGAGTTTCTCCCTCCTCTTCTTCAGGTGATTCTACTTCTTTGATTACAATATGTTCCCCTGTAGAAGTGAAGAAAGATTCTTCTCCTAGATAAGATTTAGTAGATAGTGTGGGAGAATCTCCTAGTTCGGCTGCTACCCCTTGAATTCCAGGAACCCTAAGGCTGGGAGTATGAGTTGGAGATGATGGAGGTGTACCTTGTCTATGCCTTGAAGTAGTTGGAGTTGTGAAAATCGAACTTTTGGCCCTAGCTATAAACCTTCCCCTAGAATCTCTTGCTCTATGTATGTCATTTTTTTTTTTTTTAAAGTCGGGCTGATAATTCTTTTTCTGATCTTCCAGGTCAAACTAGGTGCAAGAAGAGAGCACAATCAATAAATTATTGAACTAATAACTCTCTTTTCTGATCCTCCAGATCACACTAGGTGCAAGAGGAGAGCATACTTCAATAAGTTATCAATTTTTCCCTTTCTTTTTTTTTGTAAGAGATCGGCTACCTAGTTACACTTCCCCGGCAACGGCGCAAAAATGTTTAGTCAATTTAGTATGTCCTAAATTGCTACATTAATTATCAATCCGGGAGTCATAAACTGATGAAGTGTGGTGCACTATATGTGCAAGACAACCTCTTTCTTACTTTTTATTGTTTTCAATTTTATCTTGTTTTTGGGGTTTTATCTTGGTTTGTCTCCTAATGCAAATGGAAATCCTATTCCTAAGTTTTAAGAATACTTTAGAAGGCAAGTATGGGTATAGATTTTAAGGCAATTATGTCCTTTATGATGACTTCCAGAACTTAACACTTCAGAGGATCTCAAAACATGCTAATGATGAAATTAATACTTGAACAAGAATGTAAATGTGCAGCTATTTGAATCAAACAAGTGATGAACTACTGATCATGAAATATCTATCTCTGCTACTCATCTAAATACAGAAATAAAAGTTAAGCTATTGCACTCAAACAAATCAAAAACTGCAAACTAATAAAAGTAAAACCAATTCACTTCATTTATAGTCTGATAGCTCGCCAAGTAGCTTTTCGGGGTTAAGCCATGGCTCTGGAGATAACGTCAATAACATGAGGAATTGATATCTAAATTATCTACTTGCAAATGAAAATAAAATCAAGTCTCTTCACTTATAGTCCGATAGCTCGCCAAGTAGCTTTTCCGAGTTAAGCCATGGCTCTGGAGATAACGTCAATAACATGAAGAATCAAATCACTTCACTCAAAATCCGATAGCTCGCCAAGTAGCTTTTCGGGGTTAAGCCATGGCTCTGGAGATAACGTTAAATGACATGAAGAATTTGATATCTAAACTAACTATCAACAGCAAATGAATAAGACTGAAATCAAAGCATAACTAAAATTGAAAGCTAAGAAAAACAAAGTCAGCAGAGAGGTCAATCTCATGTCACTATTTACTGCAAAAATTGTATGAAAATGCCCGGGCCTATCCTAACCTGAAACACACTAATCAATGTTAGCAAAAATATACAACGCTTGGAAAATCATGTACAGGAATGAAACATTAACACCATAACTAAAATGTGAAATATACACAAGTGAACAAACTACGAAATATCTACAATGGAAATAAAACAACAGCATATGAAAACTTTACAGAAATAAAGAACGAAACCTTAGCCAGCAGGGGCCCTCTGCATGGCCTTGGTTAACACGTTGTCAATCCGAGATTATGCTCACACAGTCATATAAAACAAAGTCTTATTATATTGCAAAACAGAGGAAGGATCCTCTCGTTACCACAGCAGGACCAGTGTCACGGCACAGTACATAAACTTAACAGCAAGATTACATCAACAAAAACTAGCTACATGTGTTTGCAAACGCGTTATTTATAAGGGAAATTACATAACTGTTTTTCCTATGGAACTCCTTCAACAGAAGACACGTAAAAAGATAGCATCCGTGAGCTTAGCGTGTTGGTTTCCATGATCATTCAATCTACCAAAAGGTGGTTGTTGGATTTGCATCATGGAGGCAGTCTACAGCTGTCAAAATGAATCCACGGATCTAGGAACGGTCTCGGACCCTTTTACGTGCTGAAACAGAGACCTGTTTGCCGTAGGACTCCTCATTTGACCACCGTTTGACCACGGCTTTCCTCTACAAATCTAGATAAACCAATAGGACCTGGTCCATGTCCAGATCATTTATGTCTTGCCCACGTGCCTTGTTTTTCTTACTGACACCTGCAACCTAGAGATCAACAAAAACAGCTGCGGAATCTCAAGTCAGCTGCGGAAAGTGGCTACATTCTGCAGCTGATGAGCAAAATCTAAGTCAAATATCAAACACAAAAACATAGTTAGAAAACCACTTAAATGCACTCTCAGAATCAATATGTAATGATCTTTGATAGCTTGTGAGGCACTGGTGAAGGGAAAAAGTCTAGAAAAGTGTGTAGAAGAGATGTAGTTTCAGGGTTCAACATTTGATACCATAGAGTGGTATCAGAGCATGGTTCACCCCTTGGACTAGATGGGTAGTGTGTGTTGGTCATGCATTCATGTCGGTTGCATGTGTGTTAATCATCCTTGTGGTCTATATGCTTGTTGCATATGCATGGTGTTGGTTAGGGTTGTAGTGATGTCGCCATGTGAAAAAGGAGGTTGTTGTTGTGAAGTGTGTCATCATGAGTGTATGATTGGTTATGCATTTATATGTGTGCCAGTGCTTACATGTTGTCAAATATGCATTGGTGTGGTTTTCTTTTTCATGCATGAGGTCATGGTGTGTGGTTGATATGGTCATGCATTAATGACTGGACTCTAGCTAGAATGATGTTTATGTGTTGATACACTTTTTTTTATATGTCTATATGTTGTTATGATTATGTTTGTACATGTATCACGCTGATTTGGTTGACCTTGTAGATGAGATATCCTCCCCGAATTTTTCTAAGGTACGTTGGTTTATTGTGATTTGGTTTAGCTAACATAGTATGCCTTGCAGGAAAGAGATCAAAATGACTAGCAAGATGGTAGACTACAAATATTCTCCCTATGAATTAGATGAGTAGCATGGTGTTGGGCACTATTTTGATTTATGAGACACATTCAAAAGCTTGAAGGAAGAAATGAGAAGGTGTAAGGCAAACAATGATAAAATCATGCAGACACAAGAGAAACAAGCAAGGGTTAATGCAATACTCCTTCAGAGTTTGTCAGAATTACAGTGATAGGGGCCACTTCCGATCAGCCATGGGCAAGAGTACAGAACTAATGGGGCATATGGCAGTAGGTCTCATGGTGGTCACAGGTCGGATAGAGATGACATAGTGAGAGATGGAAGTTTGTTGGATACTTTGGATACGAGAGGTGATGGACATAGGTACTAATCTAATTCTGGTTCTGATAGGAATTATTATAGTCATCGTTATCATCCTTATAGTAGGAATGATAGGGTACACATGCCAGATGAATTTAAGAAAGCAAAACCACCTACTTTTGATGGAGATTTGAAGAAGCTGAAATATGCAGAGGCTTGGATACTTGGGATGAAGAACCTTAAGCTTGAAAAGGTAAAGCATATGTCTTGTGGGAAGATGTGAAGCGGGTCAGAGACATCAGGATAGAGGAATTGAGTTGGCATGAGTTCAAGAGGCTTTTTAAGAAGAAGTACTTGTCACAAAGGTACTACAATGGTAAGGCCAAAGAATTCTATGAGTTAAAGATGGGATCAATGCCAGTTGAAGAGTACATGACTAAGTTCCTGGAGCTATTGAGGTATGTACCATATCCTAAAAATCAGAAGGCCAAAGTTAAGTGATTTGTCAATGGTTTTCCATTAGAATTTAGAGATCGGATTGAGTACGATGAGCCTCGGTCACTTTAGGAATTTTTTGGGAAATTGAAGCATTTCTATGAACAGTCAAAGTGTAAGAATGAATCTCAACAAGGATGGAAAGGGAAGGATAAGGATAAAGGTAAGGGTAAATGGAAGCCGAAAAGAACAAGGCCTCAGAATGCAGAAGAGAAAGAAAATGTGGCACCACAAAAGAAGTTCAATGCAACTAGACAAGGACATGGATCACAGCAACAACATAGAGGTGATGGTATTGGATGGTTGGAGTGTTGGACATGCGGTAAGGAACACCTTAAGAGAGATTGTCCACAAAATCAGGGTGGTATGCCTAAGATATATAGTGCATAGGAGGCACAGACTATTGGGGATGTTGGACAGAGCATTCCTCGTATCTATGCAGAGCTCGACAATAGACATGCAAACCATCAAGAATCTATTATTGAGATGGACGTAAGCTTTGTGATCAAGTTGTTTCTATTTTGATTGAACCTGGATCTAATTATAGTTATGTTATTCCTGACTTGGTGGATAAGTGTGGTTTGAATAAAGAAGTGCATGCAAAATCTTGGTTAGTGCATTTGTCCACAGGTACAAAGAAGAGATTTCACCATTGGGTAAGAGCTTGTGCATTTGATTTAAATCGTATGCCTATAGAAACACATTTAAATGTAATTCCATTGGGATCGTATAGTATGATTTAGGGTATGGATTGGCTATACCTTCACAGGACCAAGGTGGATTGTTATGACAAATCCATTGAGTTCTTGGATGACAATGGGGAACTAAGATTCTTATAGGGAAAGAAGAAAGCCACATCAGTTAGGATGGTGGTAGCTATGCAAGCCTAGCGAAGTCATAGGAATGGGTGTGTGTTATTTGAAATACATATCTCTAGTGACAAAGGTAAGGAAGTTGAGGATGAAGATGTTTTGAGAAGGTACCCAATTCTACAGTAGTTTCAGGATGTATCTCCTACAAATATTTCAAAGTTGCCACCTCACAAGGAAGTAGACTTTTCTATGGAGTTGGTACCAAGGGTAGCTCTGGAATCAAAATCACCTTACAGGATGAGCACTCCAAAGTTGGTAGAGTTGAAGCTGCAGTTGAAAGAAATGTTGGACAAGGGATACATTAGCCCAAGTGTATCACCTTGGGGTGCACCATTATTTTTTGTAAAGAAGAAAGATGGTACTCTCAGATTGTGCATGGATTACAGGAAGTTGAACAGAGTGACCATCAAGAATAGGTATATGTTACCAAGGACTGGTGACTTGTTTGATCAACTGAAGGGAGCATCAATGTTCTCAAAGATTGATATGAGATCCATATATCATCAAGTACACATTAAAGAGAAGGATATTTGTAAGACAACCTTTTGAACCAGGTATGGGCTTTATGAGTTTATTGTAGTTCCATTTGATTTGACTAATCCTCCAGCTACCTTTATGTGCTTGATGAATAGTGTGTTGCATCCCTATTTGGATAACTTTTTTATTGTGTTAATTGATGACATATTGGTATATTCTAAAAATGAGGAAGAGCATGTCGAGAATTTGGAAGCAGTGTTGAGCTTGTTGAGAGAGCATTAGTTGTATGCTAAGCTCAACAAGTGCAGTTTATTTCAAACTGAGGTACATTACTTGGGACATGTTTTCTCCAAGGAGGGAATAGTAGTAGATCCAGAAAAGGTAAGACCTATCATGGAGTGGAAGCTCCCAAAAATGTAGATGAGGTGATATCCTTCATGGGATTGGCAAGTTATTACAGGAGGTTCATCAGGAACTTCTCACAGATTTCTTATCTTCTTACATCATTACAAAGAAGAGGTAAGAAGTTTGAATGGACAGAGGAGTGTGAGGCCAGTTTTGAGCAGCTTAAGTAGTTGTTGACACATGCTCCAGTGTTAAAGATCACAGATCCAGACAAAGAATTTGTAGTATGTACATATGCTTGCAAGAGAGGACTTGGTGGAGTCCTTATGCAAGAAGGACAAGTAGTGTGCTATGAGTCACAGAAACTAAATGAACACAAGGAGAACTAGACAATGCATGAACTTGAGCTAGTAATGATTATACATGCATTGAGGATGTGGAGAAACTATCTTCTTTGCAGGAGGTTTTTATTGATGAGTGATCACAGTGGATTGAGGTATCTATTTGACCATCCAAATCTAAATGCAAGGTAAGCTAGATGGTTGGCCACGATCAGTGAGTTTGGTTTTGAGATCAGATACATCAAAGCAAAGGAGAATGGAGTCGCAGATATTCTTAGCAGGCTGATACAGGTAAATCATATAACAACTATGAGTTCCTATGGGACGGATCTACAAGATAGGATCTTGCAGGCAGGTCAGCAGGATGTCACGTATATGGAGATTGTGCATAGTTTATGGAAGAGAACAGATATAGGTACAGGTAGTGGTATCAATAGTGGTACATCTGTAGGTGTACAGGATGTGGAATATTGTCTCACGGTAGATGAATTGATAAAATTTAGAGACAAGATATATGTGGCAAACAACATTGAGCTCAAGAAGGTGATGTTGAGAGAGTTTCATGCGAAACCATATTTAGGTCACCATGTTACCAGAAGACATTGACCATAGTGAAGAAGTTTTATTATAGGCCAAATATGAAGAAGGATGTAGCAGAGTTTGTGGCTAGGTGCTTGGATTTTCAATAGGTGAAGGCAGAGTGTGAGCATCCAGGTGGACTGCTACAAACGATTGTGATTCTAGAATGGAAATGTGAGGTCATTTCCATGGACTTTATCACAAGTTTTCTGAGGAAAGTGAGGCAACATGATTCAATCATGGTTATTGTAGATAGGTTGACAAAGGTTGTGCACTTCATTATAGTGAAGACTATGTATCCAGCTAGTGACGTGGCACCTATCTTCATAAAGGATGTGGTAAGATTGCATGGAGTTATGAAGAAGATTGTGTCATACATGAATGTAAAGTTCACTTCTAATTTTTGGAAGGATTTGTTTGCAAGTTTGGGCACAGAGTTGGATTTCAACACAACTTATCATTCGCAGACAGATGGATAGACTTAGAGGGTCAACAAAATATTGGAGGACATGTTGAGGACATATGTGATGCATCAACAGCAGAAGTGGGAAGATTAAATTCCACTGGTAGAGTTCACTTACAACAATGGGTATCAGGAATCCTTGAGGATGAGTCCATTTGAGGCATTGTACGAGTGGAGTTGCAATACTCCCATCAGTTGGAGCAATCCGGTGAATAGGGTGTTGATTAGACTAGACATGTTGGCAAACATGGCGCAGGAAATGCAAGTAATAAAAAAAAGATAAAGGCAGCATAGGATAGGCAGAAGAGTTATGCATATCAAAACAGGGTGTTGAAGGAGTTCTAGGTTGAGGAACAGGTGTACTTGCACATCAAACCAAAGAATAACTCCTTGCGGATTGGATATTTCACCAAGCTGCCACCCCAATTTTGTGGACCTTTTAGGATTATTGAGAGGATTGGACCAGTAGTTATCGACTTGCACTGCCTCCGACAGTGGAAGTCCATGATGTTTTCCATGTGTCATTGCTTAAGAAGTATGTTAAATATGTTGATCATGGGATTGACTGGTATGTATTGCAGGTGGAGCCAGATGGAGAAATCTAGCCGAAACTTCAGTGTATATTGCAGAGAAAGGTGCTCATGCTCCGGAATCGAGAAATCGAGCAGGTTAAAGTGTAGTGGAATCACTTTGGGCCTGATGAAGCTACATGGGAGATGGCGGATCAGATGCGGGCTTTGTATCCTTCATTATTTTCCGATTGAGGAAAATCATTTTTGGTATGATGTTTGGTATATGTTTTGTCATATGTTTTGGTGTGATGTTTAGTTATATGTACAAATGTATATGTACATATGTATATGGATTTAAATACCACAATGAGCTATGTTATAAAGGTCCAATAAGCGGTATGGGTTTCATGTCATTATAGTTGTTATGTTGTTATGTTTTCATGTTGGTTTTCTTTTCAGCAGGGTGATCATTCTAAATACTGCATTGAGCTATGTTATAAAGCTCCATGGGTAATATGCTTTCTTTTCAGCAATTTTTATAAGGTATAGGTGTGTTTGAACACCGAGTACGTGTCCCCCAAGGGGGAGGGTTCTGTAACAACCTTAGTGAAAATTCCATGTAATAAAAGTTAATAAAGGCAAAATAATAACCACAGTTGATGGGACACTTATTCTAAGTTGAATGTTGGGAAATACATCCTAGTGTGGGTGTTAATTGGTTTATTATAGCTAAGGAAATTGGAAAAGGAAATGGAAAAGGCTTTGGAAAGGTAAAATGGCATTTTTGGCACATTTATTTATGAAAATAATAGAAAAGGACTTTGTAACACCGCAACATTTTGCTAACTCTTTATCCTTTTCCTTGTCTTGGTTACATATTTTGGTCGGTGATGTTCTAACGGAAAATACAATCCTTGTGTTAAGAAAACCTTGTGTCAAACCATGATCTCCATGTCTATTCTGAAAACCTCATGCCTACACTCAGTTTTATGTTTCGGTGTTTTCAAGCTGATCCAATCTAGTAGAGAAAGACAAGAGGAAAATATAAACGAGAAAACCAATATCAGAGGTCTTATATATGCTTCTTTGAAGGGATAGCCTCTCCTACTCTCAATAAGTCAGGATCCCTCTTCCACCCTTAAATAAATATGTGTCGATGCACATTCCTCTTTAAATAAATAAATAAAGGTGAAATAAGAGAAAATCTTCCTACACAGAGAGGTGAAGCAAGCAACTCCGTCGAGGTACTATCTAGACTCACTGGAAGTGAAGAAATGTTTGTGTTCCTGTAGTGAGTCTGCCAGGGTATTGTCTAGGCATGTTGGCAGCGGAGCAACACCAGACATGAAAAAGTTGAAAATAATTAATATTATATTGTATTAATGGAGAAATGGTTACATGGTTGTAACGTAACTCCTTAAGTTAGGATTAGTTCCTAGGTTGTAGGAGTTTGTTCTCACCTCCCTATTCTTTTGAGATGTATTTATTGTCTTATCTTTGGTTAATTGAAGGAGAGTGTATGCTCCAGTTTGTGCAGCCTCTAGGTGCAGCTTGCTCACCTGTGAGCTGCTGGTTAATTCAATTCTTTCTTTTCTTTCCAGCTTTTCTAACATGGTATCAGAGCTCAGATCTAGTGAGCCTGATTTACCTACAGAGCCTTATCAATTACATTAGAGCCCTAGTGGCTACAGTGCCTCAGTGGTAACAGACAAGCCTCAATGCTCACATTTTCAGAGTTTAGGTGGTCGGGAGTGACATACCTTACTCACAGGAGAAATTTATTTTCTCACAGGTCTCAGCATACCTCCAGCTGAGCATAAAGCGATCATTGCGTTTTTAGGCCTGACAGAAGCAATGATCGTCACGAATATGAAGGTAGAACCCACGATGATGTGACCTTTACTTATAGCTTTTTTTCCATCGCCCCCAAAAATCGCGTTTTTTTAATATGAAGGAGCGGTGACTTGTTTTTATGGTTCTCTGCATGAGATCTTGCCAAATCAGTGGCAGATTTGAGTTACAGACACAAGATCGTGGTAGATCGATGGTAGGTCTGTGATCAATTCAAAGGTTCTCGTATGTTTTGAGATTAGTTTTTTTACTGTAGCTTGTAATTTTTTACTTGGATAGAATAGAATGAAGATCAAGGGATTTGGAATCCGATCAGTCAAAAATGAACAATTTCACAGAATCTTATCTCAACAAGACTAACAAACTCGATGGGAACAACCATACCAATTGGAAATTCAAGTTATAGATGTTGCTTGAGGGATTGAGTGCTTGTTCGATCGTCAGCGGCGATGAGCAGAGGCCGACCATTTCAGCAAGTGGTATGACAACACTAATACAGCATTGGGATAAAATGGAGAATAAGGAAAAAGTCTTGTTGAATATGTCTATTAAAGTCAACAGTTTCCCACATATGAGAGACTGTAAATTATCCAGTGAAATATGGACTACACTCAAGAACCTTTACCAGACGCAGAACACCAATCGCATCTTATCGCTCAAAGGCAAGTTGTTTTCCATGAGGATGGAGGAGAATGAATATGTCATTGGATTCATTACACGGGTCAAGGACCTGAAGGACAGATTGGGTGACATCGGGGAGAAGGTGTCTAATTTTGATCTTGTCACAATTAAATTGAACAGGATGACGGATGAATACCAAATGTTCATCACATGCTTGTCTGGAAGGGAGAAAGCCCCTACATTTGAAGAGCTAACAAGAATCCTGATACAGGAAGAAGAGCGGCGGTAGAATTTGAGACCACAAAGTGTTGATCTTGCTCTGATGGTGAAGAAGAATTCATACAAAGGGAAACAACCACAGGGACAAAAAGGCAATGGCGGTTTTCAGAAGAGACCATTTAGAGGTATGTCTCCAAGTAACAGTGGTAACAAATCTGACGTTAAATGTTTTTACTATGGGAAAATCGGTCATTTAGCTAAGTTTTGTTTTAAGAAAGGGGAAAATGATGTTAGAAATAAACAGAGAAAGCACACAGGGCACTTTTTCAATGAAGGTCATAGTCATGATCTTCGATTATTCATAGTTGATTATGATCTTTCAACTCTTGAGGAGGATGAAGCCGAAATATGGTTTGTTGATTTAGGCGCGTCATCACATATGACAGGTAATAGACATTGGTTAGAGAATTTTGAAGAAACTACTTGTGGAGCTAACATATATCTAGGTGATGACATAGACTATCAGATCAAGGGGTACAGTGATATTATGGTGATTTTTCCTGATGGTAATATCAGATATATTAAAAATGTGATGTTTGTACCTAGGATCAAGAAGAACTTGATCTCTGTTTCAAACATGGCATATCAAGACCTACAAGTCAAATTCTTTAGAGCATATTCTGTCATAAAAGACAACAAGAAGGAACCAGTTACATCAGGAGTGCGTGTGGGAGGCCTGTATAGGTTGAACATCAAGAGCATGCCACACCAAGATCTGGCTTCAACAGGATTGACAGTCGAGAATCTTTGGCATCAAAGATTCGGTCATCTTAACCTACAAGATCTCATGCTGCTACAAAGAAAAGGTATGGTTGATGGATTACTTGTTTTTCAGAATGTTCATTTAGATTGTGATGGATGTGCATTAGGGAAAATGCATAGGGAAGAGTTTCCTTTGAATGTTGATAGGAAGAAAAGAGATATTATGGAGCTTGTGCATACAGATATATGCGGACCTATGCAGACTAGGTCGCTAGGTGGTGCATATTATTTTCTACTCTTTACTGATGATTGCACTAGATTCTCCTGGGTATATTTTATTAGAAAGAAGAGTCAGACATTTCAATGCTTTAAAGAATTCAAGAATATGGTGGAGAAGCAGACAAGGAAATTCATTAAGATTCTCCACTCTGATCAAGGGGGAGAATACAAATTGGGAGAGTTCATGAAATTTTGCAGGAATCATGGGATTATTCAACAGTTCACAGTACCTCACACTCCGCAACAGAATGGAGTTGTTGAACAAAAGAACAGAACCCTTGTGGAGTGCGCATGAAGTATGCTTCAAGGTAAGGGTCTATCCAATGGTTTTTGGGCTGAAGCCATCAACACTGCAGTATACTTGAAAAATAGGAGTCCAACTAAATGTCTCAATTTTAAAACTCCTTTTGAAGCACTTTATGGATATAAGCCTACAGTGAATCATTTAAGGGTTTTTGGGTCAAAATCCTTTGCCCATATTCCCAAGGATGATAGGAAGAAGTTAGATCGTGTTGCACAAAAAATTGTCACCTTGACATTTTGCAATCTGTGTGAGTCCATTACCACTCTTACTTTCCTCCTTTGCAAGTCTAAAACCTCAATTCTTCATATCAAGCCTTGAAAATAAGAGAAAGCCCTCAAAAGTCTTTAAAACTATGGTTTCGCACTTTATCTTTGCATTACCTGCGGTCCCGCACCTAATGGTCATGTCCCCTGCGCACCTAACTGCTCTATCTCTGTGTTATGGGTGCGGACCCCTGTAAAAGTTAAAAAGGCACGAGTACATTCTAAAAAACTCACTTTCAGTCATTTCTAGAAGCTTCTGGAAGGAATCTTGAGGTGGCAAGTTCGCTCTCTTAAGGTTCATGCATCCCATACCTTAAAGAGCTAACCCCTTAATGTGAGGAGCTTATCCCTTTGAAGGAGGATTCTATCCCTTCATAGATGGACCTATAACCTCCTCCTCTACACTATAAAATGAAGCATTGGGCTGGTTACTTGGGAGGTTGGAAGCTGAATATTTTTGAGGTGAAATGCTGCTGGAACTTAGTCTTCTTTAGTTGAGTTTTTATGAGGAGAGATTACATACCTCTAAGATCTCATTTGGAAGAGTGCAAGGCTTGTCAAAGTAAAGGAAATTCCTGTTTCAAACCCCAGGAAGAGCTTGTTCAACATCAAGGCTGAAAAGGTTGTAAGGTTCTTCTACTTCAAAGTTAATACAAATAAGTTTGTTTTTCTCAATAAGTTGTTCATTAATGGTTTATTTTATGGATTCCTTGATCACCATAATAGACATGATTTATGATATTTGCTATGCAGGTGCTATTTAATGTTTGCTTGTTTGTGATTGCAGGTCTTTAAAGATAACTCTTTCGAACGATTGAGGGATGACTACAACGAACAAGCGTTGGATCTAAGGTAGGATCTTAACACCTTTATAGTCTTTATTTGTAAATTGCATATGTCTAGAGAAAGATAGATTTGTTTGTTTGTTTGTTGCTAGACTATCTTCTGATACTAGGGAGATCGGTCTTGTCCACAAGATCGATTTATCCGGCCAACAGATCCTAAGGCCACGAAATGCATCTTTGTAGGATATTGCATTGAGTTTAAATCTTATAAGTTGTTAAATCCTTTGACTCATAAATTTTTTGCGAGTCGAGATGTGCTATTTCATGAGCAGACTAAGGAAGGAAATAAGGAGAATAGCCTTGAAGAGTGGCACATTCCATTGTTGATGGAAGAAAGCAGTGAGGACATGCAGCAGCAACAACAACAACAACAACAGAAAGAGGAAGAGGCAGGTGATGTAATCAATAAGTCGAGCCCGCTAAGGTCTGAAGCAGACAGATTTGAGGTGAGTCCCTTACCGAGAAGATCAGGTAGGCAGACTCAACTACCAGCCAGATTGAAATACTATGCTTTAATGTCAAACATTTTAAATGTTATAGAGCCCACAAATTATAAAGAAGCTAGTCAATCTCATGAGTGGAGGGCTACAATGAATGAAGAATTTGAATCTATTATTAGAAATAATACTTGGGAACTAGTTGAATTGCCTGAAGGAAAAATACCCATAGGTTGCAAGTGGCTTTACAAACCTAAATTTAATGCAGATGGGAGTATAGAAAAGTTTAAAGCTAGACTGGTAGCAAAGGGTTATTCACAGAAAGAGGGAATTGACTATGAAGAAACCTTTGCTCCTGTAGCCAAACTGAATACTATTAGAATGTTAATTGTTGTAGCTACAAAACATCAGTGGAAGCTACACCAGTTAGATGATTTAAAGGAAGAGGTTTATTTAATGCAGCTTGAAGGGTTTGTTAAACAAGGGCAGAAGCATTTAGTTTGTAGATTGAAAAAGGCCCTTTATGGTTTAAAATAGGCACCCAGGTCTTGGTACGAAAAGATTGATTCATTTTTCTTACAGCACGATTTTCATAGGAGTAAGAATGATCCAAATCTATATACCATGTATGATGAATAGGGGAAAATAATTTTGATTTCCTTGTATGTGGATGACATGATTATAACAGGTAATGCAGATGCATTAATCAAAGAAATCAAATTGCAGATGTCACAAGTTTTTGAAATGAAAGACCTCGGAAGTTTACATTACTGTCTAGGTCTGGAAGTGTGGAGAGACTCTAGGTAGACTTTCCTTACTTAAGGGAAGTGTGTCATAGGGCTACTTAAAAAGTTAAGAATTGAATAGTGTAAGACAACATCAGTACCTTTGCAGCAGAACCTGAAATTGTGTAGAGACGATGACTCTAAGGAGGTGGATACTACTTTGTACAGGCAGCTAGTTGGTAGTCTGATATATCTGACTAAAATTAGACTAGACTTAGCATACTTTGTTAGTGTGTTCAGCCAGTTTATGTCTAAACCTCTTGAAATTCATTGGGTAGTGGAAAAAAGTGTACTGAGGTATCTTCATGGTACTTGTGATTATGGTATTGTATACATTGATACATCTGATGTTACTTTAGCAGGTTTTTTAGATTCGGATTGAGCAGGTAATTTGTATGATCGACGATCTATCACGGGTTATGCATTTAGTGTTGGATCTAGGGTCATAGCATGGAGCAGCAGAGAATAGATCACTATGTCTTTATCTTCAGCTGAAGCCAAGTACCAAGCATTATGCGCGGCAACATGTGAAGCTATCTGGTTGAGGAGGCTTCTCCATGATGTAGGAGAAGAGCAGAAAGAAGCAACCATCATCAAATGTGACAATCAGAGTTCCATTAAGCTGGTGAACAACCCAGTGTTTCATAAGAACACGAAACACATAGATACTCAGTTTCATTTTGTTAGAGAAAAGGTCCAGTCAGAAGAAATTTTTATTGAATACTGTAAAAAATGTGATAATGTGACTGAATTTTTACTAAGCCTCTTGGGAAAGTGAAGTTTGAATTGTTTAGGGGGATGTTAGGAATTCAGGATAATCCTTTCTCCATTAAGGGGAGAGTTGAAAATAATTAATATTATATTGTATTAATGGAGAAATGGTTACATGGTTGTAACATAACTCCTTAAGTTAGGATTAGTTCCTAGGTTGTAGGAGTTTGTTCTCACCTCCCTATTATTTTGAGATGAATTTATTGTCTTGTCTTTGGTTAATTGAAGGAGAGTGTATGCTCCAGTTTGTGCAGACTCCAAGTGCATCTTTCTCACCTGTGAGTTGTTGGTTAATTCAATTCTTTCTTTTCTTTCCAGTTTTTCTAACATATATACTCTAAAAATATAAAGCTCACGAACTTCATTATCCTATCTTGATTCGAAACATTGTGTGATCGTTGATCTTATGTTTGTGTTTAACCGAGTAAAGGAATGAATATGAAAATGTTTATGCATGGGGCAAGTGGGGAAGCCATGGTAATCTAAATGATGAATCAATAATTCCTGAAGAACTAGACCCTGCAAAAAAGAATTGACCAAGGTAGAGAAGCTCGAGTTTTACCAGTGAGTCGCCAAGTGTTATCGCTGCGACAAACACCCTCCAAATTTTGCATACACTCCAATTTTGGATCCTACTGTGGATCTTACGATCGGTCATTCCATAGTCACATCTTGTTCATTTGATGCTTTTAAGCTCCTTTCTTGGATTAGAAGAGTCGAAGTCACTTGATCACACATGCTCAGTCTGCAACAAGTTCATGAGAACATTCTTTTACACAAGATTGGACAAGTGTATCATGTTCCATAAATATTGTGCTTGTGCAATGTCCAATCCATTTCAACAGTGAGTGCACACTGAAAATGACAGTTTCTCACATTATAGTTGCGTTTGTACTTCTATTTCGGTAAGTTTTGCAAAATATCACTCATGTGCACCTTTGTTTTCGTGAATGTCTCTTTCAAGTTTTCGGTTGTCACTTTCTCTTGCTTTCACTCCAACTAGTGTTGTTTTCATGTTATCTTTTGTTACTTTCATTGTCGTTCACATATTGCAAGAGTCGTTTGCACTTTAGCAATTTTCATATTTTCCTCATTTTAGCTATCGCATGATGTATGGACACCTGTTCTGGTGGTATCAAGGGGTTATATTTGTGTGAATGATTTGGTCTAACCATGTAAGCATCAGTCACACTCACTCCCAAAGTTTTAAGCACTATCGCACAAGTGTCGTCACGGTCGTCGTAACGTGTATCTTAAGTGTCACACTTGTCATAACTTATCGTAAATTTGTCACATGGAGGGAAACACATTGTTCATGTGTCATGGATGATCTATGTTGATTATTTCATCAAGTATTCTAAGTGTGTGATCACAATTGAAGTCTTATCACTGTTCACATCAGTCTCACTGGTCTCACACTTAGCCATTTCTGGAAAATCTTCCTGACCAAGCAACCTAGCTTCACCTGGCCTCCTTGAACTGCACGCGGGGAAGTTTCAGTCCTCTAGATATGACCTTCCCCCTTGGCACTTTTCAATGCACAGTTCCTGCCTCCTAGGACTATTGAATTGCGTAGTTTTTTTCTCAACCTCCCACCTTAACCTCTAGAATTGCGCAATCCTTTCTCCCAGCCTGGCCCTAACTAAGCACTGTGAAATCACAAGCTACAAGCTCATTCCCTGAGCCTTTGAAATGTGCAGTTATGTAATAGCCCAGCCTCCCTTTTCTCCCTGATCTGCGCAGTGTGCTCACTCAAGGCCCATCCCCTCACCTACCTCACTGGCTCCCAGAACTGTTCAGTTTTTAAATTTCCCTCAGTCCAGCTTGAATTGTGCACTACGCAGTCTCAAGGCTCAAGGCTCAGCCTTGAGCTCTTGAACTACACAATTGCACAGTCACCTGGGTTCATATGTCCTCCAAAATTGTACAATAGGTTGATCCAGTGTCTGTCCCCTCAGCTTGTCATCCTGAGCTCCCAGACTGCACAATTTTCTTCCTCTACCCAGCCTAAATTGTGCATTGCGCAATATCAAGGCTTAAGTTGCGCCCTTGACTGCCTTAGATGAATTTAACAATTACTGAGCCTCTTTCCCATCCTGTCACCTGGTTCCAGCTCAGTCAGTGGATCAATGTGCACCACCTTATACTAGGGTTTTATTGGACTGATTTTGTCTTTCCATGAGTGAATTGCATATGCAAGAACTTTATCATGTTATGGAAAGATGTTGAAGAAGGAGATGGAGAAGGAGGACATGCTAGAAGACACATATGGAGCTGAAGAGATAAGATGATCAGAAGGCGAGAAGATGAAGGAACATCGAACTCTAACAAAAGATGAAGAAGATCACATGGAAGATTCCTTATCTTCAAGTCATAAGGAGGAGAAGAAGAAGAACATGTACCATCTGTTCAACAAGACACAAAGAAAGAAGCAGCAAGAAGGACAACTTTGCACTGTCACATCATCATGCAGTCCATGTCATCAATGTCATGTCATGTCCTATCACAAGTCATCATATGCCACATCATTATTGTGGATTATGTAATTACCTATTCAAAATGTATTGTAAAGTGGAAGTCCAAAGGACACACATGGAATATGAAGAGTCATGTAAGTCAAAATTCATAGGAAGTCAAACAGTCATGAGGTAGTCAAAGAGTCACAAAGAGGGTGAAGCATCACCCCTTGGTTATATATACACCCTCATTGTATGAGAAAATTTCACCTTGGCTACTCCCACAAGGCAATAGAGAGTTAATCTTGTCCTTTTGAGGAGCAAGGAGTGGCTCCAACGCTCCACTATTGGAGCTAGTGGTTTTTATTGTATACATGTGTCTTGGAACTTATACTTAATAATAGAAGCCTTCATCACCAGCACATTCTTCATGCATGGATTATGGATATTTGTAAGATTATTCTGTGAATATTTGTAATTCATGTTTGCTTTAATTTGTGCTAAAGTAGTTGAACTAATTCGGTTATTTTGGTACTTATCATATTGAGAATGTGTTGTAGTTTCTATTATCGTTGTTGCATCCTCATGGACTATTCCGTCGGATATTAGATAGATCTTCCTCGTTATATTGGTTTCAATGACCATCACATCTTTGTGGACTATTCTGCTTGATGTTGTACAGACCCTTCTTGTTCATGTGTGTCTCTACTAGGGTGGTACTACTACCTCTCTCTTAGAGGCTCACTTTCCCTCCCCTCCGCAGTGAAAGAACTTTGACACACATATGATCGAACACTCACCAGGCACACCCCCTTTCTTTTCGAAGGCGCATTTGCACTCCTCTCTCTTGCTGACAGTTAGAGCCAAGGCATATCTTTAAGATATATGGCAAATGGGCCAATATTCCAGATGGGGCTCCTACTCCAAACGGTGTGAGGTCTAATTGGGACTTCACATCAAGGAGAACCCTTGGTTGACGAATTTCCAGCATTGTCAACAGGTTATGTTATGTTATGTAAGCATTTTGACTCAGTCAAATTACATAACAATAAAATAAAATAAAAATACAATTAAAGATAAATAAAAATTATTAATTATAATTATTGATTAAAACATTTTCGCTGGGTCAAATTACATAAAAATAAAATAAAATAAAATAATAATTATAATTAACAAATATTAATAATTAAACCAACCTAAATCCATCTTAACTCCAGATTTACCAAGTGCCAAGAGGGATCAAATGTCTTGAGGTGCAAACCTCTTTTAGTGTGAAAAGAGATTTGATCCCTCTGGGTGCTTGGTAGATCCAAAGTTAAGATGGATCTAGGCTAGTTTTGTTTTATTTTATATTTTGTATATTTATTCTTTTAATGTAATTTGATCAAGCCAAAATGTTAACAAGAGAGGATATTACAACATCTCTTCCATATTGGGCTAGAGAGCACCTCTCGGTTAAAAAACCATACAAATTAACTAAATTGTAACTTTAATTTAAATTATTAATATTATTATTAATCATAAAAAATTGATATATATATATATATATATATATATATATATATATATATATATATATATATATATATATATATATATATAAAAATATAAAATATAAAAACATGTTGCAAAAGTTGTAAAATTCATAACCACGTCGATTCACCCCACTTTATCATGAAGATTCTTAATCTATAATAAACATGATTTGTTACATTACCATGGGACAATACCATGGCTTATCAATACCACATGTCTAAAAAACCATAACTCATTTCATATGAGATTTGCTAATATAACATTTTTTTAATTAATTAATTTAATTAAAAGGTAAAAAAGGCCATAACTATTTTGGAGATAAATCTCAACCTCTAATTTGTTAATGCTACCATGAATATTCTAGAAAATTTCTTAGAGGTTAAATCCTTGCCATCCACCTAATAATTATTTATAATTAAATTAAAATACTAGAAGCCCTATTTCAAAATAGACACACATATCGAAGTAATTAAAACATATTTAATATAGACTAAAACAAAAGGATTTGAAGTCACTAGCCATCTTTATTCTCTTTTTGGTACGCATGGATCATTACATTGGTTAAAAAATGAGAGTTGTCTCTTGCATATTTCAAGTCTAACATTTCAATTTTCAATTATTCGTTGCAATAAGGCTAGGTTATAATTTGGTGAATTTACTTATCAAGGTTTTCTTTATGAGGATGGATGTTTTCCATTGGGTTTTAGAATCTAGATAAGCAAAGTTGGGATCATTATGTTATTTATAAAGTAGATTGTAAGGAACAATCTTTAGGGTTTGAGTGACATTGTTAGTAGTTCTTTGAGAGGTAGATCTATATTGGTAGGTGTGGATGGATATATGGAGTGAGGTTCCATGAGAATTGAACCACCCAACATTCAATAATGACTAGGCATTCGTAGACATAGGCATCCTGGGAGGCAATAAAAAGGGAAATATTGGCATCACTTTTACCATTTACATAAAGTAATGTTAATATGAAATTTGTTTTGGATTTGGATAAAAGAGTAGATTTCTTTGTAAAGACCATGGTTATTAATTTCCATTGTATCGAAAAAAAACATTTTTCTTAATTTTACAACTAGAGTTTTGGAGCTTGAGGATACCCCATTTGTCTAAGTCATTTGTCTTATGACTTAGGACTTGCTCATACTTCTCTTGATAAGGACTTCCATCCCTCGTGTTAAAATATTTCTTTATTTGGGTCTTGAACATATATTTCATTTTCCTCATCACCAACGTATTCAATAATCGATTTGCAATCAATTTTCAATCTTGTTTGATGTTCTTCCAACGTGGGGGTATGTGGGGTATTATATTAAATCTTGTTGGTTAAGTTATTTTTAAGTACCATGATCCTTTGGTTTTTTCATTTAAAAGACCTATAATCAATTTTAAAACCTCGATTATTTTTATCATGGATTCCATGTTTTAAGCCAAGTTCTATTACTCAAAAGGGCCTCAATTTCTGCTTAATTTACTTAGTTGTTTGTGAGAGCCCATAGATACTTATAAAACGCCATCAAAACATGATCATATTCTCCACTTTAAGGTGAAAATATACGAGGCCCGAGTAGAAATAACCAAGAGGAAGAGAAGCATTGGGGAATTAAGGAAATGGGTTAGCAAAATGATGCTAATAATTATACATTCAATTTCATAGCCACTAGAAAATAGCTCTCAACCTTGTGGGCACTAGTATACACTATATGAGCATGTCCATGTGGGAAATTCGCCATTGCAAATAAGGGTGTACCATTATTGGTGTCCCTCCTTGAGCTATAAAATGGGCATGACAAAATGGAATGGAAGTTATTATGTTATAAGGGTAGAGCCAATGTATCATGTAATGCAATTTACATGGTGAATTTTCTATGTCATGTCCATATTTAACATGCTATGATATAACATGGTGAATCATCTATGGCATGTCCTTGTTTCATATGCATTAATATAGATGAATTGTTATAAGGTAGTTGACTTTTCAAAATGCATAAGTTATAGTTGATGAAATGATCTTTAGTAACACTTTTCAATGTTGGTTAGTTCCGGCTAGCTTATGTATTAGTTTTTACCTTTATTATGCTTTTAGGTTCTTTTCTCTAGAATTTATTAAGCTCTCTTAAGGTGGAAGTCACTATTAAAGATAACATTAAAGGGTATCGTCACTATTAAGAATAACATGAAGACGTAATATTTATTATTAGTAATATACCGATATAATTTTTAGTTTGGTAATGTAAAGGAACTCCTATTGAGTCTTGGGAGATGTAATTGAATTTTTTTATAAACATTTTAGGTTGCTCATATTGCATGGCTCATGCGATATAATAGACTTGAGCATTCGAAGGATATGACATATGAATGTCATGATGATCTTATGAATAAGGTTATTTTAATAAGATTTATAGTTGCTACACAACATAGTCCCTGTCTCTACCGCTATAGCTATTTAATTGACTAAAGGTTGTGCAGAGTGCAGAGAAAACTCCGTACAATAAAAAGCAAAAATATCTTTGCACAAAAATCTCTGCACAAATCTCTTCGCATAGTAAAATCTTTCCACACATCCACCTTTGTACACGCTTCCTTTGCATACCCATCATCCAGATAGCTTCATTCACACAACCACCTCCACACAACCTCTTCCATACATGCTTCCTCTGCACAAAACTCTCTACACAAAGCATCTAGTTAGCATGACGTATTTGGTTTGGGTTGATAATGGGGCATGGATAATGTGGCAATGGAAAATAAGAGACTTGTTGGCTTGAGTAGCTATGATACATGGCATTGTTTGGATAGGCTAAAACGAGGGTGCTCTTATTGTAAGTAGGGAGACTGTAATTATTCTAAAAAGAGAAGCTTAATGATTCAAATGACGATTTAATTAATATATTAATGTTATTACTTATAGTTGACGCTAAACTACGCATTAATATACTTTTTAATTAGTTTGATTGCATTAATCTAGAACATTATAAAAATTGAATCATTGGTAAGGAAGTTCAGCTCATTGTGTCGACCTCCGCACAATGGCAATGTGGATGCAGAGGACTAAGCCATGTAGGGGACACCAATCAAAACTTAGCTTGGAAATATCAATTTGAATTCAAGCTCTTAAATATTTAAATATTTCAAGCTTGGAGAACTCCCAAAGCTATGATTTTGTTTTGGATCCGCTTGCATAATTACACATAAATTCAAGTTCTTGCCACACTAAGTATTGCTAGCTCCCACAGTAAATGCTACAACTAGCCAGAGTAAATGAAAATAGCAGAAGCATTGCATCCTGAAAATGCAAGGCCATTTCTATACTCTCGACTATAGATTACAGGCATGGCGTCACCCTCCTACAAACCAATCAGAACCCACTAGACTAGCCCACAGTTTTCACCGACATGATATGTTTTCCCTACACCATTGTGTATGTCCTAGAAAAATGTATAGAGAATGTGAATGATAGGATTTTGGTAATGGCATAACAGATCACTTTTATGGAATTTTTTATGAAATTAGGCATGTGTGCAGAAATGCAGAGAAAGTCCATTGTGGAGGGGAAGCTTTCAAGCACCCGCGTATATGCAAAGGACCCTCATTTTTTGCAATAAGACAAAGACAAGCAATGCACTTATCTAATATTAGTGCAATAATCCATATTTGTTGTTCATAATATTTTAGTTATAAATAATGCAAATTTCCATATTCTTGAATATAACTAGTCAATTGAGGGGATGGCGGATTCCGGAAGGGAGAAGGCACGCGAGGGTTTGGGTTAGGGTTTCAGGAACCCTCTGCAGTTTACTAAGACCGCGTCGGACCTCTGTTTCACCCGCACAGCACATCTACCGTTTACCATCAACCGCCTGACGCCTCCCCATCGTTTTCGAGCTGGTTGACCTTTTGGGAGAACGAAGGGTTTCTGTGCCGCATCTCCCGGTTGACAACCCGCAGACGGTTTCACTTACCTGCCCAGCTCGGTCCGTTTCCTGAGAACTGTCATTCTCTCTGGTTTCTTCTACTATCTGAGGTGTCCGCCGTTCCGAGAAGCAGCTGGCGTCATGGAGGACCTCGAAGCTGTTGATTACTCTGAAGACCCGCTGGAGGGGGTATCCATCTGGCACTCCTCCTTCTCCACATCAGAAGGTATGTACAGTTCCGGCCTCACCGAGAACTACACTTCGTATACTCTTGGGGAACAGTCGCGGTCATATCCTGTGGTCCTCCTGGATGTACCTCCTACCTAGCCTGCTCTTTCTACCCCCCCACTCTCCGGCAAGCCTCGGTTTTGTTTCCGCCTGTTTGAACCCTAACCCTGGACTAGATACCTCGGCATCCGGTACCATTTCCCGGCCGTTTTTACCCCCTTTGTTGCCCATTGTCTCGGCCAGTTTTACCAAGTCACACGGCCCTCCGTCAGGCAGCTTTACCACTGTTCCTCCGCTCACAGGTTCCCCCCCTATTCCTGGGGGCATCGTTAACCCTTCCTCCTCGTACCCTAACCCTACCCCCCCGGTTGCTACTGCCCCTCCCCCGGGCCGGCCACATAACCTACCTCCCCCACTGGGCCCTAAAAAGAAGTACAGGTGTTTCAAATCAAAGGCGGACGACATCTTTCTCAGGCTAGAGGAGGACATACAGTGGGGCGAGACAATGGAATTTGCAGATAGGGTACTAGTTGGGCGCATCAGAGGTTGGAACTACTCGGCAGCACATTTGAAGACCTGGGCAACTGAAGTTTGGGGTCAACATCTGGTGGACATCCCCTTCGTGCAAACTTTTGTGAGGGGATGGTTCACGTTGAGGTTCGCTCGTGCTGATCATACCAATTGGGTCTTGTCCTCTTACTGGCATTTTGAACATGCCCCAGTGCTCCTTAAGCGTTGGACTCCCTTATTCGACCCCGAGACAGAGCAGATTGGCATTGGGCCTGTTTGGATTCGACTCCCAGGCCTACCACTACATTACTGGTCAAAAGATATCTTCAGGCGGATTGGCAATGCGATTGGCTCCTACATGGACTATGATAAATCCTACCAGCACACAGGCATGATGGCTTACGCTCAGATTCTTATCAATCTGGATACCAGGGGAGGACTACAAGAGTTCATCACCATTCAATGGAGGGACACGGCTCGCAAACAGATAATTGACTATGAAGGTATCCCGTATCGTTGCCGTAGATGTCACAAAGTGGGACATCTATACAGGGATTGTCCACTCCTCCGGAAAAGCAGGGAAAATGTTCAGGAAGGGGAGTCTGAGCATCCCTTGGACCATCCTCCTTGGCAGAATACTGAGAAGAGTCAAGAGGAGCACGCAAAAGTCGCTGGAGAACCCCAAGGTCCACCTGATAATGCCGAAGCTGCAAAAGAAAGCTCAGTTTCTCTCCCACCTTCGCCAACTCCAGTACACTCAGCGACTGAACAGGAGGACATCGCGACGACGGGTATGTTGTTTTCATCCCCCTCTCCTTTGCCTCCTGTATCTTGCATATCTGATGGCATTGCATCTCATCACATCATTTGCACGTCTTCTCTATCGGCACATTTGACCTCTGTGGTTTTGCATAGACCCCAGGGCCACACCCCTCCATCCTCCCTCATATGCTCCCTCCCGCTCCCTTCTCCCGCTACATCCCCTTGCCTGCCATCACTGATATCATCCTCTCTCGCATCTCTCCCCATCCCCTCCCCCCCTGTATCTCCCCGGTACTCTCTTCGATCCCGATCGAAGGATAGAGGGTTTGATGCCATTGGTCTGGACTCTGAAGCCGCCCCTGTCACTCATAAGAATTCTCGCGGCCGACCCTCTCGCATCACTAAAGCTAGACACACTGTTGACGAAGAAGTCGCCCTTGGGCGACAACAAACCATTTTCAGGGCCCTTAGAGTGAAGAATGGCCCCCTCTTTCACCCTACATGAAGATCATATCCTTTAACTGCAGAGGTTTAGCTAGTTTGGCCAAAAAACTAGCACTCAGGAGACTGCTCATCTCGTCACAATCGGATATTATATTTCTTCAAGAAACCCTCTGTTCAGTTGAACCTCTAATCCATACTCTCAATTCCTGGCTGCCCAATTGGACCTTTCATGCATTGGATGCGTCCGGGATATCAGGAGGTTCAGCTATTGGGATAAATAACAAAGCAATGGAGATCAGAAATATTTGGGGAGGCAGAGGCTTCATTGGGTTGGACATATTTGCTCACTCCATTGAGATGGACATTCGCATCATCAACGTCTATGGCCCTTGTGCAGACAGGGCTAATTACTGGAGAGCCTTACTTGAATCTGACCTTCTACAGGTAGATAACATTTTACTTGGAGGTGACTTAAACTTTTCTATGGGTTTTTGTGAATCTTAGGGACACTCGGCGCAGGTAGACTCCTTATCAGACACTATTTCCAATCTACTCGAGGAACATCAGTGGGTGGACATTCCTTCAGCCAGGTTACAGTATACTTGGACAAACAACCGCAGTGGAGATCAAAGCTTGGCCAGAAGACTTGACAGGTTCCTCATCAAGGAGTTTCTACTCAACAGACTTCCCCGCATTCGTCAATGGGTTGGAACTGGTGGCATATCCAACCATCGACCAATTTTCTTGGAAATGGCCGACATAAATCAAAAGATCAGGAGCCCCTTCAAATTTAATTCCTCTTGGTTAAAGGACCCATCATACATACAGTTGGTATCTAACTATTGGCAGACCAACCCTATTATGGAAGGTGAGGGTCATACTAAAGGCTTCATTAGGAAATTATCTGAACTTAAGAGGATCTCTAAAAACTGGGCACATCATAAGCGTATCCGAGATGACAATACTCTAAGGGAAGCTGAAAGGGTCATCGCTTCGCATGAGGACTCATCAAATGGCACCTTCCCCACTCCTGAGAGCAAAGAACATTACTCCTCCCTCATCACGAAGCGCTCACATATTCTGAAGGAAAGAGAAGAAAGTTGGAGGCTTAGGAGTAGGGTAATATGGCTCATCGAGGGAGATGATAACACGAGGTTTTATCATAAATTTGCCAATGGGCGCAAAACCATTAATACCATCTGGGAATTGCGAGATGAGCGGGAACAAATAGTTTCATCTCAGAAGAATCTGGCCAGACTAGCAACAGAGCACTTTAGAGGTATATACAAAGCCCCTAGAGATGTAAACATCATGGAGATCATGCGGGTGGCTGAACATTTCCCCAGGCTTGTACTACAAGAAGACTCGGAAGATCTACTGAAGGAAGTAACCATGGAAGAATTGGAGGCAACTATAAAATGGTTTTAAAAAGATAAAAGCCCAGGTCCAGATGGGTGGACCATTGAGTTTTACATTGCTTTTTTTGAAATCCTGGGGAATGACCTTCTCAAGATCGTGGAAAATTGCAGAAGGAGTGGCAGAATATCCTCAGCCATCAAATCCACATTCATAGCACTTATCCCTAAATCGAAAAATCCTGTCTCTTTCAATGATTTCTGCCCCATATCCCTCTGCAACTGCCTATACAAGATCATTGCTAAGATCATAGCCAATCGTCTGAAGGCTATTCTTTCTCATCATATATCTCCAGAGCAATTTGCCTTCCTTCACCACAAACAGATACATGAAGCTATTGCTACAGCACAAGAACTCATGCATACAATGCAGCTCAAAAAGCAAAAAGGAATGATTCTAAAGGTGGATCTATCCAAGGCATTCGATAGAACAAACTGGCTCTACATCAGACTACTGCTGACTCATCTTGGCTTTCCCTATGAATATATCAAATGGATAATGAGCTGTATAACTGATGTATCTTACAGTGTGCTTCTCAATGGCAAAGCTACATCCTTTTTCAATTCGGAGAGAGGCCTCAGACAGGGATGCCCTCTCTCGCCCTTGCTATTCTTACTTATTATGGAAGGATTAAGTAGGACTATTACATCTGCTCGAGATAGAAATCAGCTGACTGGCATTAAAATCGCTGAAAATTTTTATCTCACTCATCTATTATTTGTTGATGATATTCTGATATTCTTAAATGGCAGTATCGGGGACACCACGACCCTTCAGAACTTATTCATTCTTTTTCAACAAGCCACAGGGATGGTGATAAATGACAGTAAATCCACGATTACTACTGTCGGATGCACACAACATGAGATCACATACGCAACACAACGCTTCCCGTTCACCTCTTCGAACTTGGCAGAAGGTATAAAATACCTGGGATTTAGACTAAAGCCTCTCGGTTACAGGATTGCGGACTGGACTTGGCTCATTGCGAAAGTGGAAAAAAGACTACAGGTATGGTATCATAAATACCTCTCTCGGGCAGGCAGATTGATTCTCATTAAAGCAGTTATTAAAGCCACTCCAGTCTACTGGATGACCTTGGCCTGGATACCTAAAGGTTTTTGAGTAGATTACAAAGCATATGCTGTAGATTTCTATGGAAGGGACACCAACCGGGGAAGCTATTTGCCTGGGTGAAATGGGACACCATTACAAAACCCAAAAGTTGGGGAGGGTGGGGCATAAAGAGACTTGATCTATTTTCCAGAGCATTAGCAGCCAAGCTCAGTTGGCAACTCCTCACCACTAACAGTCTCTAGTCCCGAGTTGCTTAAGTGAAATACATCAGGCCAATGAATCTAATGGACTGGTTCCGTCAGTAGCATGAATCAAGACATAACATATCTAATATCTGGAAAGCGGTTATCGGCTCACTTCCACTTCTGCGTGAAGGCATTACATGGCGTATCAAGGAAGGCAATGTTGTTCGAATCGGTTTGGACCCATGGGTAGGCTGTGGCAATGCCCATAGACTATCTGCAGGCCTATTAAGATACCTACACAGCAGAGGAGTAACACACATCAAGCACATCGGTGACAACGACAATTCTTCCTTTCTTCAACAGGCTTGGGTTTCAGCACGAGATTTGGAGGTACCAGACCAGTGGCAACATGAATGGCAGGATTACACGGATGCCCTTACCCAGGCACATATCAGACTCACTGATGGACCGGATGAGATAATCTGGGCCTTTGCAAAACATGGAGTATACACCCCGAGGCAAGGTTATATAAGGCTTATGGAATCTTACAAGCCACAGGACATCCTTCCAACCTGGAAAACGCTCTGGAAGCTCAAGGCAGCTCCTCACACACGCTTATTGATGTGGAACATCCTCTTCGACAAGATCCCTACCGGGACCAACGTAATGAAGAGATCATATTATGGTCCCTTCTGGTGCCACTTGTGCCGCAAGGAAGAAGAAAGTACAGAGCATCTATTTCTAAAATGCAATACAGCTAAGGAATTTTGGCGATCCATCATCACTCACTATCCTACCTTAAAAAACTAGCAGGGGCACAATCTCATAGATGCTTGGAACATTTGGTGTCAAAATCACTCAGGAAAATTCATTAATTTGCCACTGCTTGTATGTTGGGCATTATGGATAGTGCGTAACCAGGACATCTTCAACTTAAAGACCCCCCATTGGCCTGTCATATTACAACACACGATCGCCGATTTTGACTTGCTACCAGATGTGGAAACCAGTGCCCCCCCCCCCCACACCATCAGACCTGAAATCATAGACAAATCTAAGCCCTGGGCATATTTTGATGGCTCTGCTCAGGAAGCAGGCTGTGGGGGTGGAGCCATCCTTTACCTCAATGAAACACACTGCTACAAGATCCAAATTAACTTAGGCAGAGGCACCAATAACTTTGTTGAACTGTGCACAGCAAAACATATTATTCACTTTGCATTACAAAAACAATGCAGACACCTGCAACTTTTTGGAGATTCTAAAATCGTTTGCAACTGGCTGAATGATGCATCACATTGCTATGCATTTTCATTGAGGCATATATTAGATGAAGCTAAAAGACTGATTACATCATTTGACTCCTTTGTCTGTCGACACATTTACAGGGAACAAAACACAGAAGCAGATCAACTATCCAAAGAGGCAGCGCACAGACAAGGAAATGACTGGTTGATACAGGAGGAGATAGACGAAACTTTCTACCAGCATTATCATAGACCTTTTGATGATCCTATAGAAAATGGGCTATAAGGCCCTCATATAAACAGAACAGCTTTTGTATTATCATGTATATATATCCACTACTTGGACATGAGTAACAACTCTTTTTTTGGTAACGTACAGTTTTTTGTTGCTCTCTGCGTAGAGCAGGACTTAATTTTTTATCTTCTTTCTCAGTTACAACTAGTACAGACTTTGTGGACTCCTTACGTGGAGATATTATAGACAATCCTTACGATATATAGATTGTGAACTCGTCAGGCCTCTTAGCCTCCATATGAATATGCACTTGGCATCTACAAAATGTAATTTCTTTATATCAATAGAAATTACGACTTTTTTCCATGGGAAAAAAAAAAAAAAAAAAAAACTAGTCAATTGAGTAAAGGTTGAATTTTTTTGGAATGCAAAGAATCTATAACCGCGTCAATGTTTAGATCGTCTGGATATCTTCGGCAAAATCACATAATCAATCTTTTGTCGAAAGATTGATTATGTGATTTTGCCGAAGATATCCAGACAATGTTATGGATCACAGAAGTCTAAATTCCTTAATGTTTAGATCATTGAGAAGAATTTTTGTTTATGGTTATCTTGTTGAAATTACGCACATGTGTGGAAGTTCGGAAGAATTTCATTGTGCTGAGGAAGCTTTCAAGCTTTCATTGTGCATATTTGTGGTCTTCGTACCAAAGAGTTTTGTATATTTTTTTCCTAAGGAAGCTTCATTGTGCGTATATCCGGACTCTACATTGAAGGATTTTATTAGTTTAAATAGTTTGGTATTAAATAATCCATATTTGTTGTTCGCAATAACACCAAGGCAAGCAGTGGATCGATATGATATTATTATTAATATTTTAATTAAAAATATTGTTTTTATTGCTAATATTTTAATATGAAATAATCCATATTTTCTCTTGCAATATTTTAACTATAAATAGTGTGTATCTACATATTCCCCAATATCAACAATTAATTGAGTAAAGGTTATGCGCAGTCCAAAAAAAAATGGATCATTAAGCACAAGCTTTGTTTATGGTTATGTTGCTGAAATTAAGCAAATGTGTGGAAGTATGGAGGAAGTCCATTGTGCGGAGGAAGATTTTAAGCTTCGATTCTATGAACGCCTGCATTCCACACTAAATCCTTTTGTATATTTTTTATTGGAACACATGCATGAGTGTTGAGTTTGGTTGTTGAAAAGTTCAAATATAACATACAATATCAATTTTCATTTATCAAATTTAATATCACATATTATACTCGTTATTTGTGTAGTATAACATTAGTGTTTATAACATATTTTATTGCGTAATTACTGTAGATTTTGCTAGGTTAGTTACATGGGGAATGCAATATCAATGAGACACAATTTTTGAAATCCTAAGCCCACCTAAAAAGGGTTATTATCAGTTGAGCTATGTAGAGCTCTATTGTTATCAGTCAGAAACGTTAGTCATAAACCTTCAATTCCAAACCTATAAACAATGCACTAACACATAGACTGTATGCTAGGTTGCAGGCGAAGTGATAGTTATGTGAATTGACCTGATCGTCTCTTTGATGCTAGATTCAATCTAGTTCAAATGCTATTTTTGAATAAATAGTTTCAAACTTATTTCTATTATGTTGTGCCTATATGAAAATGCAACATGAAAATGGATATTTCTATCCAGCCATAGTTTTGTGGTGATGTTCAGAGAAAAATGGTTTTTGGAAATGCAATGATCCTGCAGGTTTTCTAAATGTTGAAAGTTTTGTTAGATTGTTGCAGAGTTTACAATCAAAGCCTTTGTTGTGAAAATAAGCAGCCTTATAATAGTTTTGGAAAGCTAGTTTTTAGCTTAACGTAGAATGACATAATCCATATGAAACTATAAATTGTTACTTAATTTACTTATTTCAGTGAACAAAGTTCATTTAATATTTGGATAATGCAAAAAACACAAAAATACATTCAAGTGGTGTATTGACATGTAGGATCTGAAATTACTTTTGCAAAGTAAAAGTTGGTCGATAGCAAGGCAAGTCTACATAGTAAATGTGTTGGATACACATTAGTTCAGTGAATAATTACGGAAAAGACTTTTATTTATTGGAAAAAGAGATTTAGTTAATGAAAATAAAATGTGGTTTATGATATTAATAAAATATTATCTCGATGTTAATTTCTAAAGCGTGCAAGACGGATTAATCATGAAACATACTCATGTCAATTGGACTTTGTCAAATTGGAATTTAAGTAAAACATATATTATTTAAAGTAACAAATTTTACAATGGTATTTTTGGGTTAAATATTAGGCAAATTAGTATTATCCACATTGATAACAATTACTGGTTAGTGGATACCATTAAAATCAACAGTAGTTAAATGTATTTTTAGAACTTAGACGTCAATTCATGATTTAGATGACTTATTACCTTTGACATATTATATATATGCCTGATATCTGTAAAATCAATTTGTCAATGTTTATTTTGTTCTAGACTGATTAGTAGGTTACATGCAATCAACTTAATTTGTTGTTCTAAAATTGTTAAGTTTTTAATGTTTTTCTTTGTAATTTTTCTATTATTTTTTACGTTTGTTACTCACAACAAAGAAATGGCCCAAAAACAATGACACGGGCATAAAGGAAGAGGTATATGCAGGGATCAAAGATATATTAATGCTCAACCAAGATATCTTAATGCTTAGCAAAGATATCTTAATGTTAATGGAAAAAAAATACTATAACTTCAGCAAATGCTTAGGCGTCTGGAAGATGAACTAGATATCGTAAGAACATTGTCAGAAGAGTTATTGCAAAACATGAACATATGAATCAGTTTTTTATTCTAGCAGCATAATTAGTACAAGCGTTAATCTGCAGAAACAATGGTTAATTAGTAAAGAAATCACTACCATTTTTTGCTATTTGCTGATGTATTGTAATATTAGCAATAGAGTTAAAGCAAAAAAACATATCATACTATTCTGGATTACAAATCTATGTATAAATGCAATATGTTTTATAAGTTATATCATAATCTTGGTTATTCAATCTAAAAACTTGTTTCAGCTTTGTATGACAACAACTTATTTAGATATTTGTTTAAATATTGTATGGAATAGTTGTTTAAATAGAAAAAAATATTGGATTGGTTGACACTATAAACAAAGAAAACTGTGATTGTAAAGTAATGTCACTGAAAATTACAATGTAACCAACTTGTAATATTGCTTGAGTAGTTATAGAACTTGCAAATTTGATAAATCAAGAAAATAATGTAAGAAACGAGACTGCAAAAAAGAAAAAAATGACATAGCATGGTACAAAACATAGAGTTAGAACAAAAATAGTTCATTGGATTACGTTTATGTACAATTTCATACTATCATTTGCATTGGTAGAAAAAATTGTCTTGTTTGCTCTGATGATTGTTGAAAAGTGTAACTAGGTTCGGTCTTCATAATGACATGTAATTGTGACTTTTGTAAATGATGTAATGAAAAATATAAAATTATTATTATAAGCCTTGCTTCATGGGTTTCATGGGCAAGTGATTTTATATTAGATGGCTCCCATTGAGAGCCCTAGGATTGGTCATTAAAAGTCAAAGAGCCTATGTCATGTATGAAAAACCCTTCTTAGGGATATATCAATGTAAATGAGTCTATAAAATGTCTAGATAGACCTCCAAAGACAAGCATAGTCCTCCTCTTCCTATGTCGGCCTGCAAAATGAAATAATAACTCATGGTGTCTCACATTATGGAGACACATCAATTCATAAACTCATATCAGCTTATATTGATGGACAGACTACTATATATACCCACATCATCCTATTCCATAGTGAGAGAATTTTTGCATACCTCTCTAAGTTTTTCGAATGGGAAAAACACAGAAGCATTCATACATCTATCTTTAATTCGGATAAGGTGATAGACAGAAGCTCATACATCTCCATGACTTCGGTGGACAAATAGAATGAATAGTTTGAATACTAGTGCAGTCAAGGGGATATGGATCCCTCTAGAATTCAGATATCAAGGCACTGTGATAAGTTCGAATCGTTGTGGTGACTACAATGATACATATAGTTCGGTGTCATGATTCTGGAAAGAATATGAAGGCTATAGTTTCAAGAAGAAATCACAGTTTCATGCCATAACAAAGAGTATTGCTTAGTGCTATGAAAGAACTGCATATCATAGTGATTTGGTGGGCTCTCAGTATAAGTTTTGGTGCTATCTTTAGCAGAAGGATATCAGTGTTATGTTAAGAGAAATGGATTGGTGCCATCATAGAAGTAAGTTCCAGATAATATGACAGCAAGAAGGATGACAATAGGAAGATCTTGATAATGCCATGAAGGTAGAAATATAAGAAGAATCAAGAAGACGGTTGATTGTCCAGAGGATATGTTGTTTGGTTTTGGAGTGGCAAATATGTCAGGGGTCTTGGTCTTGGTATTCGTCAATTGGAATCTCTGGAAGAAGAATTTGTGTGAGTTTTCCTCTGAAAGAGTGAAATGTTTTGGCACTAGCTCATATCCTACATGATGTGTCTCTTTTCTATTTATGTTCATGCATTGGTTATTGTTTTATGAATAATAACACTGATAATCTAACAATAATAATATCCTAATCTAAAGAAGTAAAAAGCATTCACAAGAAGTCACTAATATAAGAGAAATCACCTAATGCTAATGCCCTATATTTCTCAACATGGTATCAGAGATAAGATATTGAAGTCAAAGGAAGGGAATCTAATCAAAGAGACATTCAAGGATCGAGGTTCAAGAAAGGAATCAAAGCAAGTTGAAGGTTATCAAAGAAAAATATCAAGATCTATATTGAAGAATCAAACCCTAGATCGAAGAAGCAAGCTACAACAACAAGAGATTTTGATCCTATAGTCATCCTCAAAAGACCACAAAGACCCTCATCAAGTTATGTACAAAGCAAGGTAGCTCGAAGTACTTTAAAGTTGACGATCACATCATCTTGGAGAGATTCAAAATCCTATCAGCATTTTTTATCTATACTACGATAGAAGTCAAAGTATCTTGAAGGCGAGAAGGCATCATCGTCATCTCCAAAGCTATTAGGCAAGTTCACTCTTATTGAAGTAAGGATCATCTCCTTATCCTTGAAGAATATCATCCAAGGAAGAAGAAAATACATCTTCTTTAACCATCATCAAAGTGATCAAGTAGAATATTTCATCTTCACTTGTCAAGTAAGTATCTTGCATTCTTTAATTAAATTTGGTAAAATGACTTCGTATTTGCAAGGAGATCTATAAGCTGGTTGGGTCATTGAAATTCATTTTACATGAAAAAGGAGGATAGACATAGTCCTCAAAGAAGGTGAAGTCATTGAACACATCAAAAGGTATCCTCTGAATTCATGAAAAGGGATTCTTATGCAAGGTCCCCTCATATAGCAATATTGGAGACATCGAAGAGATGCATATGATAAGCTCATAAGAATATTCTTTGAAGATGTGATAAAGAAGGACACATGACTTAGATATGATCTACACAAAATTGGAGGTATCAAAGAATGAAGGGATATATTCATAAGGTCTCAACTGCGAGATCTAGGAGAGATAATAATAAGATAATATTCATTGTTCTAAATACACCAACTGATGAACAAGGTGACAAATGTCCATAAGAACAACAAAATTACCTTATTCGACAACTTGTGGTTTCTATGCAAGATAAAAGAAGACAAGTTGAGGGAAAAGTGTTGAATGTTAAAAAGACCCAAACATTTGCAGGAAGGAAAAGGAAGTTTGGGAAATTTGGTCCTCAAGAAAAGAAATAAGAGTATAACTGAGATTCAATACTATGGATGTAAATTCTATGGAAATTACAGAAAATATTGTCAAAAAGGGACAATACCAAAAGAAGAGAAGAATCCCATATCACCGAAGAAGTGGAGGAAGCTGAAAAGAAGAAGTCCAAGAAAAGAGGAAGTAAGAGATCTCTACTATGTTTGAGATAGTCTCCCTCACAAAGGGTCTTGACATAGCTTCTAAATATTATGTTATAGGATATGGCTATAATAAATAATAAGATGCATCATGGCATCATGGAAGCATTAGAAACAAGAGCTCATGACATCACCATAGGAAACATGAAGGATGTCTGATAGTCAACTTTGAAGGATATATCTCTTGGTGACCTCATTGAAAGATCAAAGGAAGAAGTCATCCAGGACAAGTCTCATCATACATCAGTTTAAAAGGGAAACATCTGCTGAATAAGGATATGCGAGATGGAATCCTCATTGGAGGATTCACCGATCTAGAGAGGAAGCAAGTGTTTCATCAGGAACTCCAACTTGTGGAGTTCATGGGATGATGGTATGATGACATGAGAGATGAAGTAGATCAAGGGGTTGAAGATCTTTTCAATCAAGGAAGTTGTTGAAAGCAGCCTAAATGACCTAAAGGTAAATGAGGCATGTATGTTTGTATTTAATATTATAAAGTCATGTCGTATGGTTTTAGGTAATAAGGATCGCTAATTCTATTTTGAGAAGCATGATCAAAGGAAAGGAATCTCCTCCTATGAAAGAATGTCAGAAGGCGTGAGTCACACTAGATGAAATCAACATAATATCTCCTCATATGAAGTATGAGGTGGTTGACTATGATTGAGGAACTCTGATTGGAAGCTCTTGGGAAAGAAATGTGTGAAGAGAGGAAGGAAGATATCATGAGATATGCAACCATGGTAAAGGAATTCAACATCTGTTACCAAGAAGAGTTGACTAGAATATCTCCTAAGAAGATATGAAAACTCTGATAGGAATCGGAAAAAGATGGAGACCCTCGACAATGGATATCTTTTGGAAATGTGTCAAACTGTATGCAGGATTTTGATACCTACAAGAAGATGTCATGATGAAAGACCATCATAAAAGTAATTTTGATTTAAATGTTAATCTCTTATTTTTGAATTAATATTTGGATGGGCTGATGTAGGACTGCCAAAGGGAAGATCTGTGGATGATTTCCAAGAGGACCATATTGAGGGATGTAAGATCCTTTTGGAAAATATGGCATGAAAGCAAAATGACATGAAGCAAAGCCATATGGAAATCTGATGGATCACTTTCTAATGAAATGAAGACATGACTAACTCATGGATGAAAGTGATGGATGAGTCTATGCCCTATGAAGGTGACCCAAAAGGTGAAGACTCCATGACAAAATAAATTGATGACATCTAAGAAGAGAGGAGTTCTTCAGTTAGCTGGTTATTCCACATGAGGAGCTGTTGTAGCTCCCTAGTTAAGAGGGAGTCGGAAAAACAAGTTCCTTACTTGGAAGAAACTTGAAAATCCCTTAAGCCAAGAGGGAGCTTAGGTACATTCCTTTATTGGAATATGTCCTCCCTATTTAGGGAGAGATAGACATGTCATTCTAGTCTTCACTTGGGAAGACAGAATGGAGGATTGGGTAATCATTTGGCATCCAATACTCTTCAGGGATGACACAGGGCATCCAATGGAAGAGTAGTCATGGAGGACCAATATTCTTTGAAGGTTGGGGAGTCCAAGATAAGAATAGTTCTCATGGAACATACCCAGAGAGAACCCAAGTGGGGTATGTTCTAAGAGAGACAATGATGAGGGTATCTATAAATCATTGGTCTCGCCAGCATTGAGCTTAGATCTTGTGGAGATAAGGAGATGTTAGTCAAGGCCTTTCTATGTAACAATGCTAGTTGATATGATGCTATAAAAATGAGTTACAAATCTGAATTCTTCTTATGAGAAATTATTCAGATTGAGAATTACCAAGTACCATTATGAATACCTCCCTAGTTAAGAGGGAGTGTTGAAAAGTGTAACTAGGTTCGATCTTCATAATAACATGTAATTGTGACTTTTGTAAATGATGTAATGAAGAAAATAAAATTATTATTGTAAGCCTTTGCTTCCTGGGTTTCATGAGCAAGTGATTTTATTTTAGATGGCTCCCATTGAGAGCCCTAGGATTGGTCATTAAAAGTAAAAGAGTCTATGTCATGTATGAAGAACCCTTCTTAGGGATATATTAATGTATATGAGTCTATAAAATTTCTAGATAGCCCTCCAAAGACATGCACGGTCCTCTTCCTATGTCGTCCTACAAGATGAAATAATAACGCATGTCATCTCACATTATGGAGACACATCGGTTCATAAACTCATGTCATCTTATATTCACGAATAGACTACTGTATATACCCACCTCAACCTATTCCATAGTGATATAATTTTTGCATACCTTTCTGATTTTTTCAGATGGGCAGAACAAAGAAGCATTCAAACATCTCTCTGTAATTCAGATAAGGTGATAGACAAAATCTCGAATATCTCCATGACTTTGGTGGACAAATAGAATGAACAGTTTGAATACTAGTGTAGTCAAGGGAATATGGATCCCTATGGAATTCAGATATCAAAGCACGGTGATAAGTTCAGATCCTTATGGTGACTACAGTGGTACATATAGTTCGGTGTCATGATTTCAGAAAGAATATGAAGGCTACAGTTTCAAGAAGAAATCACAGTTTGGTGCCATAACAAAGACCACTACTCATTGTTATGAAAGAGTTGCATATCATAGTGATTATGTGGGCTCTCAGTATAAGTTTTGATGCTATCTTAAGAAGAAGGATATCAGTGCTATTTTAAGAGAAATGGCTCGGTGCCATCATAGAAGTAAGGTTCAGATAATATGACAACAAGAAGGATGACAGTAAGAAGATCTTGATGATGCCACGAAGGTCGAAATCGAAGAAGATTCAAGAAGGAGGTTGACTGTCCAGAGGATATGTGTCTTTGTCTTGGAGTGGCAAATAGGTTAGGGATCTTGGTCTTGGTATTCATCAATTAGAATCTCTAGAAGAAGAATTTGTGTGGGTTTTCCTCTCAAAGAGGGAGAGGTTTTGACCCTGGCTCATAGCCTACATGTTGTGTCTCTTATCTATTTATGTTCATGCATTGGTTAATGTTTGATGAAGAAGAACACTAATAATATAACGAGAAGAAGATCTTAATGTAAAGAAGTAAAAAGCATTCACAAGCAGTCATTAATAAAAGAGAAATCACCTAATGCTAATGCCCTAGATTTCTAAACAACTATTACATTATTAATATTATCCCCAGGAGTATAGTATATTGATTAATAATTTGAAATCATATTCGAAATATCGAGTAAAACGAAAGAGTTTTTCTACAAAAAAAATCATTTCATGAATCAGAAACTTTGAGGAAATGTTAGGATGCTTCACAATGCAAGGAAAAAGCAATGTGTTGTTACTGGAATTTCTTAACAATTTAAACAAAGAAACCTGTCATTAAATACCTACAAATATGTTTTGATGGTCTATCATAAATGTACTATGTGTCTCGAAGTTAGTCAAGGTTTCAATGGCATATGTTTTTTCTGCACAATATTGGTTATAGGAAATTTGTCGTAGTGTAGGTAATACTCCTTCAAGTTCAACACCCCTCATAATACACTATTTTTTAGTCTTGTAACTTGCATTTATTATGCACTTAAGTGATGAAAATAAAGAAAGCGAGAGTCCAGCTTGCAAGTGATGCAATAAAGCATACTAGTGTTCATAATTCAGTAGTTGTAACTGGAATATTGCATCTAGTGCATACAGTTTTTAATGGGTTAATGTATACGCTAACCGCTCTTAGGTATCCTTGAAAATGGTGTAAAATCAATATCGAAAACATACGCTTAGTAACATGAAATCAAATGTCTTGTTTATTTCTTATTCTTTATCCATTTCTATTTAAATAATATGATATATCTTATCGTGCATATTCTCCTTGGCGAGAAAGCAGGTTTCTTAGACTATCAACTTTCTTTTCCATGTTCAATGCACATATGAATGTTGATTGTGAAGCACAGAAAACTCTTTCTTGTTTTTTAACTATATTGTTTAGCAAGATTAGTGTAAAATCATTTTGTTGTAAATCTCATTAAATTGAAACATGTGCCAAAACAAGTTTATTGCGTACATGAACCTGTTACATATGTAACACTTGTAAAACAATACATGAAAACCATACGATAGATAAATAATGTTTTTCCCCAATCAATGGGATATACAAACCTACACATATGTAACTTGCTTTTTATTTCAATGAAAATTGAGTTTTATTGTGGGGGGGTGCGGGGAATAAATAAATGGACAATAAATTTGTAACAATAAAACTTTGAAATAAAACAATGCTTATTGTATCCTTTTCTTGTTCTCCATTGTCTTTTTTGATTTCCAGTGCATATTGCATTGTTGTCTGCATTATCGAAACTACAATAGTTGTGATTGTGCCCACTGGAAATGCATCGTCATTATGTGACAAATTTGCAATCATTATGTTTGGAAAAAATCGATACTCTGCACAAACCAAACAAATGTTTTCTACACTGCTAAAACTATTTAGACAAATAGTTTTCTCATAATCACCACTATCGTATTTGTGCTTTAGAATAATTTCGAAAACTTTAATAGAAACACCAAAATTTGAAACAAGCTTTGACTCATGT
Source organism: Pinus tabuliformis (assembly GCA_031772625.1). Taxonomy (NCBI): domain Eukaryota; kingdom Viridiplantae; phylum Streptophyta; class Pinopsida; order Pinales; family Pinaceae; genus Pinus; species Pinus tabuliformis. The sequence continues at coordinate 887,264,229 of CM062808.1, read as the reverse complement.
TGTTTGATTAACAATTTTGGCACAAGTAATGTTATTGTCATTTCCACTTTCTTATTTATTAAGCCTACACAAAATATTGCTTTCGACTTATTTTCTTTGTCCAAAAATGTTCGATATCTAACCAAGACAACGCCATGAAAAATCTTTCCAGTTATATTGTTGTTGATATCTTTGACCAACAATGGCGTAGTCTAGACCTCTTTTTACCTAGTCATGAGCAATGAATTTAAATAAGTTTTAAAAAACAACAAAAAAAAAAAAGAAATTTGACACATAGTTAATTGAATGTGTGCATAAGCACCTATTTGTATTTATTTCTTCACTAGTTTTCGTTGCTTTTGTTTTGTCTGTTGCGATATCTATTTTTGTGGTACTGCTCATTGCTATCTCAACATTGTCATTGATCTCTATTGTGACATCATTTAAATTCGATAACTTTTCCCTGTTCATAAAATTACATTGAAACCACCACTTAAAAGTATATTATAATTGAAACTAAGTAAAAAATGTTTAATGAAAACAAAATAAGATAAAGCAAAGTCATTACTAGTGTACAAAAATTCTAGATAGATTTTAGTTTTAGAAAATACAAAAGTTTTATAGAAATGTTCAAAGTACTTTTTTCCTTGTAATTGTTGTCCTGGATCCAAATCTCTAAGTGTCATATGTTTCCTAGAAATTTAAAAATATATTATTTTAGTTATAGTACATTAAAAAATATGGCCAAAAAGCGATGGAAGCAAAAAAAGAAAAATTAGTTGCACTGTGTAATTCAAATATAATCAAAGTAAAATAAATAAAATAAAAACATGCCTCTTAGAAGAGTTATCATTGTCCTTAACGGTATCTGTTTTGTTTGTATTCATTTTCGCTACTATGACAATATGAGTTAGTTCAAATATATAGAAATAAGAAAAATAAGAGTTTCTAATTTTATAGCACAAAAGTACTTCAAAAATATCACATTAAACAATTTTGAACTTTGTATATCATTGCCATTGGACTGTACTATATATTGTATAAACATTCTTAGTACTCACATATAGAACTAATAGTGCATTGTTAACTTGTCAGTAATGCTACATGTTTTGCACTTTCATTCTAAATGATAGTCGCTCACAGTGTGCAACTACCAGAACAATACCGTACAACCTAGATGAGGATTCTATTTGTAACTAACTCCTCTGAAAACTAGTTTGACATGCATTCGTAATGTGTATGCTAGAAAGATTGCATTACGAAAGCCTAGCTAATGCTTCTACAGAGAACACAACCAAATTTAGTGGCTAGTATTGTGATGTTAGCATATAAATATTAAACATATGTATTAGATACTTAATAGGGTTGCACTGGTAGATAGAAAAATTGTAGTAATAATAATGATAATAATAATAATAATAGAATAGTTGAAGTCAGGGGATTTTGACTACGAATGTTTAAGTTTAATGCCTTCCTTTAAAAAATAAAGAAAATGATCAACGACACATGCTCCTAAATGCTTAATTTTTTACATGGTTTGAAATAAACAATGTAAACTTTGAAACGGGAACTATAAACTCAAAATGGGAACTCTAGCCAAAAAGCTCCAAAAAACCATGAAAAACAGTGCTACAAACGAGAAGTGTTGATGCTAGAATAACATTTTTTTTCTAGGGTAAATTTTCAACATGTTTTAAAAATGGTAATGAAAACCAATTTTTTGTGCAAAAATTGTGCAAAAAACACCCTCAAAATTAAAAGTGTTGATGTTGGGATAACACTTTATTTTTTGAAGGTAAATTTTCAACATTTTGAAATAATGGTGAAAAAGATTGTTGATGCTCGAATGACACTTTTTTTTCGAAGGTAAATTTTCAACATTTTAAAATAATTGCGTAAAAGATTTTATCATGACTCCGAAAAACATTAAAATTTCAAAAGAATAATGAAAACATAAAATTAAAAATAAAAACAATGAAAAAAAAACAAAAAAAATCAAATATATAAAAAAGACGAAGAAAAAAAATGATAAGAATTAAAAAACTAAAAAAAGAATTAAAGAAATAAATAATAAGGAAAAAACATATTTTCAAAAAAAAATAAAAAATAAAATAAAATTATCTCATAAACCATAAAAAAAGGCAAAATAAAATATAATTAATTAATTAAAAAACAAAAAAATTAAGTAAAAAAAAAAGTAGATTAAAAAAAATAGAAAATTAACAATAAAAAAATGTTAAAAACTAATAAAATTAAGATTAAAAACATATAATAAAAAAAACCTTAAAAAACAAAAAACAAAAAAAATACTCAAAAAAACAATTAAATTTTAAAAATATATATATTTTTTATTTAAAAAAAAAAATAGGCATTTAAAAAAAAATATATATATATATATATATATATTAAATAAATAAATAAATTGTGCGCATTTTTGTTTAAAAATAATAATAATAATAATTAAGCATATAAATTTTTTTTAATATTTTTTTATTAAAAATAAATAAAATTTATCCACATTTTTTATTTTTATATTTAAATAAACATTTATTTTTTTTAATAATATATATTTTAATTTAAAAATAAAAGTAAAAATTTAAGCCCCGCCTTGTCGCCACTTGGTCGCCCGTGAAGGCATGGCCCTAGGTGGCGGAGCTGCCTACAGCTCGATCAGCCAGGGTAGCGCCCCCACGGGTGGCTAGGCGATGAGAAGGCAAGACTTAAAATTATTATTTTTTTAATTAAAAATATATATTTAAAAAAAAATGTTTATTTAAAAAAAATGCATATAATTTATTTTTTTAAATCATATATATATTTAAAAAAAATATACAGTTTTATAAAAAAAAAAAAAATAGTTTTTTAAATAAAATTATATATATATTTTAAATGTTTTTTTATTTTTATTTTTAATTCGAAAAAAAAATAAAAAATATATATATATATATTATTATTATTATTATTATTAGAGTATATTTTTGTTTTTATTTTTTTAATGTTTTGAATCTTAATTTTAGTAGTTTTAAAATTAAAAAAAAAAAATTGTTAATTTTTTTTTTTTTTGGTTCTACTTTGTTTTTAATTTTTTAATTTCTTTTTGTTAGTGCTTTTTAAATTTTTTTATTTTTACTTAATTTTATATAGTTTTTTTTTTTTCAAATTTTTTTAATGGTGTATGAGATAATTTTTATTTTTATTTTTTTACATTTTTTGTCATTTTTATATATATATTTATATTTGATTTTTAAAGGAATCAACATTTAAAAAAAGAAAAATAAGACAACTAGAAAATTTGTTAAGTAATCATGATTTCAAAAAAAAATCGACATAAAAAATTTAAATGTCAAAAAAATGTAACATTTAAAAAAAATATATCCACACTTAATACATTCAAAAATTTAAAGTGTTAAAAATAAGTCCTCTAAAAAAAAATGATGCTACATCAACACATTTCAAAATAGACATGAAAATCACTAACGTTTAAAAACAAATATTTATATTTGATACATAAGAAAATTTAAAGTGTCAAAAATATGCTCCGAAAAAAGAGAATGTATTCTGCATCACCACTTTTCAAAATCAGTTGACTTTTTTGCTACCTCAATGAAACGGGTAATCGTATCAGTGCTCGTTTCAAAGTTTACATTGTTAATAAACGATTAATTGGTAAATATGATTAATTTCATCAATTAAATGAAACGCTAAAGCTATAGTTTTAATAATTTCATTACCATTGTGGAAATTTGTAAAAGTAATAGTGATTTGTTACTTAGCTCCACAACTAACGGGAAGAAATAAACCTTAATTAAAAATACAAAACATATATGCTTCCAATATAACACAAATGCACATGTGCCACACTTCACAACAAATCCATTGTTCAAAAAAACCTCACATATTAGCATTAATAGTTTAACAATTATTTCCCTATGCACCACCCATTCTCCCACACAAACCTACAATAAAAACCCCTCACAATGAAAATTAACAATATTAATCATTATGTTCCCCCACACATACTCCATCCTTCGCAAAGAATTATAGCTTTAAAATCAAATCTCTACGCAACTGCTTTCCCACACATACTTCGTACTCCGCACAAATATAACTTTTAACATTAATTTTGTCATTGCCTAATAAAGTTCCCTATGCACCCTCTTTCTCCTTCACATATGCGGAGTAGATGATGGCGTATGTGCGGAAAAATGGAGATGAAGACCAAAAAGTGCTTATGTGAATCAATTTCTCATACTATTCCTTAACCAACAAGTTTGAGACTCATTTCCATTATTGTGTGCTTAAATGAAGTCGCAACATGGAAAAGCATAATTAGTTTGCTTGTATTGTGATTTTCGGAATACTTTTTAGTGTTAAATTTTTTATATTATTCAGAGCAAGATTATTTTGTCACAATGTAATTGTTTTTGTTTCTTCGATTAGTGTTTTCCTGTGTAGAAATATAGTCCACCCATATGCATATTACAAAGCACACTCCACAAAATCTATTATTAATAAAATAAGTATTGTTCTTGTGCCAAAGTCCCAACCAAGCTTTCAAGTTTCATTGTACAAATCCGCACGCTCCGCACAATCTACCAATATCAAATTGCATATGCACTAACTCCAAAAGATTTGAAAACACATCAAGAGAAAATTAAGAAACCCCCTCAAATTTATATGTATAATAAATGGGTGAATCCCGATGGCATATAGAAAAATATATAACCTATTTTTCCAATAATGTAATATGCATATAAAAAACTTTAACGAATCATTCACTAAATTATAATTTTTTGTTAAATCTTGGCAAATTTTTCTCTAGGTTATAAAGTACTGCATATTCTTGGCTAATCTTTTAAAAAATTAGAAAACATCATAAAATATTGGTGATCCCTTGATAATGTACAGAAACATATATAATAATAGGAAAAATATTTAGTTAAACTATAATATACTAATTTTTCATGTTTTGGAAAAGAAAAATCATTGCTCTAGGTTCTTATTATACACTACTGCAAATCTTTTGCATGTTTTTATCATGTTTTACCACAAATGTATTATTACATCTCAAGGGGAAACTAGTTTGAGAGGCACCCCCAAAAGGGTGTGATGTTGAACTAAATAAATCTAAATCTAAATTAAGTATGAGAATATACAAATCTAAATATAAATACATTTAGTAAAAAAAATTATTACTAACAAATTAACCATTTATTACTAACCAAATATATTTACTAACTAATTAACATAACTATTAACATCGACAAGTTTTCATAATATAAAACTGTGTTTATTACTATGAGAAAAATAATTAAGTATGACAAGATACAAATCTAAATCTAAATATAGTTAGTAAAAAAAAATATTACTAACCAATTAATCATTTATTATTAACCAAATGTATTTACTAATCTAAATATATTTACTAACCAATTAACATAACTATTAGCATCGACATTTTTTCATAATATAATACTATTAAGGGGAGATGTTTGCGCGAAAGTTGTTGTGTGGATGAATTTATGCGAAGGTGGTTGTGCGGAGGTGGTTGTGCCCCTAAAATTTTCTATGAAACACATTACAATTAAAACATGCCTCCATACTTACTTCATTTCGTAGAAATTACACAAATCCTTTATTCACACACGCATTTGCTCTTTGCATAGCCTCCGCACATGCAAAACCACTTCTGCACAACTACTTCCAGACTCAACAACGCCCTTTTGTTAGTCATTAACATTTTAAATGCACAACCACCTCCACACAACTACTTTTGCACTCAATAATGCCCTCAGTCATTGACATTCAAATGATATTAATTAATGATCGTATGTTGTGCAATACATCCCTAAATAAGAATTAAAAAGGAATTTGTATATTTATTATATTAATAAACTTTGCACAAAACTTTCACATAATATCCACACATGCATAACCACCTCTGCACAACTCCTTTTGCACTCAATAACACCCTGCGATCAGTCATTGACATTTGAAATTATGCACATGCTACCTCCGAATAGACAATACTGCACAACCACCTTCGCATAGCTCCTTCCACACAGCTACTTCAGTAGTTGCAAAAAAGGTTCCTAAATAATAATTAAAAAAGAGAATTATATAATTATTATTTTAATAAACCCTGCACAAAGCCTTTTGCACATTCGTTTTATCGCACAACACTTCTTCACACAAATTTTAAAAAACAAAAAACAAAACAAAACAATTTATTTAGCACCCCCGTCTGCAAAAGAGCCCCAATTCTCCTACACATACTCCTTAATAATATCAATTGGAGATTTGTTTACCCCCTCCCCCCACTTATGCAAAAAATCCCTGCATATACGATAATTATTTCACTATCAGTTGCTTTCTGAATGCATGGCCTCTTGAACCAATGTCTTCAACTTAGTTTGAAAGAATTCTTTCATTGTTCCCATTGTAATATCTAGCCTAGCACGTTGATTGAATAATTTTTTTTCAATCTCCACCACCTCTTCTTGTAACTAAGCAGTTAAGACAAATTTCCCATCATTAATAATGACAAAGCCAACTAGCCATTTGCCAATTTATTTTGAAGTAAAATCAGTTCTATCATCAATTGTTCTGCCATTGACTATTTCTATTATCCAATTCAAATGTTAGCGTATATTTTGTAATCAATTTAGAATTTTGTATAATGCATGGGTCGTTTAGATCTCAAAAATGTTGCATCGCCTTTAGAAACGAAACACTTCTCCTATTCTCTGTGCTCTCACATTCAGAAATAATGTTTTCTAGTATAATGATTCTTCTGGATCATCCAGCTTTGATTTGCTTCATTCAATTAGCATTTGGAAGTTCTATGTTTTTATTGTCCATATAATACAACAATTCAAGCCTTTGACTAAAAGCAAGTAAGTCATTGTTAACAAAATGTTTGTCTTCGTTAATATTACTTCTTATGAAATCGAAAAATGAATTGATTTCCTGTGCTAATTGTAGCGGAACAAACACCACTTTCCATACATTTTCAATGATTTCTAACCTCTGGCATATATTACCAATAATATGACATTTGATTACATTAACCAGTTGCAGAGCTCCAATAAATCCGTGAGATGTGCTAGCAATGGGAATTTCATATTGTTGAGTTTGTATTGCGAATGGAGTCGGTTGTCGCATAGAGTGTCAAAGCACCATGACAATGCTCAGACCGGGGGCTATCACCCTGATCCCCAATCTCTCAGTTTAAGTCGTCTCCCTAGGCTAAGGGGGGTAGACCCTATGGGATAAAGGAAGACCAACTGGAAATCAGCTGGCTTGGGAGACACAACGAGGGAATCAAGCACTTGATTGATTTTTAAAAAATTGATTAGCCCTTTAAATACTTAAGACCAGTGCCTTTGCTAGATGAAGTGAAAATCGAATAATTGATTTGATGCTTAGGAAATATAGATATAAACAAACCTTTTAGCAATTGCTTGAAGATATTTACTGAAATGTCTAGCATACGATAAGCACTAAATCAATCAAGCAATAACGATCAATGACTTAGCAAAGCTCCAGCAATTAAATTTTCAAAAGATAGGAATGCTTAAAATAACCACAAAATTTAAAAGCTAGGCACCTAGAATTTAAAATGATTATGCTTGAAATTCCAAATCTAGGAAATTTATCATTTTCCAATAGTTAAACTCCAGATAAAAATTTAAGTACATTTAACTATAGTAAAATGATGAATACTGATACCATAATAGAAAAAAGACATCAAAAGAAATTTCCAATTTTTAATTAATCTTTAAAAAAAAAAAAAAAAATCAAATATTTTTGTTTTTTATTTTTTATTAAAATATAAACTAAATTATAAAATATTTTATTGCTTTTGAGATTTTTTATTTTTATGATCATTTGTTTTTATATTTTATTTTTTATTATATATTTTTTATGATTTTTGATTTGTTTTAACATCAAAAAAATAAAACTAAACTAAACTTAAATATACCTAATTCTAAGACCAAAAACCTAAGTTAAATTAAACTAAAAGTAAAGAATAAATAATATTCTAATTAAAACTAGCACCTAATCATATCAAATATATAACAAAATGAAAAATCGAATTATTTTTATTTTATTTTATTTTCATGATCTTTTAGGAATTTTTATATATTTTTATTATTATTATTATTATTTATTTTTATAAAATAAAATCAAAGTGGTTTTATTAACAAAATTAAAAGTTTTATGTTTTTTTAGAATTCATAAAATAAAATAAATCTAAATCTATTCTAACTATCCTAGGCTAACACCATGAAACCTAACTAAAAAAAAGAAAACAAAAAATCGAAAAACCAAATCCTAAATGCATAAAGGAAATAAACCAAAATATGAGCGTATTTCTCACTGTTGCTTGTGTGCAGGTTGACGGCGGAGGGAGGAACGACATCAAAGAGCGAAAGAATGAGGGTCTGATGAGCTGCGATAGGAACTGAGGGGGAAGAACGTGACTGCGGCAGCGTTGAGTAAAGGATGGAACGAAGAATATGCAGGTTGATGAGGAGTGGGAAGCTTGAATGAATTCGGAAGGGTTTTGGTGGAGGTGGAGAAAATGCGTGAGGAGCAGAGTGAAGAGCTCGATGGTGATAAAAGCGTGAGGAGCTGCGAATGGACGCGCACAGGTCAGCGTGAGGGTTTCGAAGAGGCCGTGGAGGAAATCGACAAAAAACTTAACGTGTTTGATGGCTTTTATTTCTGATGCAGGTTGGATGGTAGATGCGGCGTGAATGAAGAGTATGCAGCCATGGAGGGACAGCGGATTAAGTTAAGACTGCGGATGGGGAGGGATAAGCTTACGCAGGAGGCATCAAGTGGATAGGGGAGTTGTTGAGGAGTATGGCAGCGTGGAGAGATTTGGAAAGGAGGCAACGTGAATAGGGAAAAACTGAGGCAGCGATGGCAGGTGGCAGCAGGTTATGGCAGCCGTGCATGAAGTCCTGAACAGAGGTAGACGCTGTTGGGATGATGGGCAACAGCGTGAGGGAGAAATGGTAATGAAAACGGAGGAGAGAGCTGAGAGATGGCAACACGGAGACTAGGCAACAATCTAGGAGCTTTACACAGCCTGCCTAAAAAAATTTCGAAAATTTTCCTGTGAAAATGAAACCCCAGCAGACAGATAGCTTGGACAAACCATTGAATTTCTTCAGAAAATTTGAAAATTCATTGAAGAGTATCCCTGCAAAAATGATGCTGAGGCCAGATCTTACCCTCCAAGGCCTAGATCTGGGTTCAAAACAAAATTACACCTTTAGATCTGCAACCTGTAATGACAAAAACAAACACCCAAAAACAAAATATGCAAGAAACAAAACTAAAAACCCTAAAACCAGCTAAATAATTACAATATTCAAAGTTTAAAGGCTCTAAATAGCTAGATTTGTCAGTATGCCACAGAAATATTTTTTAGAATTTTAAATTTAGTATGAGGTGCTTCAGAAAACCCTTCATGCATTCACCAGAAAAATTCTAATGATAAGCTCAGGATCAAAACTAGCTGGGCTCTTCAGAAAATGCTTCTTCGGGAGTTGGTTGGTTCAGCCGAGAACTTCCCCAAACGCCCGATGATCTCGAAATCAAGATTTTCCTGCACAACTTACTTCAACCATTAACAAAGAGGGAGAAAACGATACTAAAATCCAGATCAAATGGAGATACCTGCCATCATATTCAGAAATTTAACTACCATTCAAACCCTAGTGACTAAACAAGATACCTGTGTTTAAAATCACTCTTCATCAAGCTATCATCAATGGCTGAAATTAAATTTATGCACAGAAATAAAACATCTTACAGCGTTTCCAGAAGAGTAACACCAGCAAGATTTCAACCCCAAAGTATTTCTTTATTACACATGAAAAATGACTACAAGGGAGCTTTCTTTAGCACAAGACTCACAGATCGAATGATCTCAAATGACCCCTGACACCCTATTTAAAGAAAAAATTCCCAACGGCTAGTTCGAGTGATCCTTGTCAAAGCGATCTCGACCGTCGATGAAGATCAAAATATCTTTTAATCTCATCCGTCAAAATTAAAATAATGAGGAAATTCGAAATTATCATTTAAATGCAATTTAATTAATTCAAAATTTTAATTTTTGAATTAATTTCCTCAAAATTTTGACTTTGGCTTAACCTTAGGGACCAAGGACATAAAATTTAGCAAAATAATCATTTAACCTTAGTCCCTGGACCTCTTAAAATTTAATTTTTTAAAGGACCCTCGAATTTAGCCTTTGGAAAATTTAAAAATACCTAGGACCTAGGACTTATGAGGGGATAAAACATTTTTCTAACCCTCAAAATACTTTACATCATGATTTTTACATTTTTACATCTTGAGGAGGAAAACCCATTTGATATAGACCCTCACAAACTACCCAGTTCTGCGACACAAACATAATCTAGCAGATCAAGCAATTTGTAATAAAATAACCTAACCAAATAGTTAGGATTATTCCCAAATCACTTTTACATAGACTCGACCTAGCACACTAGGACTCCCCTAAGATTCTAATGACAAAATCCATTCCGGCTTTGGGGTTAGGCTGAAGGAAAACTCTGCCGACCATGGGTCAGTGAGACAAAAAACCTTCCGGAACGTAGATCATCACTAGAAGATTAGGTTTACCTAGGCAATTACATACATGACACAGATCTGCGAAGATTATTTACAATTTACACATGCAGATTGTGTTTACAAAATAACATGAATAGGCTAATGATGATAGTCAAATGGCACGGACACGTTGATCAAGCGATATCCCCTTTGCGAAAAAAGGGGGTGTACTGCTACGGGTAGTTGACACGTGGTGGTCAACATCTGGCTCTACTTGGGGACACGTTGCTGCATTGGAGGAATGTGAGAATCTAGAATCTACATCCACGCAACACACAACAAAACATAAGTAGCGTCCATCCAAAAATCATCATATAACATTAAGCACAGGAAAGATATAAGCTCTTCATTTATTAACTATCTAGTAACATGAAAAGCTAAATCTAATCCTAAAACAGAAATGAAATGCTGAAAAGACAAGGAGCAGGGTTATAGATATAGAGGATGCCCCATGGCATCAGATGCGTTCAATATAGTGAATACTGAGCATTTGCCTGCTTTCAGGAAAATCTGTCAGCTGCTTCTCGGATGTGCCATGTCCAATTCTACAAAACGTAGGACTTTTTCCTATCTGAAAATCCAGTTGCTCAAGGCTATCTAATGTATCAAATCGTCTTCTCATTATCTTTCTCTTGCATTTTTTCTTTGTTGAACATCTTGCTTCAAAACTCTCAGATGAAGTATGTAAGATATGCGTGACATGTCTTTCTTCATTTTGCATCTAATCCTTATCGTTTTTAATTTTATCTAGGCCATCTTCAATTAACCACTTTTCAATGGAACCAATGACCTCCTCATAATAAGATGGAGCTTGTTGCAGCAAATAAGGAGGCTTCTGATCTGTTGACGTTTCCTGGTTTCTTTCATCCTCTGACCACTGTTGAAATATTTCTACCTATATTGTAATGGCATCCCTCTGGCTAGAGTGTTCAACCTTCATAGCACTGATTTTCCTAGCATGGTCTTCTTCCATATCTTTTATTACTTTATCGTTCTTTTCCTTTATGGTCGTCAAGCAATGCTGCATAGAGTTTATCTATTTCTTATGATTTGCTTGCATGGTAGCCAACTGACTATTATAATCGAATGTCATTATCGTCATTTCTTCATCCATAGTTAATAACTTGTTTTGCATAGAATTAATTTCCCTATCATGATTAGCTTTCATGGTTTCCATTTCCTTATCTCGCTTTTCCAAGTGGGTGTATAAAGTTCTCATATCATTGGCATAATAAGTTACAATTTTTTCTTAATTGATCTCCATATTTTTTAGCAGCCGCATTAGTTCTTCTATAATTTGCTTCTAATTTTCCCTTTCATTGTCGACACTGATTTTACAATTTGTCCCTGCTTTTCCACTATCATGGATTTGATCTGCAATGGTACAGGTGGATGGCACATTCTGATATGAAGAATTGTCTTGAAATCTTTCATTGACAGCTGGACCCTTCATAAGATAACTTTCATTCTGTTGCACAATTTTAGGGGCATAAGACGAGCTATCTTGATAACCATATCTATCTTTAAAAGCATTGACAATGTCTTGTAAAGAAGTGAAAGAGTCTTCAGGACAATTATTAAACCAATTCAAAGCATCACCCTCTAAAGAAAAGACAAATAGATGCATTTTGACATCTTCATGATCATACTGAGGAGGTCTACAATATATGAACATTATATGAGAAAACCTGCATAGATGCTTTCTAACAGCGACTGAATCACCACCCGAGAACAAAGACAATTTAGAAATGGCCACTTCCAGAATATCATGGAGAACATCAGTAAAATGACACAGGGTAAACGAATAATCCATGATGAATAATGAGGGACCAAATGGATGATAGAGAGAGATCTCTGCTCAAGAAAATCAAGAGATGAAAGAAGTGGAGTCGCCACTTGAACATGAATCTAACTCTAGGATCCAAAAGGCAACAAACAACCAGATATAAGGGAGGCTTCTTGTCTGGGAAAAATAAATGAAAAGAAATGGAGTCGCCACCCAAACAAGAAACGAACTGAGAAGTCCAGGTGCTAAAGGTACGATTAAATGATATGACGAAAGATAGGGCGATGAAAAGATCAAATGACGCCAAAAAATGTTGGCCATTTGACAGGCTAATGAATGGCGGAAAAGATGAGATGATTGAAAAGATGAATGTCGTGAGGACCAAGGACAGAAAAACTCTATCCCCGGCAACGGTGCTAAAAAATGTTGTCATTGTCGGCCCAAATGAAAAGATGAGAAATGAGAAGAATGATGACGAAATGTCGTTGAAACGCTGAGAATAAAATGTCCCCGACAACGGCGCCAAAAAATGTTGTCGTTGCCGGCTTAAATGAATGATAGAAAGATGAAAGTTGAATGATGAATGTCAAATAAACCAAGGACAGAAAAAAACTCTATCCCCGGCAAAGATGTTAACCACCACGTGTCAACTGAGTCATTAACAAAGGCCTTGGATTCAAAGCATTTTCCAACATTTCTATTGTTACTTTCAGTACTAAGCTATTTGCTTTCTATTGCTCAATAGACACTACAAGCGCATTTATGCTAGCTTCATGCAATTTTGGGACCAGACACGTGGTCTGTTGAATATTTTATGGGATTCTTTGATATCTTGGGCAAGGACCTTCTTCGAGATATTAAGGAAATTTCCAAAACATTGACCCATATTTACGCCTCTTTCAACCCCACATTCATAACTTTAATTCCTAAAGTGGACACTCCCTCCACTTTTGATTATTTCTACCCTATATCACTATGAAATTGCATTTACAAGGCCATTATTGCAGTACGATAGAGGGCATGATATATGCTAAAGATGCATATAGATACATTGCATCTTCTATGATTGACTCTAATTCAGTTTGGTGGCATGTCAAATTATGGAGGTGGGAGATTACATTGAATTTGAAGATATTCGGGTGGCTATGCTTGAGGAATAAAATACTTACTTGGGAAAATATCTACGAAAGAGGCTTTATTGGTGTTAGGATTTTTTCAATTTGTAGAAAGAGGTGGAGAACATTATGCACTTATTTTTGAAGTACACTTTTACTTTGGATGTTTGGAATTTGTTTCAGTGGAACTAAAGATACATACTTATTGGAATGGAAGGGATTTAGAATACTACTTAAAGGATTGGTATTCACATTGCCCTATATTTGCCACTCTTCCCATATACAATGTGTGGGGTATTTGGCGCACTAGGAACTATGTAATTTTTTAAAATAGAGATTTGGTCCTCAAATTTACAGTGTCTAATATTTTGAGATACTTCTTGGAATTGGGGCTTAGTAAAACACCTGTAAAATCCAAATTTCTCATTACATCATCGATGATGGGAGTATTCCCAAAGGCATACTTTGATGGGGCTGCCAAATCATTTATTTGTGGATGTGGTGGGGTGATAATTTTGGACCATTTACATCTTTTTATGCTAATCAGCGATGTGGAAGGGGATCTAATACAAAAGTTGAAATATTTTCTTTATGGGGGGTTTTATTTTTTCCAAAATACCTTGGCTTGGAATCTCTATAGATCTTTGGAGACTCTAAAGTGGTGGTTGAATGGATTAAGGGAAAATACTATTTGGACATAGCTTCACTAGGCCATTGGAAGCCGAGGGTCAAAAAATTGTACAACTCTTTCAACTAGATCAACATAGAACATATTTTCAAATAATTAAATGGGCAGGCGGATGCCCCTTCTAAAAAAGGTTTGGAGGCACAGTTGGGGTCTATTTTTGTAGAAGAATTTGTTGTTGGGGGTTTGGTAGCTACTATCTAGTTTCATTTTTATTGATTCCTTTGGGGTGTGACTCTTATCGTTTGTCGCTTTTTGGAAAATCTTGGTAGTATATTTTGGTATCTCGGTTATCAGTTTCTGATTGTTGATATGTATGGTGATTTGTCTTTATTTTGATATGTGGTAGATGGGTGGATGATAGTGTTATCTGTGGATGAAAGAGAATATTTGCAATATACAAATTTTTGTTGATGTAAACACTTTTATATAAATATACAAAATTGTTAGTTTTTTTCTTGTTGAAAAAAAGGTCATCACAAAATCATTGCACAAAGACTTAGACCCATTCTATCCAATTCATTAGATAAATTTTGAGGTCTAAAATGGGCCTCGTAAGGAAAATTATAAAACAATAATGGAAATAATAAAATAAGATTAGATTACCTGATCAAGTTTTGAAGGGAAAAAAGGAAAAAATATTTTTTCAACTCGTATTTTCAACTTATCTCCTTATGATTTTACTCAAAATTCGAGCGGGAGCACTTGTTGGATGCATAATTTAATTTTGCATTCAAGGAGTACTAATGTTGCATATTTTTTATGGACCCTACTACATGAAAAGTAGGTTCCATCGAAAGTGTGCAACATGGGTACTCTTTGGATGCAAAACTAAATTCTGCATCCAACAAGTGCTCCCACTCAAAATTTGAGTAAAATCTTAGGGAGATGAGTTGAAAAAATAGATTTTTTATTTTTTTATCATTTTACTACAAAAATGGTGAATCATCCCCATGGTTGACATCATCATATTGAATCTTATTGGTTCTTATAAAGTTGATCTTTATTGTACATTTTTGTATTGAGACTCATTTTTTGCCTCAAAATTTCTCTAATGCAATCTTAAAGGAACAGATTGCTTTCATGAAAGGGAGACAAATTCATGAAGCTATTGGTGTTGAGATGGAAGGACTTTACATCCTCAAACAACAATGATTGAACGGTACAATCCTAAAAATTGATCTCTCAACAAATTTTCTCTGGGTAAGATGGCTGTACATTTGGCTTCTACTTACTCATCTGGTATTCAGGTTGGATTTTGTTAACTGTGTTATGAGCTGCATTTCCACTTTTTTTTGTACTTATCAATGGCTCAACTTCTTTTTTTAGGTGGAATGGGGACCTAGACAAGGATGCCCTCTCTCATCCCACCTTTTATTATTAGTTGCAGATGGACTCAACAGATCCCTTGGGAAAGCTCGCAAAACAGGTGGTCTACAAGGAATCAATGTAGCCCCTACCCTACATATCACCCATCTTCTCTTTGTTGACAATATTATTATTTTCAATAATGGCTTAAGAAGGGATGCAAGGACCATTATGGATGGTATATCCCTTTTTGAATCGGCTACAAACATGTTCACAAATTACCACAAATCTTCGCTAAATCTCTTTGGTTTATTTGATGACAAGCTAAGGTTTTATTAAGATTTATTCCCTTTTGTTTTGGCTAATGTGGAGAATGGACTCAAATATTAGAGGTTCCCCCTAAAACCAAACTCTTATACAAATTCTGAATGGTTATGGATTTTATCCAAAATTAAAGAGGTTGAAGTCCTAGAGCATGACACTTGGTACTTATTAAATCTAGCCTACTCGATGTTTCTATCCTAGAACCCAAAGGGAATTCTAAATAAGATCAGGAAGTTTTGCGACAACTTTCTATGGGTTGGTTCTACGAAACAATATGCTTTTCCATGGGTCAAATAAGACAAAATTGCCACTCCCAAGGCCTGGGGGGTTGGGGTCTAAAACACCTCCCTTTCTTCTCTCAATCTCTGACTGTAAAGTTAGGATGGCGCCTGTTCTCAACCCAGAGTTTATGGACTTCCATGGTATATAGGAAATATATCTAACCCCTCTTTATTGAAGTTTGGATCAGAAGCCATAACAAGAATAGGCATAATGTCTCCATCATCTGACGAGTCGTTATCACGTCCTTTCCTCTTATTGATGATGGTTTAGCCTATAAGGTTGGGGACGACTCTTGACTGAGTATGGGAACGTATTCAACATGACAGGGTCTTCTTCACACTTAATCAAGTCATTGCCCCTATAAAACATGCTTAGAGGACAACTATAGTAATCAAGCGACAATTGGATCTCCCTCATGACTTTAGAGAACATTGGTCTGCCTATACATGAGCTTTAATGATGGGAGCGAATTCAACATGACAGGGTCTTCTTCACACTTAATCAAGTCATTGCCCCTATAAAAACTGCTTAGAGGACAACTATAGTAATCAAGTGACAATTGGATCTCCCTCACGACTTTAGAGAACATTGGTCTACCTATACATGAGCTTTAATGAATGCCCACATTCGCCTGACTGATGAACCTGATGAAGTGGTATGGATATACTCTCTCTCTGGGATCTACACTCCTAAATTGGGTTACTCTTTCCTCATCACAAAACAAATTTTAGAAATTCAAGTGGACTAGTGGCAGCGTCTCTGGAAGCTCAAATGCCTAGCCAAAACCAAATTATTTATGTAGTGTGTTATGGAAAATAAGATACTAGCCTGGGACATCTTACATAGAAGACAAAAAAGGGAAGGGACTAGATGGTGCAGCCTCTGCAAAAATTATGATGAATCCACATCCCACCTTTTGATCAAATGCTCATACACACAAGTCTTATGGCAGGTTCTTGCATCCAAGTTACGATTTTCCAATGGACGGGGGGGGACTCTGATGGAGACCTAGTAACTTTAGTATACTAATAAAGAGGTCAAGGAATATATAGTCTTGCCTCTCCTAGCTTTTTGGGGCATATAGCTTGCCAAAAACAAGGTCATTTTCAATGATCGTCTGATCCCATCGAATGTTACTGAAGCTCAATCACTTTCTATCTTAGATCTACTACCCAAACCCAAGGTCTCATGCCACAACAAAACTATCCCCGACCTCCAAATCGACAAAACCAGACCTTGGGCCTTTTTTATGGTGCTTCACAGGGAGAACCAAAAGTTTGTGGCGGGGGTGTGGTTCTGTACATAGAAGAAAACCATTACTTCCATATCAAAATGGGTTTAGGAGAGGGAACCAACAGTTTTTCTGAACTCGTGGCCCTCAAACTTTTGTTGATTTTCACTATTGAAAAAGGCATCCTCTCTCTTCAAGTTTTTGAGGATTCTCAACTAGTTATCAATCGGATAAATTGCTCATTTAGATGTCATAATCGAAGAATTCTACCCTTGGTGGATAAAATAACCCACTTGAAATCTTCTCACACATTTCTCTGCCTCACATGTTTACAGGGATCACAACACCACTGTAGACTCCCTCTCTAAGGAGGGCATTATGATCGTTCGTGGGACATAGTTGATTATGAAAACACAAAATGACCTTTCTTACGAGTTCCACAACATCCCTTCATCGAAGGGAACAACATAAAATAATGTTTTTATTTTTTACTTATGATCTCTGCTCATATATAGCTCATCATCAGCAGAGAGTTCACATGCTATTTATTATTGGTTTTACTGTATATTGGCACATATACAGTTTTTTTTTACAACACAAACAACAACATACATTCATTTTTGACACTTTTTGTATGACGGCTATCATGCTACACTATGGGTAAGATCCTTAAAGATCTCTTTATCATCCAAATACATGTTTGACATGCATTAATAGAATGTAATTTTATATCGCGTTTAGTAAAGTTACACATTTTTCAGAGGAAAAAAAATACTAGTGTATCATAGAAAAAGTTCATACGATGCAACAACAATTGAAGCCAAAACAAGCATGCAATGAAACTGCTACACAGTTATCAGCCAACACACACAAGTTCTCTTGAATCCAATATTCAATTCTAATTTAAATCTGACCAACCATGAAAATGCAACTTTCCATTGATTTTAAATAAGCATGAAATTAACCACAGTGCCAAATCAAAAAATATATATTGATCAAATCATAAATAAATCAAAAGTTGAATAAGTTTAACAAATCATCAACCAGCCTCCGAATTTAGACAACAATGCATAGAATTGAAGATCTAGTTACAGGCTTCAAAGTACAAAATATTTAAATAAATCTCATGGCAATATGAACTTCTTTGATCTCCAACATCTCCTTTCTGATCTGGTCCTTCAGGTTGCCAATTTCCTCGAAGAAATTACTCTATAATGGTGCAAAAGTTCCTCATTTTGGAAATCAAACGTCCCTTGGCTTCATTCCCAGGTTTCTCTTAAATAATAATACATGTTACCACTCAAACCAACAAGGGACCTAAAAGGGGTTCCTAAGAGGGCAACTGCTAGGTTAAGGGAAACGGTGGAGGCTTAGGCCACTGTCACCACAGCGAAGTCTTCCTGCTCTTTACTGAATTTCACTGATGGGAGGAGTCTCGGTAGTGTAGGGATCACTTGTAAAGTATATGTCAATGGATAGGTGGAAAGTGACACTAGAAACCCTTTCCCAAGGATGGAGTAAAAATTGGACCTTACTTGCTCTTTAAGCAAGGGACTTGGCCCTCTAGGGGAAGGAGTGAGGATTTGAGGGTTGAAGGAGAAGGACTAGGCTTATAGACGAGGTTCTCAATCCCTATAATCCTTGGGAAACTTGGATTCCCAAATGGTCCTTGACAAATAATCTTTATTGAGAAGTCGGACCACGGGGCCAAGTGGACCCAGCCTGGGCTCGGGATAGAATGTAGTAACCAATGATGTTCCTATCCTGGACAAGGTGAAGGGAAAGGACCAAACAAGAATATTTACTTCAAAAATGTTGAATTGATCCTGTTGAGGTCTAGCCTTGGGGATGCCTAGGCAAAATTCGATCGTAGAGTTAGGGCTTGGGATTCTCGGAGATTCCACCATTAGAATTGCCTCAAATTTGGAGGAGAGGGAGGGGACCCACTAGCGCAATAGCCTGTATGATATCGAATTTTTCCTTGAGTCAATTCTTGGGAAATTGATGCCCTAGGTGACCTTTGAGGGCTAGACGTGGTAAAAAGTGGTAAAAGGTGAAAAAGGTGAAGGAGATGACCACCCTTTTAGGGATTAGTGCCTAATTCACTTAGGGATATGGAGTTAAGGATGATGATGAGTAAGAACTTGGTTTCTTTATCAGGGAGGCATGGAAAGTTAGCTTCATCCAATGTTGAGAGAAAGAAAAGAAAAATGACCTTCAAGCATTTATACATCAAAACAAATGATGCAAGCTTATCGAGACAAATAATCTCTAGGACATTTCATTCAGATAACATTGGCCCATACATTAAATTAGCTAAAACATGCTTAATTCCACATTTCAAGTATGCAACAACTAGCCCTAATTTTAGCAATATGTAAGAATAACAACGTTAAAAATTACTTACAACGTTATAGAGTATATCCAATCAGCATTTCATTTGCAAGACAAAGCTCCAAGATAAGAAAAATATCCCAAATCAATACATCAAAATTCATCCATCTCCAAAAATATCCTCCAAGGAAAAAATGTGAAGTTCTCTATGATTAGAGAGATCCCAAGTCAAGTGATCATCCAAATGAATGTATCTAACATCAATATATAGCCTCCTAAGGAGTTCGAATTAGCCAATGGGTCTACATTAGCCCCTAATGATAAAATAATGTCCAAATAAAACCCCTATTGGTGACAAACCCACCAAACTAGTTCACAAGTGTGAAAAATAAGCCTCATAAGGGACCAAATAATAATATGTACATGTCATGGGGCCCTCCAAAGGCCTAATAATATCCTGAAGTGGCATACTGAGGAATGACTTCCTCGGAATATGATGGACAAGGGTGGCCCCTTGTTCTCTAAGTAGTAGACCTATAGTGCTCCCAGTGGGTCTGAGGGCACATAAATGACCCCAAAGGTCTCCATATGAATCGGAGATACTTGTAGATCCTCTGCAAGGGTCTGAGTAGTGGAATGAATGCTTCCATGACATCATACAAGTCCTGGGACACCTTCCAAGAGTGTGGGGCTCTTATGGGGACCTGCTGGGCATAATGTACCAAGCATATCACCATCATCCCACAAGTGGATCGCTAGTAGTCTCTCAGTATTGATGAAGATTCGTGGTGTTGTCTGCTGTTATGGAGGCCAATGACTCTCTATGCACATCCTATATGTGCTAGTGTAAACCTCTGGAGGTTAGCAGAGACCAAACCCAAATGGAAACCACATGTAATCTTGCAGGAGATCCAATGTGTCCCCTAGGCTTCTAGTACAACCAGTCATTAAAATAATCGTGTAAAAGAGTTTACAAACCATGGATAGCAAAGTGGGCACTTCATAATGGCATGTCATTCCGTAGTGGGTTTTGGCATGTGCTAGTGTCTCCAAACTCCAACTAAGGGGTTAATCAAGTACCTTATTAGGTGGTTTCATCCCTTAAATGGGATAGTATGTCCAAGGTACATCCCTCTAATGGGGGTGGAAAGTGATAAATAACTAGAATGGAGTAGGGAATGAGAGGGGCAATCATGGGCCACATATTGGGGCATAGGGGTATCTAGATAAGGGGAAGCCCAC
Organism: Pinus tabuliformis; assembly: GCA_031772625.1. Taxonomy (NCBI): domain Eukaryota; kingdom Viridiplantae; phylum Streptophyta; class Pinopsida; order Pinales; family Pinaceae; genus Pinus; species Pinus tabuliformis. Next base: position 887,243,287 of record CM062808.1, on the reverse strand, counting down.
ACGTGGGTATGTAATGTGTAGGAGGGAGAAATCGTGGTACATGAGGTGCCCCGGCCTTGATTTTTCCGCTTTTCTTTATATGTATTTTTCCTTTTATGAATTTTCTTTAATTAATTGCTCAAAGCTCAAAGGACAAGTGCATGATGTGTAAGATATAGCAGTGATTACCCCCTTTTAGGTAGAGCAGTTCATTTCCCTCCAGGGGTTGGAACAATCATGGGTTATTAATGGTAAAGGAGGCTCATCTAGGGCCTATGGAACCAGGGTGATGACTATGGATTGGGGTAGAGTTCATGTATTGGATTTTTCCCACATGCTAATTATTTTGTCCCAGCATACAATTTCATGTTAAATGTGGCCAGTGATGCTTTCTTTTTTTTAACTGCTTCAACCTTCGGGACATCATTCCAGGGCTAGCCCAAGGTGAGGGCAAGGGGATAGTGAGGCTAGCCCTATGTGGACCCGGAATGGAAATATGGACCCAGGTGGGAGAAATGATGGATGGTGTATAGCAAGTGGAAAATGAGTAATATATGCGGATAAAGGAGCGGGACCACACACCCAATGTCGGGGTTTCCCAAGTAATAGCACCCTAGAACTAAATGGTCAATAAAGGACATCCCAAGGGACTAAGATCCAAAGGTAACATCTAAAAGAAGGGGACAAGAGCACAAACTAAGCCCAACCTTTCTGCCAAATCCCCCAATCAATCCATACTGAGAAGTACCCATGATAAGTAAACCCAATACTCAATTACCAAATGACAAGACATACCTTTAGATTCGAGAGGCCCACCTTCAAACATACGATCAATACAGTGGGGTGAGGGACCACATGGTTGGGTCAAGTAGCAGAGAAATGGCACAACGAGCTAGTAGGAGGCTACAAGGGGTTGTTGGCTTCCATTTGAGGTTCATCATGGAGAAAAATTTCTCTTGGGGACATCACATCTAGCTCCAACTGGGACGTGATCTCTTGAAGAAGTGGACGAGGCTGCTCGAATGGGAGGTCACAAGAACTTCAGTGATCTCTTGCTCACCGTAGACTTGCTATTTGCACATGTCAAAGATAAAAGCCACTGGGCAACATGTTTTTCACGGTGTCTTATGATCACCCATGCTTAATGTCAGCCCACAAACCAACAAGAAATAAAATATGCAGTCTAATCTATCATGAGAAACATCATATGTGGTTAGTTCTAATGCATAAATCAGCATGTGATGCACCCTACTCTACCATGCATATGAGGTAGACCCAGTATAAACAATGACCTATGAAATAGTGAACTCATTGTACTAGATCTCGATGAAGAATGGGTATGCAAATGAATGGGGGAAAGCGTTTGTATCGGGGAATCTAGGGAATGCAGGGGAATCAGGGGAACGCCTTTCTTGAAAGATGAAGGGTCTCAGCATCTCTATGTCCTGGCCATGAACACAAAGACTCATAATTCAATGTGTCCATCTATTTTCATTATACTATATGATTGATATGGCCATCTCTACTTGTTCCAAGTTTCCCACCTCTCAATCGAGGACCCACCCCAAAAGACCCTCGCCGATACCAGCAATCCAGCAGCAGAGCATAATACATATAAGCATAGGCGTCAGAACCAAAGGTACCAGGAGTAGATACAAGGGCGCCTAAGGCACTAGTAGCAGGAGAAAAGTAGCAGGATGAGACGAGGGGGTGAGGTACGAACCCGCTCGCCTCCCTGAAGGGAGGGCGAGGGTCAACTTACATAAGGGACCGGGTACAATGTCAAGTGCTAGGTCTAATCATAGACCCAATGCAACCAACATGTCAATTGATCAATACAAGAATGCATGCTTCCATGATTAATTTTGCAATGGACTTGACAATATAAATGGGAATAATGATGTGAGGAGTTACGGGGGTTGGAGGAGGGAAAATAGGAAACCCATATTATAGAGCAAGGAACCCTAGAAAAAGGGAAAGACATCAACCGAGAAGATTGAATTTGGTCTTCTAACCAAGAGATAGAAATGTCAACGATCATGTACGTGAATCTTTGATGAAGAGTTATCTCGGACCTATCATCCTTAGGGTAAGAAGGAGTGAAAAATTCAGATATATTTAGGATTATACTGTTTTGGTTGTTGGGAAAACAAGAAGTGGACCCATTGTTGTACTTGGGGAAAAACCATGATTCCTGGTTCTTCATAAGGGAAATCAACTCTTCATCAAGACTAGGGGAATGAACATCATCATAAAGATCTTTTTACAGGGTAGGGGAAGAACGCTCAAACATGGAGAAAAATCCTTTATCGGTTGCATGGCCTAGGGAAGCATCTTCTACAATTTCTTCTATATTAGTCATCATAATTTCCCACAATCTTGGAAGGCTCTTCTTTTATTGAATAATCTTGGAACATAAAGAAAATACCTTTCCAATCACTAGGAAGGGCTTCACAAGGACCAACATTGTTATTCGGAAGGGGCGAAGCATTTTCTTCTTCCCTATGCTCATTCTTATGGTCTTGAGGAATGATGGGGTCATCATTTCTATAATAATAACTAATTCCCCAATCAACAACCCCAAAGTCACTTGTAGATTCTCCGTTTATTTGACAATCATGATCTTCCTCAGAATCCTCAAATTCTTCACTACATATTTGGTGTTGGTTAGAATGTCATTCATTCCCTTCTTTACACAGGGAGGATTTTTCCTCCTTCATTTGTTCTCTAAGAATGATCTCGAAGGTATTTACTACATGATTTTGAATAAATGCCTCAAGAAGGTGGTCATCGGTAGGATTCTCTTTATATTACTCTTCGTGTTACAGAACCTTTCCAATTGCTCACAATAGTGGGAAAAAATATCTTGAGAGTCATATGTGGCCATCAATTTCCTGCAAGACTTTTCATATTCCATCATCCATTCTTGCAATGTTTGAGGGCTCTCGAGGTTGAGATCTTCCTCATCATCTTTAGAGGATATGCTTTCCAATTCATGAGTCTCTCTCTTGGCATTATTATTAAAGTATGCATCAATAAGAGGCCCTTCTTCAAACATAAAACCATATTCAATAACTTCCTCCTCTTGAAGGGCCATATCTAACATTTGGGATATGTCTTCATGAGATTGGAAACTCGACCCTTCATGCAACAAGAACTGCGTAATCAACATCGGAAGAGAAGGAATGCTTTTAGGTTTACATGATTCAAGCCAATCAATATTTGGGGCAATGGATAGGACAAACAATTCCATTTGGTCACAAGGTTGAGTTATATTTTTCTTTGAAAGGTACCTTATGAACCTTACCACGTGGTTGGTTGCAGAATGTGGATCCCCATCGAACATTGGCATATTCTTCATGGATTTCGATGAAGGGCATCTTGGAGTCCCTGTCATATCTATGGCGGGAAAATATGTGGTCAACATGTTGTTGGGTCCTTAATGACATGGGAGTCGCCAAGGTGAATGAAATTGCCTTAACAAATGCTTGCTTCACCCTACAAGCATTGACTTTGAAGTTCAATGAAGAACTAGGGCTTTGTTCTTCCAATGGAGTCGCCAATAATGATATGTCAATATGTCGTATAGGGAACAAAACACACGTTTCGTGTCCCTGGCAATGGGACTAGAAATGTTACCACTCAAACTAGTAGGGGACCTAAAAGGGGTTCCTAAGAGGGCAACTGCTAGTTTAAGAGCAATCGTGGAGGCTTAGCCCACTATCACCATAGTTAAGTCTCCATGCTCTTTATGGACTTTCACCGACAAGAGGAGTCTTGGTAGTGTAGGGATCACTTGTAAAGTATATGTCAATGGATAAGTGGAAACTGACCCTAGAAACCCTTTCCCAAGGATGGAGTGAAGAATGGAACTTGCTTTCTCTTTAAGTAAGGGACTTGGTCCTCCAGGAGTAAGGGGTGAAGATTGGAGGGTTGAGGGAGAAGGAATAGACTTATAGATGAGATTCTCAATCCCTATAATCCTTTGGAAATTTGGATTCCCAAATAGTCCTTGACAAATAATCTTAATTGAGAAGTGGGACCACACAGGGCCAAGTGGACCCAACCCAGGCTCGGGGATGGAATGCAACAGCCAATGATGTTCCTATCCTGGACAAGGTGAAGGGAAAGGACCAAACATGAATATTTACTTCAAAAATGTTGGATTGACCCTATTGAGGCCTATCCTTGGGGATGCCTAGGAAAAATTAGATCCTAGAGCTAGGGCTTGGGATTCTCGGAGATTTCATTGTTAGAATTTCCTCAAATTTGGAGGAGAGGGAGGGAACCCACCAACGCAGGAGATCGAAGTTTTTCCTTGGGTCATTTCCCGGGAAATTGATGCCCTAGGTGACCTTTGAGGGCTAGACCTAGGAAAAAGTGATAAAGGTGAAAAAGGTGAAGGAGATGGCCACCTCTTTTAGGAATCAATGCCTAATTCACTTGGGGATATGGAGTCAAGGATGATGATGAGTAAGAACTTGGTTTCTTGATCAAGGAGACTTGGAAAGTTAGCTTCGTCCAATGTTGAGAGAGAAAAGAAAAGTGATCTTCAAGCATTTATACTTCAAAGCAAATGATACAATTTTATCGAGACAAATAATCTGTAGGACATTTCTTTCATATAGCAATGGCTCATACATTAAATTAGCTAAAACATACTTGATTCCACATTTCAATTATGCAGCAACTAGCCCTAATTTTAGCTGTATGCAGCGATAAGAATAACAACATTAAAATTTACTTACAACGTTATAGAGTATATCCAACCAGCATTTCGTTTGCAAGTCAAAGCTCCAAGACAAGAAAATAGCCCAAATCCATACATCAAAATTCATCCATCTCCAAAAATATCCTCCAAGGAAAAAAATGTGAGGTTCTCTATGATTAGAGGATTCCAAGTCAAGTGATCATCCAAATGAATGTATCTAACATCAATATATAGCCTCCCAAGGAGTTTGAATTAGCCAATGGGCATACATTAGCCTCTAATGATAAAATAATGTGCAAATAAAACCCCTATTGGTGACAAACCCACCAAACTAGCTCACAAGTGGAAAAATAAGCCTCACAAGGGGCCAAATAATTATATGTACATGTCGTGGGGCCCTCCAAAGGCTTAATAATGTCCTGAAGTGCCATATTGAGGAATAAATTCCTTGGAATATGATGGACAAGAGGGTGGCCCCTTGTTCTCCAAATATTAGACCTGTGGTGCTCCCAGTGGATCTGAGGGTACATAAATGACCCCATGGGTCTCCATATGAATCGAAGATGCCTATAAATCCTCTGCAAGGGTTTGAGTGGTAGAATGAATGCTTCCATGACGTCATACAAGTCTTGGGACACCTGCCAAGAGTGTGGGGCTCCTGTGGGGGCCTGTTGGGCATAATGTACCAAGCATATCACCATCATCCCACGAGTGGATCACTAGTAGTCTTTGAACATTGATGAAGATTCATGGAGTGATGTCTGCTAGTTGTGGAGGCCAATGGCTCTCTATGCACACCTTATATGTGCCAATGTAGACCTCTACGGGTTAGGATCCTGTATAGGGAGACCAAACCAAAATGGAAACCACATGTAATCCTGCATAAGATCTAATGTGTCCCCTAGGCTTCCAGTCCAACCAGTCATTAAAATAATCATGTAAAAGATTTTACAAATTATGGATAACAAAGTGGGCACCTCATAATGACATGCCCTTCCATAGTGGGCTTTGGCATGTGCTAGTGTCTCCAAGCTCCAAAGGGGGTTAACCAAGTACCTTATTAGGTCGTTTCAGCGCTTGAAGGGGATAGTGTGTCCAAGATACATCCCTCTAATGGGGTTGGCAAGTGATAAATAAGTGGAATGGAGTAGGGAATGAGAAGGGCAATCATATGCCACATATTGGGGCATAGGGGTAGCTAAATAAGGGGAAGCCAACACCTCGGTATGTAATGTGTAGGAGGGATAAATCGTGGTACATGAGATGTTCCGACCTTGCTTTTTCCACCATTCTTTATATGCATTTTTTGTTTTATGAATTTTCTTTAATTAACTGCTCATGGCTCAAAGGACAAGAGCATGATGTGTAAGATATAGCAGTGATTACCCCCTTCTAGGTAGGGTGGTTCATTGCCCTCCAAGGGTTGGGACAATCATGGGTCCCTGAATGATAAAAGAGGCTCATCTAGGGCCTATGGAACTAGGGTGATGACCATGGATTGGGGTAGAGCTCATATATTGGATTTTCCCCACATGCTAATTATTTTGTCTCAACCATCTTTTGTATTTTGTGGTACAATTTCCTATTAAATGTGGCCAATTATGTTTTTTTTTTAACTGTTTCAACCTCCGGAGCATCATTCTAGGCCTGACCCAAGTTGGGGGCAAGGGATAGAGAGGTTGGCCCTATGTGGACCCGGAATGGAAATGTGGACTCAAGTGGGAGAAATGATGAATGGGGTGTAGCGAGTGGAAATGGAGTAATATATGTGGATAAAGGAGCGGGACCACGCACCCAAAGTTGGGGTTTAACAAGTAATACCACCCTATAACCAAATGGTCAATAAAGGAGATCCTGCGGGACTAAGATCCAAGGTTAACCTCTAAAATAGATCAAGGGGACAAGAGCACAAACTAAGCCCAACCTTTCCGCCAAATCCCCCCATCAATCCATACCCAGAAGGATGCATGATAAGTAAACCCAATACTCAATTACCAAATGACAAGACATACCTTTTGATTTGAGAGGCCCACCTTCAAACATATGATCAATACAAATGGGTGAGGGACCACATGGTTGGCTTAGGCAGCAGAGAAATGGCACAAGGAGTTAAGAGGCTGCAAGGGGTTGTTGGCTGCCAGCTGAGGTTCATCATGGAAAAAAATTTCTCCTAGGGATATCACCCATGAAGTGGTGAGTAACAATACTAATTGATTGAAAATAGAAGCTTGTTTAATGGCAATTCAACAAATAATTGAAAAATGGAAATGAAGATTCATTCTCTCATTTTCCATAAGCTGGAAGATCAAATCCTTAAGTCTGAAGTTCTGATCCACAAATCATGAGTCACCAACAAGTAAAAGCCTTCAAAACATAAAGGAATTTGTTTTCGTTTCTAGTCTTAGATCTTCAAAATCTCTGGAAAATCTCCACAAAAATTAATATTAAAAACCATATTAAAAATGTAAGCTATTATTAAAATTAAGATCTAAAAATCATACAAATCTAATTTTTCGAGAAAAAAAAAAACCCAATTTCTATAAATTAGAAACAAATCCTAAATCTGTGTCAAAATTGTTCAATGCTATCACATGCTTCATTTACTATTGCATTTCTAACCATTAGATAGCATTTTGATGAAATTCAAACAACAAAATGTTTTGGCATATGATTTTATTCTAAAAGTAAATTCAGCAATCTCATTTTGGTGCAATTTCGTAACCCATTGTCTACTCAACTTTGGGAGCATTTAACTTATACATTTGACCAAGTAATAATTCCCATATTGTTCTCCTCAATCTGTGCTTTCCAATGAACCCTCTTGTGCCTGATTAAATGTCCTAGAACTCAAGATATGACCTTTGAAAGTTGTGACTCCACAATCGTTCATCAATTTCATGGATGCATCAGGGCCATTGATCTAAAAAGCAAAAATGTTTATATGACATGCATGGCAAAAGTGGGTACATCATGGTTTGTGTCAACATAATGGTAGGTATAGTGGAGGTGTGTGTAATAGATATATTTTGACTCGACATGAAAGGTTAAAGTTAAGTAATAAATATAATCGAAACCCTAGGCAAAACAATATAAATCATAGCCCAAGTTCTAGAGTTTGTGTGATAACAAGTCAAACCCTCGTGTGAGTGAATTTGTGAAGCCTACGTGGAGTGTAAGGTGGATTAAATGTTAATAAAACAAATAATAACAATGAACCCTTCCACATCATCGCACCCACATCGAGAAATGGAGGTTAGCAAAAACCCAAACTTGGCACGAACTCGAGATGATGTGATCAAGCAATAAAATAATATAATTAATAAAAACTATCGCCATTGGACCTTCAACGTCATCACAACCTCGGTCCCTTACATCAAATGAATTTGAAGTTGAAAAATGAACAGGACCCCGGGACGAGGATTCGCAAAAATAAAATAATAAAGTAACTAAAAATAAAAATAAAAACAAAAACTAATTGATCTCCTTGCGGCTCCCCTGATCCAAGGTTCCCGACCCCCTTTAGCCTAAGGTTCCCGGCTCCTCTGGCCCACGACTTCATGACCATCGCCCTTGCACCGTCGAGATGATGTGGCAAACAATGTTGACATGATATCTACATGGAGTTTCCATGTGGCAAGGAGAAATGGCGTTTTAGGGGTGTTGATATGGCCAAGATGAAGTGATACATAGCAATGGCTTGGAAGTGCCATGTGTAAGTCCATTTAACATTGCCACCTCAGCAAGCAATGTACGCTACCACTTCATCATGCCACCTCAAAAAAAACAAAGTAAAAATACAAAACTTTGAAGGGCCATAACTTTTGATACGGGAGTCGAAATGCCACAATTTTTATATCATTGAAAATGTATCGATGAGAAGATCATGAAAGCATCAGATATGGAAAATTATGAAACCAAAGAATCGCTCAAAATAGGAAACCAAATGCAAACCAAGTCAATATTTTCATAATTTAAATGAGGGCGCCTTTATTTTTAGAGAAAAAATTGGGGATTTGTTGAGGCCTCAACACATTAACTACAAATAGGTAGTTCTAAACATAGGCATCATAGGAGGCAACAAAAAGACAAAGCTTCGTCTCTATATTTCCATTTGCGTAAAGTGATGTTAGGGTGCAATTTTTTTTAGACTTGGATAAGGCAGTAGAGATCCTCTTAAATACAACCAATGTTCATCTCCAATGTATTTGAAAATACCACTTTTCCTAAGGTTGCAGTTGCAACTATGGTCTTAGAGTTTGATGACCCCCATTATCTTAGTATTCAAGACTTGCTAGTACTTCTCCTAACAAGGCTTCCCATCACTCATGTTCAAAGGTTTCTTTATTGGGGTCTTGAATATAGACTTTATTTTCCTCCTAAATGTTCGATTCAACAATTAGTTTGCAATCTTATTTGATGTTCTTCTAATGTGAAAGTAAAATGCATTTAGGTTTTCCAAAGCTTTATTGGTCAAAGCTGTTTTTAAGTACCATTATCCTTTGATTTTGTTCTCAACCTCCCTTTACTTGTATATCATGGATTACATGTCTTAAGCCAAGTTTTGATCCTTATGTAAGGGCCCCATTTCTATCTTTTTTGTGGAAGCCCCCTATATAAATCCTAGGTTGTCTTTCTCACCTCTAAATCCTAGGTTGTCTTTCTCACCTCTAAACTAAGTTTATACCTAATTTTCTCTTGGTGATTCCGCATGTTTGTAGACATTATTGGTCTTTAAAAGTCATTCTTCAAGGTGTAGTGTTAAATAGATGAGAAAATTATGGGAAAATATTCAAGGGAAAATTCCTCACATTTCACTACCAATAATTTTGCAAAGATGCCCCGCGCCATAGTTTCAATGAAAATACCCCAACAGCTCAACAACTTAGCATACATGCTCAACAACAACTTAGCATACATGAGTAGTGTCACCTCAAAATTCAAAGGACCCACAAAAGGAAATTTTTGAAAAACTTTGAACCTGGGTGCAAAAATAACAACTTCAACACTTTACCAACCAATTAAACCAATATTAATTAAATTTTAAATTTAATGTAAACCTAAAAAAAATAAGTTTTGGTGAATGTCCTTATCATATAGTGTCATAGGGATATTTTATTCATTGGGCCACGCATAGGGATATTTCATTCATTGGGCCATGCAGCTGCATTTGCGCCTTCCTCTGGAAATTTCCTGTGTGGAACCCCAAATGGGCTTCATGTTTAAAAGGAACCCTTCATGTTAGGTGGTTGAAAGCTACCCAAGAAGCTTTTCATGTGCGTAGTAGGACCCACCCAAATAATTTGGCTCCCGTGACATGGAAACTAAACTTTGTTCTCCATATCCACTCGCATACGGTACCAATTAGTGGCGCCAACAATGTCGTCCTTTGAAAATTGACACAAAGTACCTGCCCTTTTGCCTTTTTTTTTGTCAAACCAAGCACGCCATACAGTGAAAGCAGTGTGTCGTACACCCTGTGAATGGGTCCAAACAACCCCACAAAACCTCAAATCGAATATATTAAAGATAAAGAAAACGGTAGCCAAGGTTTGACTCAAACTAAAGCCAATCCACCAGATTGCTCAAAGCTGAGGTGAAGTGACATTTTAAGTCAACAACTTAATATCTGGCCAAAAGTTAGAAGGAATTCCATCAATATCCACTAGGAATAAAGATTAAAAGTACATAAAATTGGGAAATAGACTTTAGCTGTTCATATTCAAGTAATGGGCGTTCTTGGAACTGTTTGCATCCCATCACTGTATTGGATAAGTCGAGAAATAGATATAGAATCCAATAAAAGTCCTGCATCATTAACTAGTCTATTAAGATACAGTATGGTTCGGCATGAGTTCCTCGTCTAGTAAAGTGGTCAACTCTTTAGACGCACCTCGTGAATTCCACCTTTGTAGTAGTTGACAACTGCACCTACTTTATTCCACTTGTGGTTTGTTGATAACCAGACTATCATTTGAATCTCATACTTGGGAGCCACGGTCAATTTCCAGGGTGCCATCATTTAGATTCCATGTCTGGACTCTAGTATGTGCTCAGTTGTCTTGCCACCTAGTAGTGCCTTCGAATAATATCTTGATATGTGGTAATGGAAAGAAAGATATTTCATGCAGAAAGGAGAGGGAGGGAAGGTATCGTGTAGCATTCATACAGAAGCTACATGATACAAAAGTTGTTTTGAACAATCAGTCACGCTACAATAATAACATACAAAAGCTTGTTATGTGCAGATTCATATTTGTTGTCAACTGGAAAAGAGAGCATGTGCAAATCATGACAGATTTATCTCATAAAAGGCATTTTCCCCAAAATCACATAATTTGACAAACTAATAAATTGCAACATCTAGAAATGGATTACTAACCACTAGGGATTCATCAAGGAGGGGGGTGATAATCCCCCCACCAGGTTTCAAATCCCACAGGAATGTGGTATGTTTAACCACCCTCCAAATAAACATTGGGAGGCAGCCGTCATTGCCAGCAAAAGCAAGGCAGACATGAAGATGGACAATATTCCTAATCCCTGGTTCTGTCAGTATTCCTTGATGGTTTAATGGATTACTTTCTATAACTAAACTAAACATGAAATGTATCTGAATTTATAATCATTGTGTGCAGAACAAAAAGCAGAAAACTAGAAATGGGAATCTGGACAAACAAAGACAGAACAAAAAAGGAGGCTGGATAGCAGATTAAATCAAAGGGCACAAATACATGAGAAACATAGCCAGAAAAGTATCTCAAATATCATGCAATATACAAGGTGTGCTACTATCAAAAGACTCTAGCGCAATGAATAAACATATTCCTTTTCGGTAAGGATACACACATGTTTTAATGTGTGGGGAGCTATGAACCCCAACTTTGCATTATCAAGGTAAAATCCACATTAACTCAGCCTACTACTACACATAACCAGCGCACTGTGCCCACTAGGGTTTGAACTCTGGTAATTATTGTGGTGACAACCCATGTCAACCACTAGACCATAGCCTGACAGAATCAAGGAATCATACGCATTCAATGTAATTCGTTCTTTTGATAATATGTCTTAGCCACATCATTAGTGAAATGAGACATGTAAATGTGCTCTTTTCTGTTAACAGCTCAGCAACCGCACTATGCGAAATGAACTAAACCATGTAAACAAACCCTCCATTCAAAGACTCAAAATAAATCCAAATGAATTAAAATCGATTGGCGAACAAGATACAAAACAACCAATCCTGCCACACAGGTCAGGTGGTTGGTCAAAATTACAAAAGATTTTCCAGAGACACAAAATAAAATTCAACCCCTGATTCCAACCCCTAACTAAACTATAGACAATTTCTGTCGCTCTGTCCAACATGGACTGAGTAAAAGTTTATGCCTGCTAAAATCAGCAAATTGCGAGAATCAGCAGACTGCAAAAAGCAATGCATGCTGAAGACTATGTACCAGTAACAGCTGTGACCCTAATCAATGTAAGCCTTGGGTGGCAACAGTGAACTGTATTACATTCAAAGTTTTCCCTCAAAGAGCCTCAGTTTACATTTGATATCTGATCAGGATGTAACCCTGCAACTAGTTTAAAGCTTATCATTGTATCTGCCCCGAAGCTGCTAAAAGCCACCAATTTCATAGTATCATACAGAATCTTCTACTTGTTGCCTGGCTAGATATTTCTCCCTTCGCTCCTACAACACAAAAGCAATTGCAGTCTTCAAGATCCGTGCATTTGTCAACCAAAGTCAACTGCCTAGGTAATATCAACAATAAAATTTGTCCTTACCCATTGATCTAGAACTCCTTCTGCTGAAGCTGTTGATTTTGGAGCATTGTCATCCTGAGGCTTTTTCCGTGCTTGGTTGAGAGCTTCAGCTTCTGCAAGACGTTTCTTCAAGTTATCTAAATCCTTCACAAGTAAACAAGATTTATCGTGGAAGTTAAAAAAATATAGTTGGAGTTCTTTAGGAGTTATGGTTAAGATTAGACAGAGATACTACAATATAAGCCAAAATATTTTCCCCTCTGCAGATGGTCATAGGTTTCTACAGGAAATCATTGGAACTTTCCTAAAATCAAACAAGCTAAAATCAAACCAAAAAATGATGAGGATTTATCATGAGATGAACTAAAAGCATGTTGGTTATTGTCTGGTGTCATTTTACCTGGCAAGGGCGTTGAGGATCCAGAAACACTACTTGCAAAACTCTTTCCACTGCCACTAATTCCTTATGCTCGTCAAACTTCAGTTGGGTGGATTGCAAGGGATTTTGATGTCACAAGACAAGGAAAATTGTTTATTGATTTTCACACACAGTGAAAAAATTATAAACTATAATTTGAATCATAAAGCTTAGATAATAAAACTTGAATTCATTGAGCAAAAGAAAAATGCATGAGTCTTACTAGTTCTGAAGTGAATTCAACCCCTTCTTTGACTTTCAAACTAACAATCCTAAATTTGTCTTTTGTCTTTTTCTCATTAGGATGCTCTGGTTGCTCGACAAACTTCATAACTGTGTGACATCTCTGTGTGTTAAAAGATCTTACAGGACTGTCTAGATTACTTGTACAGGACTACATGTATTTCAAGCAGACATACATCAACGAGTAAAAAAAATCTGGTCAGCTTAGATTGAATAATCAATGTTGCATTAGACTAGCTTGTTTGTGATTATGCTTCATCATAGGATAGTAGCAACTTGTATGCTTTCCTTTGGCCCATACTGCAATAGAGACATTAAATGTGCAACCAATGTTCACAAGCAGCAGCCATATGGAACATAGGCAAGTGACTTAACCCATCACGCCTTTAATAAAATTTATTCAAAAATGAGAAGAAAGAAAGGAAACCAAGCTTGCATGCATACAAAACACACAATAGTAATGGGAAATATGAGATGTTAACATATACATAAAGAAGGCTAGCCACATTAGGTATCAACAAAATAGAATAAAATACACTTCTAGATAAACATAATTGCTTGAAAGTCAAACAAGAGAAATTCTGTATTTCTTCAGGAATGTCGAGTATTTACTTCTTTACACATATTTTTCTACAACAAATTCACCTTTAGAACATGACATTTTTCTGGATTACATTGCTTTCTCAGAAGTAGGCCTAATTTCCTTGTTTTCTCCACTGAAAATATGTTATAATCTCATCATTTTCCCTAGAAATTTTGTTAACTATCCCAAGACAGAATTTGTCATTTATCCACCAACCTTGATTGTAACTAATATTTCAGTATAAATATATCTTGTGTCACTGATCAAAGTAAGAAAATTATGTCACGTAGATGTCTTAAATAACTAACTGGAGATAAAACTTGTAGCAGCTCCAAATTGAGAACCAAAAAAAAATTACAAAGCTCAATTTCTGAAAATGAACAATTTTTTGCCTTTGACTACCTTTTTGTCAGTTTTTGAAAATGAACAAATTTTATGATTTTTCTGGGGTGTTTACCTTTTCTTTTCTAACAATTCTACTATGCATGTAAAACTTAGCTAAGCATGTCATACTTCTATGAGCAGTTGTGTACGTTACAGAAGATCTCTAAACATAAAGGATTCCTTACTAAAGTGTTCAGAATGAACTGCAAAATGAAGTTATCAAAAATAAGATGCATGGCCAAGGGGAGAGGTTTGGTGATAAATTGCTTACATAATTATCTTAGCTGCATCTGGCTACAAGCACCATTCAAAATTCGGCAAATCAAAGATTTAAATTATAGTAGGAACCAATGTTTTAAAACTAGGACTCAGCCGACAGTCAACTCAGACTTGGACTTAGACTTGGCTATGACTCAAACCAAATTGAATTTAATGACTTGGTTTGCTAAAACAATACATAAAATATTTAAATTTTAATGAAAAATAAAATCATTTTAAAGATCCCAAAAAAGCAAAAAAGACAAAATATGCAGAGTCTGTTCATGTGTATACCATGTAAGGGTGAATATTTCAAAATGTGCATAATTAGGTTTTAGGGTGCTATGAATTAGGGTTTGGGTATTAATTTTTTTTAACTTTGATTTTTCCCTTGAAAACTAAGTAGCCCGTGTTGGACCGGTTTGGTACTGAACCACTGAGTCATGCATTGACTAGGCCAGTTTGGTACCAAACCAGTCCCTGAACTAAGCAGAAGGTCAAGTGGACTTGATTTGGGATCAACTCAGTTCAGCCGATTCCAAGTCCAAGCAGACCAAGCTTAGAAACACGGGTTGGAACAACCACTGTAATGTAGCCCAGGAAAGAATGAGAACAAAGCTGAGGTTGGGTCAAGGTAGAAAATCATTTACTGTTGATTGTGCCACTAACCAATCCAATCAAAGAAGGTATTGAAACAGAAGGCAGTATGATCTATGCTCAAGGGGAGGAGATTCCATGCCGGGTGGCAGTTACTCAGCAGTTCAACAATTTAATTGCTAATTTAGTCCAAATCCTTTTAAGCAGACTCAAAACATGTCTGTTGCTTTGATGGTTAATCCTCGAGAAAAACAGAAGAAGAAATTTAAAACTAATGCTATTAGTCAGGTCAAGTGACATGGAATGTGCATTCAGCAGGGAAGACAAGAGGCTGGAAGCTGGGAGAGATGGATATACTATTGGCTACCTACTTCAAGTGGTTGGAGGCAGAAATGGAACAGGTCACATCGGAATACTGCCTGCACCAGCTAGCCCTTGTGATTGCGGAAGATGTTACCTTTACCAACTTCAAAGTGGCTATAAACCAATGCACTGATCCAGATGTTCTGAGTCCGCAAGGTGTCTTCCGGTAACAAATGTTAAAACTTAAATATACAGAAGAGTGGTCAATGACTGTTTGTATAGAGCTTAGCTTGGTAATGGAACATCCAAGCACCAGTCTTGATGACCTTGACAATTTTGCACGCCTGAAATGGCACCTGCAACATGCTCAGGCATGCAAGATTTAGAACCTATGCAGAAAAGCAGTGGTTTTTGACATGGAAAGCACAGCAGTCACTTCACAGAGCCTGTCACAGGCAACTGTGCAGACAGAACCATCATGCTGAACCTAGGTCATTCCCATGATGTGCCCATTGCCTAGCAGTTAGCACCTACCATTATGGGACCATGGGTTAAAGATCTGTTCCTTGATGCTGATGTGGCATCTCCAACTTTTTCTCATAGTAATTGCAGACTGATCACAGATTTATATATGTCATGTTTTGTTTACTATGAAAATAGCTGATGGCCATTGGAGCCTTATAACCACTTCACTTAATAAAATTTTACCTCCAGAGCAAGCAAGATATTCATCTCAGATCATGTGAGTCCCTGTGGGGTAGTGGTTTAGTGGCGAAGACAGTCGCAAATTCAGACCACCCACCAAGGTTTCCCCAAGACACTGGCAGTTCATGTGAGGTTGCACTGAAAATTAATTAGGCATCTCATATACTATTATTTATTCTATTGAAATTTACATGAAATAAAAATTTAAAACCCATGCCTAATGAATTACACATCTCACAACTTTATGAGGTCAAGCATAATCATTAAAAAGAGATTAAAGTCTTAATTAGTTAAACCATAAATCTTGTCTCTCATACATTTGAAAACTTTAAAATTTATTTTGTTATAAATTTGATTGAGGCCTTTGGAGTTTCACATATAAGCTGCAATCACAAATTATTTGCAGCATTTCTTATTTCTTTTCTACATGGCTTACACTGAATATTATGTAGTAAATCCTTTTGTCTTATTGCTGTCACTATAATTACTTTCAGTCTAGAAAAGGAGAAAAGAGATGAAGCCCTTACCTGTTGCTAAAATTGACTCTTTTGGAGCAAGAATGCCATTAGGAGGCCGCATAAAACAACTTTTAGGAGCATTTGTCTGGAACTGAAACCACAATTTCAAACAATTCATAACAAGTTACTTCAAAGCATAGATAACTTTTCAAGCCATAAATCCAGCTTTGCAAATAATGGAAAACATGGTAAGTCCTGATCTTGAGTTTCTGATCCCCATTGGATAATCTGGTTACATTTGCCTTGTCTTAATTTTGTTTCAATGCCAATGATTTGTGTACACGCAACAACTTCTTTGAAACTGTCTTTCTAAATGTTTCATACTAACAATTAGGCCATATAATAGTGTGATGACTGCATGAGAGAAACATTTTGTTACAACTCCACAAAATCAACAACATCAGCTAAAATTAGAACTGAGCAATACCTAACAAACAGGCCAAACCAGAAATACCCACTAACAATTAGACCAAATCTACTATCCTGCCAGGAATGGGAACAATAGTACAAAACTACTTGGAGATCGAGGCCAGTTCAAGTATTCCAGTACACTGCTTTTGCATTGTCCTCATTGTCTCCAGGATTATCAAATGCACAAGGCAACTCAATGGCAACAGACATGGTAAATGGAACCTTGTATTAATCATGTCCAGTATATCATATCTACATGCAAGAACAAAGGAAAATTGACTTAACAAACACCATTGGTTAAGAATCAAATGAAAATTATTATAGAAAGAGCTCATGTAATCCTCTAGTTTAGAAAAAGGGGAGCAGTATAAGCTGAACTCTAAGCGACTGAGGCTTGTTAAAATAACTAGGTACACTATTATAATTGCATCTTTCGATCCAGACCCTAATGCATGAGCTCAGCTAATGACTCATTGAAACATGACCCCATACACGGTAACAACTACCATTAGGACCTAAATGTAATCTGTACATGTGATGGCTCCATGGGAATTGATCTCACCGTCCTCCAACAACCAAACCTAAATAATTCTATTAAACAATCACAACATAGGTGACAAAAATATTGTAGCCAGCAACAATGAGTCAATGCTTATGGAACTAACACACCATTCATTAACAGAGGGATCAGATCTGCTAACAGTTAAAAGAATTGTCAATCATTGCAGACTCCATTACGTACTATGACCTAATACATGCCACCCAATAACCTGCAGACCAAACTTGCCAACAGGACTACCCAAAAAACATTAGAGCAGACCTTCTAACAAATAGGCCAAATTATAACGTGCATCACTTCAGACTCCACTGGAACCAGCTAAATCATCACACCTATTAGCAAATAGACCAAAGCTGCCAAACAGAAACACAAAATATTCTTTGCACCATTCTAGAATCCTGGAATCAAACTAAAACAACCCACTGCCAACCACTCTAACAAATATGCTAAATAATGTCATGTAGATTCCACGGAAGTTGACATGAAACATGCTACACTAACATGTTACAACTAGACCAAAACTGATAGTGGTCACAGTCTCACAGATCTTCGACTATTTTGACTCCAACATTGTAAACTCCATGCGAATTGGCTTAGCCATGAGAGGTTAACCAGACTACTGAGGGTTAATGTCTTAGCCCCCTCCAGGGTTCAAATCACCCAAAAGTGACTGATTCACCCCTGCAAGGGTGCCCAAAAGGCGATAGAACTATAATCGTCATTAAATCAGGTCATGTGGCCTCGTTCCCCTCCAGATCAAAAACTGCAAACAGTGTCCCACCTTCGGGTGATGGCTGTAGATTGGGATTTACGATCACAGATGATTCCCTGGAAGGATTCTCATCTCCATGTAACTTGGCTTGATATCTAAGCCACCCACTGATAGTGAAACTAATCATTCTAAAAATTGTCGCTGTAAACCATGAGAATCGATCCAATCAAACAACCAAACCAAACCTGCTAGAAAATACCAAATTATTCGGGACGCCCATTGTAGATACGACAGGAACTGATCTAACACAAGTTATCCACTAACACTCAGGCCAAACATTCTAAAACTATTTGATAAGTCATCACAGACTCCATGGAAGTTTTCTTAAAACATACTAGCAAAGACTAAACCTGCCACCAAATACCCAAAACTATTTTGTCTACAACTGCACAAAATCCATGGGAATTGACCTCATAAAAACCACCCATAACCAATTTGACCAACGCTTTTTAACAAACAGATCAAACAATAACCGACTGGACCTCCATACACACGGTGTGAATCCCGCTGCCTAATAACCACGGAGTTATGTTTGGTCCTTCAGCTTTAACATCAAACAATACTCGAGTCTATGGGTATTGTCCTAATACAATCTATCTACCCACTCACAATTAGTAGACCACACTCCACAAACAAATAAACCAAACTGTTTCATGGAAAGAACCAAACAGTCCATATGTAACTTCCCAAAGCAAAAACCCCATTTCACCACTCAGCCTTCCAAAAACCTTTTCAATAAATTGCTGACAAAAAAAATGAACGCCTACCTTGAATGCGACGTAAGATCTGCTCACGTTTTTAATCCTCACAGCGCTGGAGACCTGCTTCCCCGGCTCATCTACATCACATCCAGTAACTCAAATCTCAGAAACGATGACAAATTCAATCCAGCTTACATAAAAAGCAAAAGCTCCGCGGGCACTTACATATGAAATAGAGTTTCCGGTCGGGATCGAACCGCAGGCGTCGCCTGACAAGAAAGGAGGCCTTGGCAATCGCCCCCAAAGATCTCTGTTTTGTATTTTGTGGGTGCCGATTGCTGTTAGGGTCTCGATCAACTGACCCCCTGTTGCTATTATTACCATTAGTAACGCTGCTGCTGCTTCCTCCATTGTTCAGCCAGGGCATAGGGCAGAGATTCCAGCCCTTGGAACTCCGCTGCGTTGTAGGACCCCCAAACTCAGCGGTGGCCATCATGCAACCAGTGTTCGAATCCCTTCCCTTCCCAGAGCTTATAGAATTCGGTCATATACTGAAGAGGCGGGTATGGCTCTGAAGGACAGAATTAAGCATCAAAATAAAACCTTTTAGATGAGAAAGTGCAAGCAGGTTGATGGCAGAGAGCTGGTCGGGTATGAATTTGGCAACCTTGATTCGTTCCCTCAAATCATTGAATGCAATGGCAATCCAGAGAGTATATTCTCTTTGACTTTGCTATCCCTTCAACTTTTTGCAACCCCCATGGGCTTCCCCCTTTCGTTCTTCTTTCCTTCGGATTTTAGCAAAGCTTCAACCATGAGTGCACGTTCTATCAAGCTAAATTGTTTATTTTTTTGCCAGAACTGCAAACTTCTTTACAACTTCAACTTTACAGAGCTTCCATGGAGTTGGGGGTCACAAGTCACTTCCATTTGGCTTCATATACGCAAGAAGCCTGCATCAACAATGTAATGAATAGTATTACCATGAGAAGCTACAGTGTTAATGGTTCATCCGATTTTAAAATAACTCTAAAATGTTCACACGTGTATCAATGTATTATGGTTTATTGGGCTCTGTTAATCCTGTAATAAAACCATTTTCTTTGGCTAAAATTTTATGGGTGTCGGAGTCTCTTAATCATGCAATAAAAGGATTTTCTTTCGTTAAAAATTTAACATAGATTCGATTCTATTGTTCAGGCCTTGTGCACAGGTTAAAAAAAAAAAAGAAAAAAGAGGTAGGGTTTCCAGATTTTAAATGAATTCAAATCTTGAAATATTTTCGCATAATTTTAAATCGATATAAATTGATTAAATTTTTTAATAAATAGTTTTTATATACATTGGAGAATGTTGTATAAATGTTTTAAAGAATGTTTTACAGATGTTTTATATAAAAGTTTAGTTAAAATCATTGACAATTCAATAAAATAGAAATAGAGATAGAATCAAAAATATTTTAGTTAAAACCATTGACAATTTAATAAACGTCTTACAAAAATGAAGATGTTTATTTTTTTGGTTAATAATATTAAAAATATTTAATATTATTATATTTAAATTTAAAGAAAATTTTGCGCATGAAACGTAAAATAGACGGTTTTATTCATTCGAATTTTTGTGGGTAAAAATCTAATTATGCTAAGGGTTGTTGTGCCCTAGATTGGGAGTGATTTTCAGGTGATTTTGATAGCTTAGATGTCCCTGGGTTATGGCTACACAAGTCATAGGTTAGGCGTGTCAATCATCTAAGAACTCACAATACCTAACAACCAAACAAACAAAATAAAAATAAAAATTCTCAGTTTAGGGTGTTGGAATTCGCATCAATGGAGGAGGGGGGAGCTCGCTACCCTGTCGCTTCCCATCCCATTTAAGAGAGGGGGTGTGTGGCCAACCCACTCCATGCATTCACACATGCAAACCGTTATTCATTCATTTCACAATCATATGGCAGACTATTCTCCGTCTAAGTGCTCTTGGCTTGGAGATATTGGCTTCGTGTTTAACTATTGTGTCTGTGACATCCCCCCATCGCAAGTGGGACAATTCCCTTATGGAGCAAGCTTTGTGGGGCTCGAACCTGAGTATCGCAGCTCAGTGTTGTGTGACAAGTTATGTGTTTCAACTCTATTGCAGAGGACAACATATTCTTTTAGGTCCCTATAATGCTAGTGTACCCCCCTAATTGTTATTATTAGTGTAGCCCCCTATTGTTATTGTTGTGCCCATGTAGCCCCCATATTGTTATTGTTATGCCCCATAGAAGCCCACTATTGTTATAAATGTTATGCAACCAAATCACAAAATAGAAGAAAAGATAGATCAACGGCTTGAAAATTAGGCTCTTCAAGGGGTAACCCCCTTTACATCACATAAACAAACAATTCTTAGATGATACAAATGACAAAACCTCCTTGGTATATATAGGAGTCTAAGGGATCACAATATAATCAGATCCTACATAACAGTAATAATGCAAGGGCACAACAATAACAATAGTGGGTTTCTATGGGGCATAACAATAACAATATGGGGGCTACATGGGCACAACAATAACAATCAAGGGCTACACTAACAATAACAATAAGGGGGCTACACTGGCATTATAGGGACCTAACATATTCCCATGGCAAAGGCTTTGTGTGTGTGGTAATTCAAGGAGGTCCTAACTCCATGGATGTTAACCTCCAATGCATGCAGCAGGCATTGAGCATTTGTGAGGGGAGAAGGTCAAAGACAACAATGGAGGTGACCTCTGGGATGTTGGTGACAGCTACAATGGCAATTCGAGCAAGGGAGGGTGGCGATAAGCAACAATTTTTCCTCATTGTGATGCAAGTTCAAGCTCGGTGGGTTGACCAATACTGGGTAATTCATCATATGTTCAATCTCTCTCGTTTTGTCCACTCTTTCAATTGTTTAGCTTTTGTTTAGTGGCTACTAGTATATAGTGTCCAAAGTGCAATGGTGGTGAGCACTGGTTTTGGTATTCTTGATTCTTTGTGGTTGTTGGACCCTACTTGAAGTCCTTTCCTCTCTTTCCACCTGCTGCTCAATCTCATAAGAATGCGCTTCAGACTCCCCTGACAACTCGGGTTTTCTTAGGCTTTACTTTTACTCTATTCCATGTTTCACAGTCTCCCCAGTTGCTCTATTTTTTGGGAGGTGTCCTCATTTTGGTTCCTAGCAACCCGACACATCATTCCTCGACAGAGGATACATTGTCATTGGGGATCTAGTGGCAAAAGCCCTTAAGGATGACTGCAAACCCAATCCCAAGCACAAAATCCAAAAACCATTTTTCACTCCTCCAGAAAATCCAAGAGGAAATTTGTCAACTCGAAGCCTTAACCACTAATGACCACCAAGCCTACTCAAACTCTGAAATTCAAGCTAAAGTAGCCAATTGGGTTCCCTATCCTAGAAATACTAGGGGAAGATGGAGCCAATATTTTAACTTTGTTACCCTCTATTAGCAAATGAAGACATTTTGGGCAAGAACTTGAAGGAAAAACATGAAGACCACAACAACGTTACATCCTTCCTGAATGAAATTCAACATGTTCAATGCCATCAAGATTATTGTCTTGCTAATTTGGATGCTCGACTTGCTCACATAGAAGGCCATCTCCAATGTCGCCTAAAACCTCTAAAACCAACAGGGACCAATGCCCAAGGTTCAGCCCCAGTAACTTCATCATATACTTGATGTTATATTTAGCTACTCGGCGCATGTCTTTTACTTTTAGTAGTTCAATTTATTTCAGTTGTCATGGAATTAGCAGTTATAGTTGTTGGCATTCTGATAGACGTATACTATTGTCTATCGTCAAAAGTATTGGTTTCCCTTGTGCCAAATTGTGGCTGGACTCAACTTAAACAATGATATATGGTTTTGTATGAAGCCATTTTGAGGCAACATATAATTCCAAATGAACAAAAAAAAATTGAAGAAAAGTTGTAGAGTAAAATATTGAAAGATAAAATGAAATTAAAATATTACAAAGAAGTGGTCCACCCTAATATAAAAGATCAAAAGTATCGACTAGTTTTGTTTTGATGAGCTTAAAGAAGAAAATTTGCATTGCTAAAATACAAATTAATTCTTACCAATTACATAGCTAAACTTGGAGTTAGACAATCCCAAAGCATGGTGGGATGCTACAATCTTTAATCTTTGTGCCCTTAAGAGGGTTGGAGATGAAAAGCACTTTCTCATAGCTAAACTCGAAGTTGGACAATCCCAAGGCATGATGGGATGCTAGAATTTGTCATCTTTATGACCTTAAGAGGTTTGAAGATGAAAAGTACTTTCACCAACAATACCTCAAGTAGACCCAAATTGGATCTCAATTTCAAAATTTCTATCACAAAATCGACTTTCTTAACCTCTTAAGTCATCAAAATTAAAGTGGTCTTGAAATGTTTTTATTAATGATTTTTTTTGTCAGTGAAAATCTTTTCATTAATTCATCAAAAAGCTACAATAGATAAACATGAAGCCCAGTACTCTCTCGCCTTCACTCCAACTGGATTTGTTAGCCTGGAAAGCGGTACAAAAACTAAGTAAAAAGTGCCATTTTTTACATGATCCATAAAGGCAAAAACCCAAATAGACCAAAACACATGAAGAACAAGAAAACAACCAATAGACAACATAGGTCAAGGGTGAAGATCTGGTGCATGAGCTACACTCGCCGCCATAGGAAGACCATGATCCCTATGAGCATGAAATTTTTGTGTGAGGCACGCCTCCATCTCGTCCAAACATTCACTAGCTCAAGGCTAGCTCTAGCACAAAGATACCACAAGGTCTAAAATGTCCCACTAATTGTATTGGATGTTGTTTAGGAATGTAATAACCTAATTCCTGCCTTCGTATCATTGTTGCCAAATGTCTTCTAAGGTGGTTGAGATGTTTCACAGTTGCTCAGCTAGAGAATCCATCGTGGGTAGTTGCTCTACTTGACTCAACGACTAGGCCCGATCCTCGGTCACTTCTCCCACCACATCCATGCCACCAGCCACATCCTCATTCGTTGCCCATGCCCAACCAACTCTCTCCTCTAGCTAGTCTCGAGGTCCTGCTCCTCGTCGGGCTCGACCGTGTTGACCTAACATAACCTCTGGGTCTTCAAGACACCAAGAAGGGGATTTCAAAGTAAAGGGAGCAAACGAACCACTCCCATAGATCCCTCTACTCCATCCCTCTAGAGAAAGTGAAGTCACACTATAATTACAATGCCTACTGGCACATCCAATGCACCATAATTGGTGTTGGTCCTTACGGTGGGTCAAATTAACACTGACACCTGAAGAGGGATTCCTTGTGGAACCTCTGAGGCAAAAATGCCATCCAATTATGGTCCTCCTAAACCTCGATTCAAAACTTCGTCGCAGAACTGCACACTCTCGGGAAAGGATCATAACTGAGCATACCAACCATGTTCCTAACACACAATCAAAGTAAGAATTAAACCAAACATGAAGTACCAAGATTATCATGTCTCCACCGAGGGTTCGAAGGATTCGTCAAATCCTGAGCTCTGCAAATTGAAATTGTGCAACAGGAGCTCCACCCCACATTTCAAAAGGGCATTTTGTGCGTCCACAAACCCTCTCCCCTGGATCCCACACCACACCTAATAATCACTCGAGCAAGCACAACACTAGGAAAATTACACCAACACCAGCCCGGAAAAGCTTCCCAAAAATATGAGCATGCACAAGTGGAAAGTCTATGCATACTCAACATTAGTAAAATCGCCTTCCCTATCGTCCATGTGAAGAAACCAGAAATAAATGAAACTATTATGCATCAAGAGTATATATCGAGCCTTCACCTTCTCTAGGATTTGACCTTTTCGGCGCCACTTGTCGTGGTTGCCACTCCGTTTAATGTACGTGTCATATTCCATTAACCTGCCCACCGCGAGCTAGGATCTGTACCCTCCGTTCACCCACCCCCATCGGAGTTTTATTAATGGTTATTTAATACATAAACAAGATTTTAAAAAAATCTAAGTTTTCTCATTTTTTTTTTAAGTCTTATAAATCAACTCTAACCGAAGTATCCTCTTATTTTTTTAGAGTCATATAAACAACTCTGATTTCAATAAATGTTAATTATCATGATCATCATCAGCAATGGCAGGCACAAGGGGAGCTTGGGATAGATCACCATTAATCAAGTTGAACCATACAATCTATTGCAAGGTTTGTTTTAGGTTCAAGCTTGAGGAACCACGAAAATAAATATTTTTGGTGATTTTGATAGCTTAGTTGTCCTTGGGTCATGGCTACACAAGCCATAGGTTAGGCGTGTTAATCACCTGAGAACTCACAATACCTAACAAACAAACAAACAAAATAAAATAAAAATTCTCAGATTAGGGTGTTGGAATTCACATCGATGGAAGAGGGGGAGCTCGCCACCCTATCACTTCCCATCCCATTTAAGAGTGGGGGTGTGTGGCGAACCCACCCCATTCATTCATACATGAAAACCACTATTCATTCATTTCACAATCATATTTGGCAGACTATTCTTTGTCTAAGTGCTCTTGGCTTGGAGATATTGGCTTCGTGTTTAATTGTTGTGTTTATGACACCCCCCTGCCGCAAGTGGGACAATTCCCTTGTGGAGCAAGATTTGTGGGGCTTGAACCTGACTATCGCAACTCAGTGTTGTGTGACAAGTTATGTGTTTCAACTCTATTGCAGAGGACAACATATCCTTTTAGGTCCCTATAATGCTAGTGTACCCCCCTTATTGTTATTGTTAGTGTAGCCCCCTATTGTTATTGTTGTGCCCATGTAGCCCCTATATTATTATTGTTATGCCCCATAGAAGCCCACTATTGCTATAAATTTTATGCACCCAGATCACAAAATAGAAGAAAAGATAGATCGACGGCTTGAAAATTAGGCTCTTCAAGGGGGTAACCTCCTTTACATCACATAAATGAACAATTCTTGGATGATACAAATGACAAAACCTCCTTGGTATATATAGGAGTCTAAGGGATCACAATATAATCATGTCCTACATAACAGTAATAATACAAGGGCACAACAATAACAATAGTGGGTTTCTATGGGGCATAACAATAACAATATGGGGACTACATGGGCACAACAATAACAATCGGGGGCTACACTAACAATAACAATAAGGGGGCTACACTAGCATTCTAGGGACCTAACATATTCCCATGGCAAAGGCTTTCTGCGTGTGGTAATTCAAAGAGGTCCTAACTCCTTGGATGTTAACCTCCAATGCATGCACCAGCCATCGAGCATTTGTGAGGGGAGAAGGTCAAAGACAACAATGGAGGTGATCTCTAGGATGTTGGTGATAGCTATAATGGCAATTCGAGCAAGGGAAGGTGGTCATAAGCAACAATTTGTCCTCGTTGTGATGCAATTTCAAGCTCGGTGGGCTGACCAATACTGGGTAATTCATCCTATGTTCAATCTCTATCGTTTTGTCGACTCTTCAATTGTTTAGCTTTTGTTTGGTGGCTACTAGTATATAGTGTCCAAAGTGCAGTGGTGGTGAGCATTGGTTTTGGTATTCTTGGTTCTTTGTGGTTGTTGGACCCTACTTGAAGTCCTTTCCTCTCTTTCCATCTACTACTCAATCTCATAAGAATCCTCTCCAAACTCCCCTTACAACTCGAGTTTTCTTGGGCTTTACTTTTACTCTAGTCCATGTTTTACAGTCTCCCTGGTTGCTCTATTTTTTGGGAGGTGTCCTCATTTTGGTTCCTAACAACCCGACACAGCATGCCTCGACAGAGGATGCATTGTCATTGGTGATCTAGTGGCAAATGCCCTTAAGGATGACTACAAGCCCAATCCCAAGCACAAAATCCAACAACCATTTTTCACTCCTCTAGAAAATCCAAGAGGAAATTTGTCAACTCGAACCCTTAAGCACTAATGACCACCAAGCCTACTCAAACTCTGAAATTCAAGCTAAAGTAGCCAATTGGGTTCCCGATCCTAGAAATACTAGGGGAAGATGGAGCCAATATTTGAACTTTGTTACCCTCCATTAGAAAATGAAGACATTTTGGGCAAGAACTTGAAGGAAAAACCGGAAGACCACAACAACATTACATCCTTCTTGAATGAAATTCAATGTGTTCGATGCCATCAACATTCTTGTCTTGCTAATTCGGATGCTCGACTTGCTCACATGGAAGTCCATCTCCAATGTCGCCTAAAACCTCTAACACAACAAGAACCAATGCCCAAGGTCCAACCCTAGTAACTTCATCATATACTTGATGTTATATTTAGCTACTCAACACATGCCTTTTACTTTTAGTAGTTCAATTTATTTCAGTTGTCATGGAATTAGCAGTTATAGTTGTTGGCATTCTGATAGACGTATACTATTGTCTATCGTCAAAAGTATTGGTTTCCCTTGTGCCAAATTGCGACTGGACTTAGCTTAAACAATGATATATGGTTTTGTATGAAGTCATTCTGAGGCAATATATAATTCCAAATTAACAAAAATAAATAAAGAAAAGTTGTAGAGTAAAATATTGAAAGATAAAATGAAATTAAAATATTACAAAGAAGTGGTCCATCCTAATATAAAAGATCAAAAGTACCGACTAGTTTTGTTTTGATGAGCTTAAAGAAGAAAATTTGCATTGCTAAAATACAAATTAATTCTTACCAATTACATAGCTAAACTTGGAGTTAGACAATCCCAAAGCATGGTGGGATGCTACCTCAAGTAGACCCAAATTGGATCTCA
Source organism: Pinus tabuliformis (assembly GCA_031772625.1). NCBI lineage: Eukaryota > Viridiplantae > Streptophyta > Pinopsida > Pinales > Pinaceae > Pinus > Pinus tabuliformis. The sequence continues at coordinate 887,215,596 of CM062808.1, read as the reverse complement.
ATTTCAAAATTTCTATCACAAAACTGACTTTCTTAAGCTTTTAAGTCATCAAAATTAAAGTGGCCTTGAAATGTTTTTATTAATGATTTTTTTTGTTAGCGAAAATATTTTCATTAATTCATCAAAAAGCTACAACAAATAAACATGAAGCCCAATACTCTCTCGACTTCACTCCAACTGGATTTGTTAGCCTGGAAAGCGGTACAAAAACTAAGTAAAAAGTGCCATTTTTTACATGCCCTAAAGGCAAAAACCCAAATAGACCAAAACACATGAAGAACAAGAAAACAACCAATAGACAACGCAGATCAAGGGTGAAGATCTGGTGCATGAGCTGCACTTGGGGCCGTATGAGGACCGTCATCCCTATGAGGATGAAATTTTTGTGTGAGGCACGCCTCCATCTCGTCCAAACATTCACTAGCTCAAGGCTAGCTCTGGCACAAAGATACCACAAGGTCTAGAATGTCCCACTGATTCTATTGGATGTTGTTTAGGAATGTAATAACCTAATTCCTACCTTCGTATCGTTGTTTCCAAATGTCTTCTAAGGTGGTTGAGATGTTTCACAGTTGCTCAGCTAAAGAATCCATCGTGGGTAGTTTCTCTACTTGACTCAACAACTAGGCCCGATCCTAGGTAACTTCTCCCACCACATTCGCGCCACAAGCCACATCCTCATTCGTTGTCCTTTCCCGACCAACTCTCTCCCCTAGCTAGTCTCGAGGTCCTGCTCCTCGTCGGGCTCAACCGTGTTGACCTAACATAACCACTAGGTCTCCAAGACACCAAGAAGGGGATTTCAAAGTAAAGGGAGCAAACGAACCACTCCCATAGATCCCTCTACTCCATCTCTCTAGATAAAGTGAAGTCACACTATAATTACAATGCCTACTGGCACATCCAATGCACCAGAATTGGTGTTGGTCCTTACGGTGGGTCAAATTAACACTAACACCAAAAGAGGGATTTCCAGTGGAACCTCTGAGGCAAAAATTCCACCCAATTACGGTCCTCCTAAACCTCGATTCAAAACTTCATCGCAGAAATGCATGCTCCCAGGAAAGGATCATAACTGAGCATACCAACCATGTTCCTAACGCAAAATCAAAGTAAGAATTAAACCAAACATGAAGTACCAAGATTATCACGTCTCCACCGAAGGTTCGAAGGACTTGCCAAAGCCTGAGCTCTGCAAATTGAAATTGTGCAATAGGAGCTCCACCCCACATTTCAAAAGGGCACTTTGTGCGTCCACAAACCCTCTCCCCTGGATCCGACACCACTTTAATAATCACTCAAGCAAGCACAACACTAGGAAAATTACACCAACACCATCTGGGGAAAAGTTTCCCACAAATATGAGCATGCACAGGTGGAAAGTCTATGCATACTCAACATTAGTAAAATTGCCTTCCCTATCGTCCATGTGAAGAAACCAGGAACAAATGAAACTATTATGCATCAAGAGTATATATCGGGCCTTCACCTTCTCTAGGATTTGACCTGATTTGACCTTTTCGGCGCCACTTGTCGTGGTTGCCCCTCCACTTTAATGTACGTGTCATATACCATTAACCTGCCCACCGCGAGCCAGGATCTGTACCCTCCGTTCACCCACCCCCATCGGGGTTTTATTAATGGTTTTTAATACATAAACAAGATTTTAAAAAAATCTAAGTATTCTCACATTTTTTTTGAAGTCTTATAAACCAACTCTAACCGAAGTATTCTCTTATTTTTTTAGAGTCATATAAACAACTCTGATTTCAATAAACGTTAATTATCATGATCATCATCAGCAATGGCAGGCACAAGGGGAGCTTGGGACAAGTCACCAATAATCAAGTTGAACCATATAATCTATTGCAAGGTTTGTTTTAGGTTCAAGCTTGAGGAACCACTAAAATAAATATTGTTGGTAATTTTGATAGCTTAGATGTCCCTGGGTCACGGCTACATAGGCCATAGGTTAGGCGTGTTAATCGTCTCAGAACTCACAATACCTAACAAAAAAAAAACAAAAATTCTCATATTAGGGTGTTGGAATTCGCATCAATGGAGGAGGGGGGAGCCCACTACCCTGTCGCTTCCCATCCCATTTAAGAGTGGGGGTGTGTGGCCAACCCACCCCATGCATTCACACATGCAAACCACTATTCATTCATTTCACAATCATATGGCAGACTATTCTTTGTCTAAGTGCTCTTGGCTTGGAGATATTGGCTTCGTGTTTAACTGTTGTGTTTATGACACCCCCTCGCCGCAAGTGGGACAATTCCCTTGTGGAGCAAGATTTGTGGGGCTTGAACCTGACTATCGTAGCTCAATGTTGTGTGACAAGTTATGTGTTTCAATTCTATTGCATAGGACAACATAATCTTTTAGGTCCCTATAATGCTAGTGTAAGCCCCTTATTGTTATTGTTAGTGTAGCCCCCTATTGTTATTGTTGTGCCCATGTAGCCCCCATATTGTTATTGTTATGCCCCATAGAAGCCCACTATTGTTATAAATGTTATGTAACTAGATCACAAAACATAAGAAAAGATAGATCAACGGCTTGAAAATTAGGCTCTTCAAGGGGGTAACCTCCTTTACATCACATAAATGAAGAATTATTGGATGATACAAATGAAAAAACCTCCTTGGTATATATAGGAGTCTAAGGGATCACAATATAATCAGATCCTACATAACAGTAATAATACAAGGGCACAACAATAACAATAGTGGGTTTCTATGGGGCATAACAATAACAATATGGGGACTACATGGGCACAACAATAACAATCAGGGGCTACACTAACAATAACAATAAGGGGGCTACACTAGCATTATAGGGACCTAACATATTCCCATGGCAAAGGCTTGGTGCGCGTGGTAATTCAAGGAGGTCCTAACTCCATGGATGTTAACCTCCAATGCATGCAACAACCATTGAGCATTTGTGAGGGGAGAAGGTCAAAGACAATAGTGGAGGTGACCTCTTGGATATTGGTGACAGATACAATGGCAATTCGAGCAAGGAAGGGTGGCAATAAGCAACAATTTGTCCTCGTTGTGATGCAAGTTCAAGCTCGGTGGGCCAACCAATACTGGGTAATTCATCATATGTTCAATCTCTCTCATTTTGTCAACTCTTTCGATTGTTTAGCTTTTGTTTGCTGGCTACTAGTATATAGTGTCCAAAGTGCAGTGGTGGTGAGCACTGGTTTTGGTATTCTTGGTTCTTTGTGGTTGTTGGACCCTACTTGAAGTCCTTTCCTCTCTTTCCATCTGCTGTTCAATCTCATAAGAATCCGCTCCAGACTCCCCTTACAACTCGAGTTTTCTTGGGCTTTACTTTTACTCTATTCCATGTTTTACAGTCTCCCTAGTTGCTCTATTTTTTGGGAGGTGTCCTCATTTTGGTTCCTAGCAACCCGACATAGCATGCCTCAATAGAGGATGCATTGTCGTTGGGGATCTAGTGGCAAAAGCCCTTAAGGATTACTGCAAGCCCAATCCCAAGCACAAAATCCAACAACCATTTTTCACTCCTCCAGAAAATCCAAGAGGAAATTTGTCAACTCAAACCCTTAAGCACTAATGACCACCAAGCCTACTCAAACTCTAAAATTCAAGCTAAGGTAGCTAATTGGGTCCCCGATCCTAGAAATACCAGGGGAAGATGGAGCCAATATTTGAACTTTGTTACCCTCCATTAGCGAATGAAGACATTTTGGGCAAGAACTTGAATGAAAAACACGAAGACCACAACAACATTACATCCTTCCTGAATGAAATTCAACGTGTTCAATGCCATCAATATTCTTGTCTTGCTAATTTGGATGCTCAACTTGCTCACATGGAAGGCCATCTCCAATGTCGCCTAAAACCTCTAAAACCAATAGGAACCAGTGCCCAAGGTCCAGCCCCAGTAACTTCATCATATACTTGATGTTATATTTAGCTACTCAACGCATGTCTTTTAATTTTAGTAACAATAAGGGGGCTACACTAGCAGTATAGGGACCTAACATATTCCCGTGGCAAAGGCTTGGTGTGCGTGGTAATTCAAGGAGGTCCTAACTCCATGGATGTTAACCTCCAATGCATGTAGCAACCATTGAGCATTTGTGAGGGGAGAAGGTCAAAGACAACAGTGGAGGTGACCTCTAGGATATTGGTGACAACTACAATGGAAATTTGAGCAAGGGAGGGTGACAATAAGAAAAAATTTGTCCTCGTTGTGATGCAAGTTCAAGCTCGGTGGGCCAACCAATACTAGGTAATTCATCATATGTTCAATCTCTTTCGTTTTGTCGACTCTTTCAATTGTTTAGCTTTTGTTTGGTGGCTACTAGTATATAGTGTCTAAAGTGCAATGGTGGTGAGAACTGGTTTTGGTATTCTTGGTTCTTTGTGGTTGTTGGACCCTACTTGAAGTCCTTTCCTCTCTTTCCATCTGCTGCTCAATCTCATTAGAATCCGCTCCAGACTCCCCTTACAACTTGGGTTTTCTTGGGCTTTACTTTTACTCTATTCCATGTTTTACAGTCTCCCTGGTTGCTCTATTTTTTGGGAGGTGTCCTCATTTTGGTTCCTAGCAACCCGACACAGCATGCCTCAATAGAGGATGCATTGTCGTTGGGGATATAGTGACAAAATCCCTTAAGGATTACTGCAAGCCCAATCCCAAGCACAAAATCAAACAACCATTTTTCACTCCTTCGGAAAATCCAAGAGGAAATTTGTCAACTCGAAGCCTTAACCACTAATGATCACCAAGCCTACTCAAACTCTAAAATTCAAGCTAAGGTAGCCAATTGGGTTCCCGATCCTAGAAATACCAGGGGAAGATGGAGCCAATATTTGAACTTTGTTACCCTCCATTAGCAAATGAAGACATTTTGGGCAAGAACTTGAATGAAAAACACGAAGACCACAACAACATTACATCCTTCCTGAATAAAATTCAACGTGTTCAATGCCATCAACATTCTTGTCTTGCTAATTTGGATGCTCGACTTGCTCACATAGAAGGCCATCTCCAATGTCGCCTAAAACCTCTAAAACCAACAGGAACCGGTGCCCAAGGTCCAACCCCAGTAACTTCATCATATACTTGATGTTATATTTAGCTACTCAACGCATGTCTTTTACTTTTAGTAACAATAAGGGGGCTACACTAGCATTATAGGGACCTAACATATTCCCATGGCAAAGGCTTGGTGCGCGTGGTAATTCAAGGAGGTCCTAACTCCATGGATGTTAACCTCCAATGCATGCAACAACCATTGAGCATTTGTGAGGGGAGAAGGTCAAAGACAACAGTGGAGGTGACCTCTGGGATATTGGTGACAGCTACAATGGCAATTCGAGCAAGGGAGGGTGGAAATAAGCAACAATTTGTCCTCGTTGTGATGCAAGTTCAAGCTCGGTGGGCCAACCAATACTGTGTAATTCATCATATGTTCAATCTCTCTCGTTTTGTCGACTCTTTCAATTGTTTAGATTTTGTTTGGTGGCTACTAATATATAGTGTCCAAAGTGCAGTGGTGGTGAGCACTGGTTTTGGTATTCTTGGTTCTTTGTGGTTGTTGGACCCTACTTGAAGTCCTTTCCTCTTTTTCCATCTGCTGCTCAATCTCATAAGAATCCGCTCCAGACTCCCCTTACAACTCGGGTTTTCTTGGGCTTTACTTTTACTCTATTCCATGTTTTACAGTCTCCCTGGTTGCTCTATTTTTTGGGAGGTGTCCTCATTTTGGTTCCTAGCAACCTGACACAGCATGCCTCAATAGAGGATGCATTGTCGTTGGGGATCTAGTGGCAAAAGCCCTTAAGGATTACTGCAAGCCCAATCCCAAGCACAAAATCCAACAACCATTTTTCACTCCTCCAGAAAATCCAAGAGGAAATTTGTCAACTCGAAGCCTTAACCACTAATGACACCAAGCCTACTCAAACTCTAAAATTCAAGCTAAGGTAGCCAATTGGGTTCCCGATCCTAGAAATACCAGGGGAAGATGGAGCCAATATTTGAACTTTGTTACCCTCCATTAGCAAATGAAGACATTTTGGGCAAGAACTTGAATGAAAAACACGAAGACCACAACAACATTACATCCTTCCTGAATGAAATTCAACGTGTTCAATGCCATCAACATTCTTGTCTTGCTAATTTGGATGCTCAACTTGCTCACATAGAAGGCCATCTCCAATGTCGCCTAAAACCTCTAACACCAACAGGAACCAGTGCCCAAGGTCCAACCCCAATAACTTCATCATATACTTGATATTATATTTAGCTACTCAGCGCATGAATTTTACTTTTAGTATTTCAATTTATTTCAATTGTCATGGAATTAGTAGTTATAGTTGTTGGCATTTTGATAGACATATACTGTTGTCTATTGTCAAAAGTGTTGGTTTCACTTGTGCCAAATTGTGACTGGAATCAGTGTAAACAATGATATATGGTTTTGTATGAACTCATTTTGAGGCAATATATAATTTGAAATTAACAAAAAAAATTATAGAAAAGTTGTAGAGTAAAATATTGAAAGATAAAATGAAATTAAAATATTACAAAGAAGTGGTCCACCCTAATATAAAAGATCAAAAGTATCGACTAGTTTTGTTTTTATGAGCTTAAAGAAGTAAAATTTGCATTGCTAAAATACAAATTAATTCTTACCAATTACATAGCTAAACTTGGAGTTAGACAATCCCAAAGCATGGTGGGATGCTACAATCTTTCATCTTTGTGCCCTTAAGAGGGTTGGAGATGAAAAGCACTTTCTCATAGCTAAACTCGAAGTTGGACAATCCCAAGGCATGATGGGATGCTAGAAGTTGTCATCTTTGTGACCTTCAGAGGTTTGAAGATGAAAAGTACTTTCACCAACAATACCTCAAGTAGACACAAATTGGATCTCAATTTCAAAATTTCTATCACAAAACCGACTTTCTTAACCTTTTAAATCATCAAAATTAAAGTGGTCTTGAAATGTTTTTATTAATGATTTTTTTTGTTAGCCAAAATCTTTTCATTAATTCATCAAAAAGCTACAACAGATAAACATGAAGCCCACTACTCTCTCGACTTCACTCCAACTAGATTTGTTAGCCTGGAGAGCGGTACAAAAACTAAGTAAAAAGTGCCATTTTTTACAATGATGATCCCTAAGGAAAAAAACCCAAATAGACCAAAACACATGAAGAACAAGAAAACAACCAATAGACAACATAGTTCAAGGGTGAAGATCTAGTGCATGAGTTGCACTCGGGGCTGTAGGAGGACCAGGATACTTATGAGCATGAAATTTTTGTGTGAGGCATGCCTCCATCTCGTCCAAACATTCACTAGCTCAAGGCTAGATCTGGAACAAAGATACCAAAAGGTCTAGAATGTCCCACTAATTGTATTGGACGTTGTTTAGGAATGTAATAACCTAATTCCTGCCTTCGTATTGTTGTTGCCAAATGTCTTCTAAGGTGGTTGATATGTTTCACAGTTGCTCAGCTAGAGAATCCATGTGGTAGTTGCTCTACTTGACTTACCGACTGGGCCCGATCATAGGTAACTTCTCCCACCACATCCGCGCCACCAACCACATCCTCATTCACTGCCCCTGCCCGACCAACTCTCTCCCCTAGCTAGTCTCGAGGTCCTACTCCTTGTCGAGATCGACCGTGTTGACCTAACATAACCACTAGGTCTTCAAGACACCAAGAAGGGGATTTAAAAGTAAAGGGAGCAAACGACCCACTCCCATAGTTCCCTCTACTCCATCCCTCTAGAGAAAGTGAAGCCACACTATAATTACAATGCCTACTAGCACATCCAATGCAGCAGAATTGGTGTTGGTCCTTATGGTGGGTCAAATTAACACTGACACCAGAATAGGGATTCCTCGTGGAACCTTTGAGGCAAAAATGCCACCCAATTATGGTCCTCCGAAACCTCGATTGAAAACTTCGTCGCAGAACTACACGCTCCTGGGAAAGGATCATAATTGAGCATACCAACCATGTTCCTAACACAAAATCAAAGTAAGAATTAAACCAAACATGAAGCACCAATCTTATCACGTTTCCACTGAGGGTTTGAAGGATTCACCAAATCCTGAGCTCTGCAAATTGAAATTGTGCAACAGGAGCTCCACCCCACATTTCAAAAGGGCACTTTGTGCATCCACAAACCCTCTCCCCTGGATCCCACACCACCCTAATAATCACTCGAGTAAGCACAACACTAGGAAAATTACACCAACACCATTTGGGGAAAAGCTTCCCAAAAATATGAGCATGCACAGGTGGAAAGTCTGTGCATACTCAACATTAGTAAAATTGCCTTCCCTATCGTCCATGCATAGAAACTAGAAACAAATGAAATTATTATGCATCAAGAATATATATCGAGCCTTCACCTTCTCTAGGATTTGACCTTTTTGGCACCACTTATCGTGGTTGGCCCTCCACTTTAATGTACATGTCATATACCATTAACCTGCCCGCCACGAGCCAAGATCTGTACCCTCCATTCACCCACCCCCATCGGGGTTTTATTAATGGTTTTTTAATACATAAACAAGATTTAAAAAAATCTTAGTATTCTCATATATTTTTGAAGTCTTATAAACCGACTCTAACCAAAGTATTCTCTTATTTTTTTTAGAGTCATATAAACAACTCTGATTTCAATAAACGTTAATTATCATGATCATCATCAGCAATGGCGGGCACAAGGGGAAGGTCACCAATAATCAAGTTGAACCATACAATCTATTGCAAGGTTTGTTTTAGGTTCAAGCTTGAGGAACCATTAAAAGAAATATTTTTGGTGATTCTAGTATTATAATCGATCACCTTTATAAAGGGGCCAACCTGTTGGAGATGAAATTAAAGTCAATTTTAAGCAGATTTAAGCTTTGCCTTTTTTTTTAATATAACACACTACTTATCATATCTTGAGACAAAGCAATCAATCAATATGCCAATTAGGGGAGTTGAATTAGAAGTGGGATCATTGCTCACTAAAGAGCAAATTAGCTGTGGTGGATGGGTGGCAGGAGCATAAGGGATGCATACTCCAAATTAAAAAGCCACATATGAGGTGGAAAGACAAGGACAAGCATCTTAAACTCTTCATATGGCTCAGGAGTAGGACAATCATCCACTTCGTGGTGGTGAGGTATGATGAGAAGTTAGTGAAATTTTCCTTGTGATGTTTGTGGGCGTATTGTGCAACAAGAAGGGCACTGACATGAGTCTTCCTTGTCACATATATGGGATGACAAGAACTAGCATATTAGGGTGATGTCATGTTTTCATAGTTGGTGGTGGTTCTAGGGATTAATTGGCTCGCTTCAACATCATTGAAGGTTGCGAATAATGTGGCCCCCATTTGCGGAAATGGTGGAACTCGAAGGTATGACGAGATTTCATTATCCATTGTCCTAGGCTATGATTTCAGGCATATCAATGGATGAGGATTTTACACTTGGGTATTGTGAAGCTTAAAATAAATATGAGTGGTTTATTCGAAAAACTATGGGTGTTGGTTGACAACAAGAAATGAATTCACTGTAACGCAAGGATGGTAAGGATAAGTGAGGTCTAGGGAAGGAAATTATTTTCCCTAGATCTGAATTATTGGAAGTATCTTAAAATACCTACTATAAGAATTTTACTAGTCGATTTAAGGCTATTACAACATGCAAAGGTGACAACTGGCAGACTTTGTGTTGAAGATTCTAAGCAAACTCAAAGGAGATCATAGGAACTTTGGAATCCAATGGACAATTCACAACGGGTTAGGAAGGAAAAGGTGTGGGACTGGGAAGAGGTGGAAAATCACATACAATAGGAAGTATATCAATTATAGATCAAGCACAATCAAACAATGTCCACCTTGACAACTACGATGGAACTGTTCATGGATTATGGAAACAACTAAAAGATTTTAAATTAACCCTAAGCTAGCAACAATTAGGAACTATTTCTTTTGGCAATTCGGTTAGTCACATTGTTAATTGCATATCTCATATGAATGTACCTTTTTGTCTTCAAGAGGATAAATAAATATGTCATGTTGATATCTCATATCCATATTTCTAGTATAAGATACACAGTATAAATGTTGTAGGATTTTAATTTTTTTTCAAAAGATATATGTATCTATGCATGTAAGCTTTGTAGTAGGTTGGTTATGTGAGCTATTTACATTTCAATAATACATGCAAGATGATACCTATAATCTAAGAGATTTTTTTGTTTTTTGTAAATTTTTATTATATAACCTTACCTAAATGTAAATTTTTAACACAAAATTTTAAGTTATAGCTAAAAATCATCATCATCAAATACTTATAAATATTAAATTTAAATATCATGAAAAAATATTATACATGATTTTTTAATTGGAAAAAATATTAAAAAACACTTTAAAAAAATTTAATGCCCTTTTATTCTTAATAAATTTGTTATTCAAATAGTTATGTGCTTATGAATATTGAAAGTTGATCTGGTACAACGACCTCACTCTAGCCCTCAGGCTGAGAGAAAAACTAATTTCAATACACTAATTAAAAAAACAAAACTATTACTCAAATAAATATCCATGAATTGTATTTCCATTTACATTATTGTTGTGTTTCACATATGCTTTTATTTTGTAATATTATTAACCTATCTAATTACTTTTACACATTTTTTTAAAATTCATTTTTAAAATTATTGTATTTTTCATATATTACCATTATTCTATCTTATGCACCTCTTTCGTGTTTAGTTATATAAAGTTTAATTTTAATTAAATGATATATTATAACAAGATTAATAGTTGTTATGCAACATAGTCTCTACCTCTACTGCTATAGCTATTTAATTGATTAAAGACTGTGTTCTTACAATGAAAGCAAAAGACTCTCTACACAAAGCTCTCCACATAGTGAAAGCTTTGACACAAAGCTCTTCCCATAAGCATCAATGATAGTTTCAAGCAAAAGACTCTCTACACAAAGCTCTCCGCCCAGTGAAAGCTTTCGACACAAAGCTCTTCCCATAAGCATCAATGATAATTTAATTGACATGAAACGTTCTATGAAATTTTCAAAGAGGGGTATTAGTTTTAGAGAATCAATTGATTCTCGACACAAAGCTCTTCCCATAAGCATCAATGATAGTTTAATTGACATGAAACGTTCTATGAAATTTTCGAAGAGGGGTATTAGTTTTAGAGAATCGATTGATTCCAATAGTAGTGCCGAGAAATGTGTTTTCTTTGCATTCTCACACAACCATTCACTCACATTGTGCAATTACGTTTTTAATAATTTGAATATATAGTTTAAAGCTAGATTCACTTAAGTTGTTCAATTACGTCTTTAATAATTTGAATATATAGTTTAAAGCTAGATTCACTTAAGTTGTTCAATTAGGTTTTTAACAAACATACATCCATCTTAACTTTGGATCTATCGAGCACTGAGAGGGATCAAATCTCTAAAAGAGATTTGATCCATCTACCAGCTTGGTAATTCTAGAGTTAAGATGAATCTATGTTGGTTTAATTTCCTTCTTTAAATAGCCTATATTCCACATGAATACCATGGGCCAAGACCATGGGTTCTCATAAACTTGGAGCTCAAAAACGAGTAACTTTGCCTTATTATTTTAATTTAAAGTTATTTTTGTTTTAACACAAAGTTATTTTTAATTTTTAATTTAATATTATTTTTGACCAAGTAAAAATGATTAAGATAAAGCTATTTTTATTTTTATTAATAAATATAATTATTAATTGTATTATTTTATTTTATTTTTATTTTTATTTTATTTGATCAAATAAGATGTCATAACATAATATTACAACATTTCCTCTATACTTGACTAAAAAACACCTCTCAATATAATAATTTAAATATATAATTTTATTTATATTTTTGAAATTTAAAACAAAAAACATAAAAAAAAAACCATTTTTCACATTAAGCATAAGAATAATAAAAACTAAATTAAGATGGAATATCATGTAAAATTCATTATGATAACCATTATGCGGAGACTTTCATTGTGTTAAAATTTTGATTATGATAATTCTTACTCGCACCTCCTCACAACACTTCCTTCCGCACAATAAAATCCTCGCATGGCACTTACATTTGTGGAGGTGCAAGTCTTCCAAAATCAGTTATATTAAAAAGTCTCCTTTCATTATGACCCAAAAATACAATCACGATGGTCAATGAATAAGCTAACAAAGCTTGACAAAGTTGACTACCCTCGACATATTCAGTGTATTCTTTATACGAAAATTTTATGGAACCATGTGACAGGAAAGAATATCTCGATCACTGTATTTTTATATCATCTTTGTTACTGAGAAGGTAAGCTAATTACGCAAATGTTAGGTGCTTTCCAAGAAATTGAATCCCTGCAGTTTTATTACAATTTATTTTTGGAAATTTTATAAAATTTTGATCTCTGGTCAATATAGAAAATTATGTCAAAAAGTAAAATGTTATGTGCTTTCCAAGGAATTGAATACCTGTTGTTTATTATAATTGAATTTTGGAAAGTTTATAGAATTTTGATCGCTGGCCAATATTGAAAATTATGCCAAAAAGTAAACTATCGAGAAGCTTTCAAGAAAAGTTTCGTGCCCAGGCCTCCAAAATTCGTGGCACTTGACAAATGAAATTAAGGCTTCCAAAATTCGTGGCAGTTGACTAATGAAATTAAGTAATTCCTTATGGCAGGGTGTGCACCAACCATGTCCAGAAATTGAATTTAGTGAGATTTTTTGGAAAATTTTGTGGTAAAATTTTTAGGTTTTATTTTTTTTTAAATAGAAAAGATTTATTGAAATTATAAGTTTGATGCTAATCCTTTCACAATTAAGTTTTCTAGAGTTTTTCAAGGCTCTGAATCTATTTATACAATAAAAAAATCAGTTTAAATAACACAAATCAAGATTTCACCTTAAATCTGACACCCGAAAATCCAAAAAATCACACTAAAGACAATTCCTTTGATTAGAAAACAGAAATTCCCCACATAATTAACTTCCACACAACATTGTTCCACACAAAGCTATAAGATCCTCCGCATAATGAACTTTCGCACAACATGGAAGAGGAAGGAATGGTTTCTGTTGTTGTAATGGATTCAACCCCATGTCTAACAATTCTGCAATATCTAAGGTAATGTGTCTTGATTCTGACAGTCAATAACTTAGCTTTGTTGAGAAGGTGTAGTTCCTGCAAGTTGCCATTGATAGGCAGTTCAAGGAATCAACTACTTCTGTGAATGTGGCTCAAGAACCAGGTAATGTTGTATTTTGTGATGGTTATAATCGTTGTGTTTTCTTGACTGCAAAGTACATGCCTCCAAGAGTATCTACAAGGTCAGAGGGGAAAGCTATTAAAGCAACTAATCAACTTTCAAGCTAGTTGGATAGTTGGTTGAAGGATGGCGATTTGAACTTTTGTAGAATGGGGAATGAGCATTGTGTCTCTCTGCTTGAATACGGTAAATCTCCAAGATATGATGAATACCGTAATTTCATGAAAGCTCTTGACATTTCCATGGCGGAAGTCCCAGTAGACATTTCACCAGAGTCCTTCATGGAAGCGATTAATCAAAGTGTGGTGGCCAACTTTCTGAAAATTCTACCAGAATACATTAATGGAGCGCAATTTTTTGATGAGGCTTGCCCTCTCCTGGTACTTCATCCTCACAACACCATAATCCACAATTGGGATCGTTCTCTCAATCACAATGGCAACTTAACTCTCTAATCTAATGCTTCATCCCTCTACTTTTTCCATTGTTATTTTTCCTACCACTTATCGTATTGCTATAGTAATAATAATTTCCAACAAATTTCAATAGTAACAGAGAAATGAAAGTTGTATAGTAATTTTGAGAGGAGGCCACATAGTAATCAGTGAAGGGAAAGTTGTATAGTTTGATACAACCTAACATAGTAATTAGTGAAAGTTCCGCACAAGGAATCTGTGCATAAGGAAGCTACGCACGATCACAATCAAACCACAATCAAATGTAAAAATATTAATTGGACATTTGTTTATTTCCTCACTCTGCCTATGGCAAGGACTTCCAACCACATCAATCAAACTTTAAAAATATTAATTAGACATTTGTTCATCTTCTCACTATGCCTATGTAAAGGATTTACAACCATATCAATTATGGCATTATTGGGTAGAGTAGTAGCATGAAAGTGTCAGTGTTAGAGCACCAACCAACCCACTCCGAGCGTAGGTAAAGTACCTGCAATCCGTCAGCGTCAATGGAATGGCCACTCACAAAATTAGTTTTGTTTGTTTGTTTTTTTTTTTGTTTTTTTAATTTTCAGGGACTTATAAAACCGAAAATAAAATGCCCTCCACTAGGGGAATTATGTCCTATCAGAGCTCCCTCAACCGATCGAAAATTAGAAATAAGATTTACACGAAATTAGAAAAACATTTTTGAATTTATGCAAAAATAGAAATATTAGGCATTTTTAGGAGACTTTGTTTAAAATTGCAAAAACACCACAACAAAAATGCATAGTCAGCACACTTTGACCATGAAGCGATTGCTATAGTCCCTAGCTAGGCAAGGATTAATAAATAAGAAGGAGAATAAAAAATATTGAATAAATTTTAAAGTTATTTTTTTTAACATGTTGTTGAAATTTAAATATTATAAATATTAAAAAACACATTTATAATATAACATTTATTTTAAATTTAAATTTATTTAAAATTTTAAAATTTTTAAAAATCACAATTTTATGTTAAAAAATTTAATCTTCTTAATTTTTATGAATTCAAATTTAAAGTAATGATATTTTAATTTGGCTTCGGATGGGGTACCTCTCCAGATATATAGGGGGAGGAGGGGCAGTGGGTTGTCACCTTCCCACCTAGTTGAAGAATTGAGAGACATGGCAACACAGCCCCGCAAAGTTAAATGCATATTGATAGTCTGCATGACAATATCATTTATTGGACATTATATGGTTGAGTGAAATACAAAAGAGAGAAGGTGGTGGTTGTATCGCGCGTTTTGAGTCTAAAACTCATGTGGCGGAGGGTGCTAGCAAGACCTCCCTCATGGTGTACTCCATGCACAAATTTGCTTGTGTCTTGTAACTTATCCGCCGAGAGAGACTAGTTTCGACAATGAAGGTGAAAGGAGTTGCAATTCTAGTTTGGTGGTGGTGCAATTGCGCTAGTTTGGGGTCCAAGTGCGTTAAGATAGAGGCAAACCAATTGGTTTTCTAGTATAACATGGTTGCTTTTGCTTTCCATAACACGTAAAAGCACTAACATGTGGGTAATAACCATTTGTTTCTTAGTTTTGATTTTGGTAAATTACATTTCTCTATTTGCAGGGTTGTCAATGTCTGTAACATGCAAGGAAGGAAAGTTGTGTTGTTGTGTAAGTTGTTTCATGGTGTGTTGAGGCCCTAGTATTTGGGCACTCACTTTGTGTTTGATGGTGAAATATCAGGCCCTCGAGGTTGTCTCTATTTTTAATTCCACAACACTCAATTATCTCATGTCTGGTTCAATTTGTTTTTCTTGGTCGTTGCCTTGATGGTGAATTTACTATATTCTTTGAAGATTTATTCTAAGGCCCCTTTATGTTGTTTTTGAATGATTTGGAGGGAACAATGTTTGGAATTTCTCGTTCCATCCTTCGTTGTGTCGGCTTATCTGAATGCCTACATGAGTTATCCCCCATCTAGAATCAATTATATATGTGTTTTCAGTGGTAAAGGGAAGAAAGTTGCATTGGGTCTTATTTGGTTTCGAGGCGTGTGGGGACACCGAAGTCCTGCCATCTATCTTGGTTTTTACAGTGGATTTTTGTGACCATGACCCCCTTTTGTCTCATGTTTGTTTAAATTTCCCACCCATTGTATCAATGTTGCAATTTTGGTTTTCTCAATTTTAGTTTTCTAAGGGGATTTATTGTAAGACTAGTTTATGGTGGCATCTAATACTCTAGAGGAAGATGTTGGGTGTTTCTTGCACCATCCTCTATTATGTGGGGCTGGTTGGAAGCCTTTATGAGCCATCCCCTATCTGGAATAGGTCAACAGTCTAAGATATACTTGGTGTGGTAACTCCCCTGTTGTCTAGAGTCCATATGCTTTCTTCAATTTTTGATCTCGGTTGTCAATCACCTATCTCTCACCTCAATTATTTGTGGATGGTCACAAGTTGAAAGGGGGGCAACATACTATCAAGAACGATCCCAAAGGGAGCACACACACATGTATCATCATTTGGAGGATTTTGGTAGGAGATACCAGGAAATGATGCTAGGTGCTATCCAGGAAGAAATTACATGAGTAGAGGGAGATACATCCACGCACAAAACTCCTCAAATATAGAGGTCTTGGTAGAATGGCTAGATTGGATCCTAGACACAAGGCACACCAGGGGTTGTTGCAACCCATACATACATACATACACACATCCATACATATACATATATGTCGAGAGGAGATATTTAGGATAATACAAGATTTTCAAGACATATATGTCGACTCGAGATACTTATATAAGATTTTCAATGTAATATACATCAACGTTGCAATTGAAAACTTAGGTTAACTCAACTTTTGTAATAAAAGAATGGTATTTAAAAATGTAAAGTGTGCATTAAGACCTCAAATGTTTTTCTTCAATGGCGTTTGAGATAATATATTTTTATTTTATTATATTGTTGTCTTATGTTAAATATTTGTGCATATTTTTGTTTATGAAGAAACCACAAATTAATATGTAGTTAACAATCAATTGATTACTATAGTCCCTGCACAACCTTGGTCAAACACTAATAAGGTGAAAAAAGCTTTAGAAGCTCTTCTCCTTTTTATCCTTATTATAACTCTTATTCCCCCCCTTTTTAACTTCCAATTTTGATGTCAAAATGCATTAGATTATGTTGAACCTACAAATAAAAAAACTATAAAGTCAAATAATAAAGTAAATTGATAAAAAAAAACAAAAATGTCAAAGTTAACAAGATGGAAAGCCAAACAATATAATAATTTTATCTACAAAATTTGACTTGTAAACTGCCATGGATACTTCGATGGAAAATTCGTCACAATAGATCTACTAAAATATCATTGTAAATCCAAAATCTACACTATGAAGGTTAATTTTTCCTTAGATTTCTAGATTCATTAATTATTATTTTATGTATGCAATATAGAAAATGTGAAAAATAGAGATCAAACACAAATATAATTACTCACAAGCATAAGAATGCAAGATATGACACAGGAAACCATTTCATGAGAAAACCTAGTTGGAAGGTGAGGTTGCTCTGCTTTCTCTTTCTCTAATGAAAATGGATGCAAGTACAAAGGAGCGAGACTTGTGGTTTGTGGGATGATACAATGCACAAAGCCTCTCTGCTGGCTCCCTCTCTATCCACTCTTAGTTACTTTGTTCATCTATGAAACAAATGACACTCCCATATAATAGAACCCCTTTCCTCTTAGTGGCCCTATTATAACAAAACCTGATAGCCTAATGGTGGCTAAGTTTGACTCCTTCAACTCTTACCTAGTGTTACAATTTCGACTATTCTAGAGTTTTCTTCATCATGATGACATGCCTAGCCCCTTTTCCATGAATAATGGGGCGTAATGTGGCATCCTCTCGAATCATGTTGATCAAGACAGAAAGGTCAACTTCCAGGTGGCATAACTTTTTCGTATAGACTCTGAGTGAGGTGATTCTAGCGATATTGGGAAAGTATCTATGTCTAGAACAGAGTTAAGGCTGTTGCACTCAAACAACAAAATTATACACCCAAAAAAGGTCATTTGATTCCTTAAACTATTTCTAAAAGGTTTTAGACCCTAATTTGCCACACTGGGACCCACTAGTAAAAATGGTCCTATGAACTTATTCCTCCAATTTCTCAACTTTGAAAGCATCAAGATGGATGACAAATTAATAGAATGATCCAATCCATATCAAAATTAATGTAATGTATATGGTTAATCTTACTTAATGAAAATGGGTAGTGTGTTTTAATTTGGATAAACTTTTCTTTAGATTGAATTGTTATTTAACACAATTTTTTATTACATTAATAAAATTTAGTAGGGTTAGGCATTATTAATCACATAAATATTTACTCAAACATTTGATGAATAAGTTGGAATTTAATTAATAATATTATTTGGTTATATTTTTAGCTTGTATATTAATAATATTAATACAAGTCATATTATATATTAAAAAAGACTAATCATTAATAACAATTTATTTTAGATTATACAAGTCACAAATAAATATTAACTATGTTTTAATGAGTTTATTTTAATAACACAAGTTACAAGCTATAAACAAATTTATTAGCTATACCCATAGGTTTTGAACTAGTGGCCTTCACACGAGTGTCTTAACAATACACTCTATGGTCAATTGCTTTACACCATGTGGACTAAGTCACAAACTATTTAACAAACTTGAACATTTCTTTTTTTAAGTAAGTTGAAGCCTTTCTTTAATGACACATGTTATAGATTACATGATTCGACTATCTACCTTGGCCCACCACATGAGAAATTATACCAATGGCAAAATAAGATATTTTTAGTTCCCAAAAACAATAATAAGCATGCATATCCTATAAGACAACATTTGAACTAAAAAAACCAAGGCATACCAATTAGAGAGTATGCTTCGATAACTAACAAAAAACTTGTATCAAGATAATCAAAACTAACCACAAAATTCATGGACACAGAGACCATGATGAGAACTCTATTGTGCATGTAAAATATCAAGAGGAGGTTGTTTGGTCAATTCAATGTCCTTGAATTGGCAATCATAAATTGTCAACGAGGGTGCATAGACTGATGAAGTACAGGTGCACAATATGTGCTTAGAAGTTATTCATTAGGTTGTTATGTATTTGTCAAGATCTAAACTTAAGATGGGGCAATGTTTGTCAATTGTATTAGTGTTGTAATTCTTAGGGATGTTGATTAAGTTTCCTAGGAATTAATCTCTATCCAATTAGTTTGTAGATGATGTGAGGGTGATTTTACTTATGTTAGATTGTTGGGATTTTTGATCTTAAATCTCTTTGCTGCAACTCCTAATTCTCTAAGTGCAAAAAGAAAATTATTCTATCAGCTATGAAGGAATACCACTATGCACACCCCTCCCACCTAATCCTCTACATGAACATGTGTGCTACCTATGCATCAAGGAAAGAATAAAGAGGACTATGCGAAATTAAGGACAATTCCCCAAAACAACTAACTAGGAGTCCAAAATATAACCAGTTGAGCTAATAGGAGCGTAGAGAAGCTATTTGCTAAAATGATCCTAGTGCATCAGGGATCCCTTACATTTAAAATTAACAAGAATTCTTCCCAACCATAAGAGCCGAACTAAGAATTGAGAGGAATATGTACCCATGTCCCCTAAGAAAATAAGTTGCAGGTGCAACACAAAGACTTGTTCTCTATGACTAGAACCCAATCCTAAAACCATTGTGTCCAAAGGATAGGAGGAGCCAAGATAGGAAGGCCTAATCCTCCCAGGAAAAATCTTATGGATAAGTTATCTAAAGAGATTTCACATAAGGAACCAAAATTCCAACTTTCAAAAACCAGAACTAAGAAAATCAAGGAGATAGAAAAACCCGGTAAAAGCAAAGAAAAATAAACCATGCATAATATCACTATACCAACAAACATCATCAGCCAACTCTTAACAAACCTCTAACAAACAAATCTCCCACAGACCAATTGTTGAAGCAACGTAGATAAATTAAACTAGAACATAACTACATGAGGGTGTCAAAAGCCTAAGACGCCACTTCACATCACCTTAAGGGAGGGTGGTAGCTACGTCACCCTCATCTAATGCATGAGATGATGGTGGGTTGCCACCCCCATCTCCTTACGCCTCTCTTCCCACCCCATCTGGGGTAAACAAACTTGATCAACTTATTTTCATAAGAATAGTGAGCCTTTTTTTTTTGTAATTTAGATACTCATTCATTTATAATAATATACAAAAAACATACTTCCATGTTATAGATCACAATTTTTATAGTTCTACCTATAATATTTAGAATTATTAATCAAATTTGTCTTTGCTACCAACATGGTTGTCTATTCTAGAATGCCTTGATACAACACTATAGAGATAACAAAAGTTGTCTACAAGACAGGAAGTTACTAAGTATTAGCCAACTCAATAAACATGAGAAAATTAAACACTCATTCTAATGATTAACACAAAAACTAGACAAATAGAACATGTGCCTAGTAATGATGTTACTAGTCTTCACCCTTTGAAGTTAAGTCTACATAAATGTAAATCAACGAAGTGGTTGTCTAAGCCTTCATGCTAGTGTCTAATCATTTGGTTTTTTCTCCTCCACCACATCTTCAATTACCCAAATTGCTCACTAGTGCTTTGTATTTTCACTACATGAAGTCCAGTTTTCTAATATAACTTGCTAATGAATGCCTTATTCTTCAAACTACCCATGCAATTGTGCTAATATAGTTCTTACAACTTGAAATTTTTAGTGTCCCTATTGTGAGAAAGCCCTATGTTTGGAATCTAGTCTAGGAGCTTAGCATCATTATAATCAAAGGTGTTACCATGTTTCTCTTTGACCAAGTTTTCAATTTTCTCTAGCGTCTCTTTCACTGTAGCTTGAAACCTTCTATTATGTCTCTCTATGACCTCCATTGTCTTTGTTTTGGCTCAAGTTTACTCATAAGAAGGAACCCTTTTATTAGGGATTTTGCACACCTTGAATCAACCCATTCTAGTTACATTGGTCTTGTGTGATGTTCCTACTTAAACAATGTAAACTATCAAACGAGAACTATACTGAGTACCCATTTTTTTGAGGTAGCAAAAAATCATCTGATTTTGAAACGCGTTGATTCAAAATACAACTTTTTTCTTTTTGGAGCATATTTTTGACATTTTAAATTTTTTTACGTATCAAGTATGAACATTTTTTTAAATGTTAGTGATTTTCATGCTGATGTTGAAAAGTGTTGATTTTTTTTAGAGGGCTTATTTTTGACACTTAAATTTTCTAATGTATCAAATGTGGATAATTTTATGTAAATGTTGGTGATTTTCATGCAGATTTTGAAAAACATCAACATTTTTTTAAGGCATATTTTTGACACTTTGAATTGTCGTATGTCTTAGGTATGCACACTTTTTTTTTAAATGTTGATTATTTAACCATTTTTCAAGTTGTCTTATTCTTCTTCTTCTTCTTGTCTTTTGTCTAGGATGTTTGTTTTTTAAGGGTTTTTCAAACATGTATTTTTTCCGACAACTCATTCACATAATCTACCCCACAAAAATATGCAAACATTAACAAAACGCATAATTAAAAAAAAAAACACTAAAAATAATTCCTAAAAATAAAAATTAAAAAGATAACAAAATAAAAATAAAAAATACAATAAAATAATAATAATAATAATAAACAATGAAAAAAAGCAAATTACAAAAAAAACCATTAAAACAATTTTCTTGGAAAAAAAAACATTAAAAAAAATTCAAAAAAAAAACATAAAAATAAAAAATAAATAATTGTTTGAATTGACGTTTCGAGCTTTTCACCATGGCCCATCATCAGGATAGATCAACAAGTGTATAAGACGAATCTCAATGGAATGAATAAATAGAAGTATGAGATAGTGATGGAACGAGAAGGATGGTAATCGACCATGTCTTAGGGAAGGTTAATTAATAATTAATAATAAAACTTAATAATTATTACAATTAATAATTTTATTAGAACTAATTGAATTTTAGATTAAGATTGAAATAAAAATAATTTTAATTATAATTAATTTTAATTTTATTTAATTATAATTTAGAATTTTATTAAGAATATTATTAATTTTTTTTTAAATTAATAATATTAATATTAATATTAATATGAATCCAAAATTTTGAAAATATTTTGGATTAAGATTAATATAAATAATTTTAATCATTTTTAATTTAGAAATTTTATTAAGAATATCATTAATTTTTTTTATAAATTATAATTAAAATTAATTTTTTTAGAAATTATAATTAAAATTAATTTAATTATAATTTAGAATTTTATTATTATTTTTTAAATTAATAATATTAATATTAACATTAATCCAAAATTTTGAAAATATTATTTTTGAAAATATTTTGGAATAAGATTAAAATAAATAATTTTAATTTGAAATTTTATTAAGGATATTCTTAATAAAATTCTAAATTATAATTAAATTAAATTAAAATTAATTATAATTAAAATTATTTTTATTTCAATCTTCATCTAAAATTCAATTAATTCTAATAAAATTATTAACTGTAATAATTATTAAGTTTTATTATTAATTATTAATTAACCTTCCTTAAGACATGGTCGGTTACCATCATTACGTTCCATCACTATCTTATACATCTATTTATTCATTCCATTAAGATATGTCTTTATACACTTATTGATCTATCATGATGATGAGCCACGGTGGAAGGCTCGAAATGTCGATTCAAACAATTATGGATGCGATGATTTCAGAAGAAAACTCTACACATAATACAAATCGTAGAAGCCTCAAAACAATAAAAATAAATACATTAAAAAAACATTAGCAAAAAATTAAAATAAAATAATTAAATTTAAATTAATTAAAAAACAATAAAAAATAATGTATTAAATAAAAACATATTAAAAAATAAGAAAAAAACAATAAAAAATTAAATAAATTAAAAAAACATTTAAAAAGAATTACAAAAAAAATAAAATTGAGGCCCCATGGCACGGGCCTCGGTTGGTGGGGAGCTCGGCCGCGAGGCTCGGGTCTGGGCGGGGCAAGGGCAATTCTTGGAATGGCGCTTGCCCCGCCCAGGGTTCATGGGGCCTCAATTTTTTATTTTCGTTTTTAAATTTTAAATGTTTATTTATTTATTTTTTTTATTTTTTTTTTTAATTGCTTTTAAATGTTGTTGTTGTTGTTGTTGTTTTTTGTTTTTTTTAATTGTTTTAATTATTATTTTTTATTATTTTTTTAACTTGTTTTAAAAGATTTTTTTCCAAAGAAAAAATCGAACTTCTTATTAAGGCAATAAAAAGTTACAAGGTATATGCATTTAAGAATTCAATAAACTGTATGGATTTTAATAAAAAGCATAGAGTTGTTTTGAAACGGTAAGTTTGAGTGTCCTCTTACTCTACCATCTCATTTTGCAAATCAAAAGCGCTGAAACCATTATATCGGGCCTCCTCATTGAGGAAAATAGCCTAAACAAAATAGTGATCAGCTTTCGGTATTTCAAAAAATTTCAAAAAATCAGCAGGCGCTGATGTCTGAAAGAGTCTGTATACAATAAGGAAGCTTTGAACCAATTCCTGGGCCTCCTCATAGAGGAAAACAACCCAAACAGGAATATGATCAACTTTCAGTTAAACAAGTATATAATCACCCAAAACATTAGCTGTTTTCAAAGACCATTTTTAGCATAAAATTAAGTTTGAGTTGCTGAGAATAAAAACTAAAACATAATAACAGTAAATAAAAACATCATAGGCCGAAGCCGTGAGACTGCTGCCAGTCTATAGTCTCAAAATGGAGGCTGATCCGACACACGGATCTCATCGAGCTCAGTTTCCTCTATCCTCCAACTGTCCAGATCCTGTTGTAGACCCGCTTTAGAAAGCTGATCTGCTGCACTATTGTGTTCCCTATAAATATGACATATTGTGATATCATTAAAAAACCGTTTTAAATATTTAGCTTCTTCTAACAAAGGAGATAGAATATGATTCTGACATCTGCTCTCACCATTGAACCATTTGATAATATTCATCGAATCCCTGAAAATCTGAACTGAATGAATGCCCAGGTGGGTGAGCCAACAGAGTAGTAATTTTAATGCAAGAAGTTTTGCGTAATTGTTGGAGCCATTCCCCAACCCTACTGAGGCTTTAAGGCTTCTGTGATCGTTGAGGTGTATCAACAAACCTACCCCACATTTATTATTTTGGTCTGAGGCCCCATCAAAATAGGCCCAAGGAGTTCCTTCTCTAATCTGTTCCTCTCTTACTATTCTTGGGTTTATATCCTGAGTTGGCTCAGGGATGCTTTCATAAATAGCAGCGCATTCTACAGCAATGTGGCCTGCTGAGGTAGTCTGGTCTTTGAAAATATTGTTGTTATGAGCCATCCAGATACCCCAGGATATGATTAGAGGGAGATTTCACATATTTCCTTTCAGAGAGTCCTTCCACCATTGATTTGTCCTGTTCTGTATCAACCTCCCTGATTCCATCCAAACCTCCTTTGTGAATGGGAATTTTAGGAAAAGGTGGGGAATCGATTCTATATCATTTTTACATAAAGCACACCTGCCAGGTCCCGACTTGTATCTCCTCTGTAAAATGTCCCAGGTTGGCACTTTATTTCTTAGTATGCACCAGAAGAACATTCTTGCTTTTGCTGGACATTTCAGCTTCCAGATGTGATTCACCCACCATTCTGGGTTCCCCCATCCCTTTCTTGACATAAGGAATTTGTAGCCATATTTTGGAGAATAGGTACCCGAGGGGGCATGTGCCCAGACTAGCTGGTCTGGTCTATCTCTAAGCCTGACATTTGACCTGGTCAGTTCCTTGGTGAAGTTTTGCCACTCCTCCCTCCATTGCTGGT
This sequence comes from Pinus tabuliformis, assembly GCA_031772625.1. Taxonomy (NCBI): domain Eukaryota; kingdom Viridiplantae; phylum Streptophyta; class Pinopsida; order Pinales; family Pinaceae; genus Pinus; species Pinus tabuliformis. The sequence continues at coordinate 887,190,864 of CM062808.1, read as the reverse complement.
CGAGGTTTAGGTCTGTCCCAGATAGCCATGCTTGGCCCCATATCGTGGAATGTCCATTTTTTTCGATCTGTCTTATATGATGTATGCCTCTTGAATCTAGTTGATTTATAAGGCCCGGGGATAATGAATATCCTTCATTGCATCCCACCCAGGGATCCTTCCCTATCCTGACTTGTTCTCCATTCCCAATCTGCCAGGAGAGGCCTTGTTCTATGATATTAAAGGCATCTATAGTAGCTTTCCACCCACTGATGCATTCCCATTCTTCTTGTTTGGCCTCCTGATCCATTCGTCCAAAGGAATGGGATCAATGTATTTTCGCTTGACCACTATGGTCCACAAGTTTTCCATCTTTATTAGTCTCCATCCTAGTTTTGCAGCTAGAGATGGTCCAAAAGCTGATAGGTATTTTATTCCCCATCCTCCCCATTCCTTAGGTCTTGCCACCTTATCCCAAGCCACCCAGGGCAGCACCGAATCTTCCTTCAAGCTAGCCAATAGGAATCGGTTGCATACTCGTCTAATCCTTTCCAGAATTCCTTTCAAAACCCATGTAAGCGTTGCCCAGTATATTGGGATGGCCATTAGTACTGATTTTATGAGTACCAGTCTTCCTGCTCTGGACAACCATTTGAAACTCCAATGATTGATCCTGGATTCAATTTTTGCCACTAGCCAGAACCAGTCATGTTTCCTGTATGAGTGTGGCTTTAAAAAGAATCCCAGGTATTTGAAACTATCTTCCATCTTTTGATCTTCGAATGGCAGATCTTCTGCTATATTCCTAGATTCCATTCTACTAAATCCTTCCAGGATTAATGAGGATTTTTCCTTATTGATAAGCATGCCCGTCGCCTTGAGGAAGAGTTCCAATATATTTTTTATGGTCTTTGTTTCACTCCTTCTCCCATTGCTGAAAAGAAGAATGTCATCCACAAACAATAAGTGAGTTATATAAAGATTGACTGCCACTTCTACTCCCTGAATGTCTCCTTTTCTTCTTGCTTCCAGTAACAACTGACTTAGACCTTCTGCTGCTAGGAGAAAGAGGAGGGGGGATAAAGGACAACCTTGTCTCAACCCTCTTTGACTTTGGAAAAAAGAGGATGCCACCCCGTTGATTAAAACTACAAAACTAACATTGTTCAAGCACCCCATAACCCAGTTTATGAAGCCCACTTGAAACCCCAGGTGAGTTAGGAGCATTCAGAGGTACATCCAACTGATTCTATCATAGGCTTTGGAGAGGTCAATTTTCACTACTGCACCTTTGCTTTTGTTTTTTTTTTATGCTATGGATGGTTTCCTGAGCCACGCCAATCGCTTCATGAATCTGTCTTCCATCCAAGAATCCAAATTGTTCTTTTGAAATATGCCTTGAGAGAATCAGTTTCAATCTAACAACTATCACTTTTGCTATTATTTTGTAGATGCAGTTGCACAAAGATATCGGTCTAAAATCCTCAAAAGAGGAGGGGTCCTCCTTCTTGGGGATGAGGGCTATAAAAGTGGCATTGAAGGGTTCAAAAATTGCTCCTTTCCTCCTGGATTCTTCAACCACTTCAGTTAATTCACTGCCTATTGTCTCGAAGAAGTGTTGGAACAGCTCCACTGTCCAACCGTCCGGACCTAGGCTCTTGTCCTTTGGCATTGATTTTATGATTCCTTCGACCTCCCCTCTTGAGACTTCCCCCATGAGCTCTTCAGAGTCCTCTTCATCCACATATCGAGGGAAAGCCTAAGTTGTCCGGACCACCTCAGCTAACAACACTTCTGAAGATGCTTTAAAAAGATTTTTGAAGTGGCTTCTTCCCATTGAAGACAGTTCCTCAAAAGAGTTGGCCTGTCTTCCATCCTCTGATTTTAGAGACCAAATGGTATTTGAGTTTTTCCTTCCTTTAGCATAATTTTGGAAGAATTTTGTGTTTTCATCCCCGACCCTTAGCCAGATAGCCCTACTTTTCAATTGCCACTATTCTTCTCTTACTAAGAGGATTTTCCTCCGTTGGGTTTCCAGCATCTTGATCCTATCTCTTTTTTCTATTGTTCATATCCATCAACTTCTAGACATTCGAGCTTATCGAGTTCCATCCCAATCTGTTTTAGGTTTTCTTCTTCTTTTAATTTCTTGTCTCTATCCCATTCAATCGTAGCCTTCTTAAGGCGTTTTAAGTTTTCCATAAAAAAGAAGGCTTTCTCTCCATTCTCGCTTGGATCCACAGGTCTCCAAGTTTTTTTAAAAAGGGTGTTATAAGAATCCTCCAAAAGCCAGGCTGGATTGAATTTGAAAGGTGTTGTCAGCTTCCTGTGAGGCCCTTTCAATTCGAGCAATACAAGTAAGTGATCTGAATCACCTCCCTCTCCTACCCACTGTCAAAACACTGGAATCTTTACCGCTACCTCCTCTCTCAGAAGAAACCTATCCAGTCTCTTGGCCACCCGGTCTTCCCCTGTTCTCCTATTCCTCCAGGTTGGTCTAGGTTTCAACAGATTAATGTCTAAAAGCTTTTTCTCTCTAATGATATTAGAGAAGAAATTAGAGAGTGGGTCTGCATGGGCAGAAGGGCCCCAGGTTTCAGAAATTCCCAGAGAAAAATTTAGGTCACCCCCGATCACCAGATTCGGGTTATCCATAAGGGACTTGGAACAAAGGTTATTCCAAAAAGGGACTCTATCTTGGCATGATCCATATATATTGAGGATCAACAGGTTTGTGCAAAGCTCCAAGGAATAGACTTCTATTCTGATCACCTGGTCCAGCCCCCAAGCGTTCAGAACTTTTAGTCTCCCTTCCTTTACACCCAAAGCCAACCCCCCTGATCGGCCTTTGGCATCCAAAGCCTGGATGTGCCATCCAGGAATTAATTTTGACATAGATTTTATTACCTCTGTTCTAGCTCCCAACGTTTCTTGTAAAAGTAATATGTCCAGATTGTAGTTGTGGATCACCTCCTTCAAAGCCATTTTTTTAGGACCACTGGCTAAACCCCTATAGTTCAGGGACAACATAATCATTGGGAAACCATGGGGGAGTGGGGGGGTTTGCATTGCTCTAAGCACCCCAGAGATGGACAGTTGCTTCCCATCCACAATGTCTAATTTGGCTCTCAATTGAGCCTTTGACAAATTTGATTTCCTCCCTCTAACCTTCCGTTCTCCTTCTTGGATAGTCTGCATTCTGAGACCACCCATGGCCTCCCAAGGAGGGGTTTTTTTCTCACGGGGCCTGAGATTGTAGTGGGGGTTTACTGCTTGGGTATCTTCTTTGTTCATGGCTTCCTCACCCTTCCCAGGCCTTCGATTCAGATGTAAATCAGGGATTGATGTAATAATACTATCCAATTGCTCATAAGCGAAATTTGAGAGGGGTATAACATAGTTCTTTGGCCTGGAGGGACCAGGCTCTGATGTAGAAATAATCAAAGAATGAACAGGAGAAATATGAGGAAGGATAGGATCCAGAACTGTACCCTCTATTGGAAGAGTGAGGCTCTTGTCATCCACTGCTACAAGCATTGGTTTAGTCTCCTTTTCCTGTTGAAATTGCGGAACGATAGGATGATCTTCTTCCCGCACTTCCATATTCTCCGCATTATCCTCCTGAGGCTTGTCAACTTCCATCTGATCATCCCCCAGTCCTGGATTCATCTTTTCACCCTTGCTCTCCTCCTCTGTTGCTTTCCCTCCCCCTTCCTTCCTCTGCCTCCTTCTTCACCTGAAACCCAACGGACATTCTTTTGCCAGGTGTCCATATTTATGACACCTGTGACATCTAAAAGGCAAATGTTCATAATCCAGCATTTGTGTATAAGTGAATTCCTTATATTGCAGGTTTATTTCTTTTGCCAAACCTTCTCAGGGATTTAAGCTTACCAGTATACAGGCCATCCCTTGTTCTCTCGTTTGCAGAAACGACATATCAACTTCCATAAATTTGCCCAAGTGGTTTCCAATAGCCCTAAACACTGAGTCGACCCATAGGAATGATGATAGTCTAGGCATACGAACCCACATAGGTGATTCATCCACTTTTTCTCGCTGTGCATCAAACATGGGGTTCCACTTTTTGAAATATATCAGATATCTCCCGAAGCTCCAGTTTCTCTCCATGACCCAGTCCACCGATTCTCTTTTCCCAAATTTGATCATGAACCATCCTTTCGCCAGCATTGTGACCACAAAGGCTGAATCCGGCGCTTCCTGCCAGTTTTTTGCAGTCCAATCTTGAATGTAGTTGGTCGAGTATTTCTTCCCTCTTGCCCGACCTACCAAGGTTAATTCCGAGACCTCCATGGCCTCGTCGATTTGGACATCCATTCCTAGGACCAAGTTTGCTACAATATCTGTCTTCTTAATTATTTTGTGCTTTTTCCTTTTTTTCCCCACCTGTCGTTGTCGAACCCCTCCCTCCCTGTTCTGTGTGTTTTCTTCCGCATTGGCTACTACTACTAGGAGTGTTCTAGAACGCTTCTCCTTCCTGTATATTTTGAGTCCTTCAAAGGACCTTTCACCCGCTTGGTTCGTCTCCTCAACTCCTAGGAAGATTTCCTTGCCGCCCAATTTCCCTTCTGCTTCCGATAAAGCTTCCTTCCCGGCCTCTGTCCGCTTGACTCCCCCTTTCTTCCCAACCTCCTCCTTCCTTGCTTTGACCGTCTTCCAGCCTCCTGACAGATCCTCTCCTTGCTCTAGCAGGCTAGCAATGCCTGCCCTGACATGTGGGTTATGTCGAGTGACATCCCTGCTTCCCCTATTTTGTGGGCTTCTGCATGCGTGGGTGTTGTTCAGGCATAACCCTCTCCCATCTTTTTCCGGCCCTAAGTCTTCCTCCAGGCTAGAGCGCAGGCCTTCCTGACCTTGAAAACCCTCGTTTTCCACCGCACCGTGCTCTAAAAATGATTGCCTCCCTTGCAGTTTCTGCCCCTCCCAGTTCTCCAGATACGACAACCCTAAGCTTTCCTCCAGGAGTCCTAGGGATTTGCTCTGATTCCAACCCGCTCCCGAGCCGCCTTTCTTCCTTCCTGTCTGTCCAGCTGGATGAATATACCTCTCTATATTTTGGTCCGTTACCTCCAGACCCCAAATCGACAAAATGTCCCTAGGTTCGGGATCTAGATCAACAGCTTCGCTCTGTTTGACCATCTTCTGCCCTCCTGTTTACTGTTAACATTTTAGCGAGGGAAACGACATTGTGCTACAACCATGGGCGCATGCTGAGGAAAGGAAGCAACAACACAATGAAGATTAAAATTGTAAAAAGTTATGTCGTTTTCCATTCTCTGCTTAAACCAAAGGCTTGTTGGCATGATTCCCAAGGCATTAGTGTTTTTGCATGGTTGCTTAATTCTGTCTTCCCATCCCTGACAGACATGAGCCTTCCTATGCTAGCTTTTTGCCTCTTGTACCTCCCTGAGCCCTATCGTTGTCTCGGCCCTGCAGGCTGCCTGCCTGTGGTCAGGATCCGCTGGTTCGAAACCCTAGCTCCGTCTAGGTCTTCCCGCTCTCCTCGCTCCTAAGGAATGGTGAGTTAATGAAAGAGTGAAGATAATAATTTTTTTACCTCTTGTTTTTTAAGATGTTTTTTATTTTTATTTTAATATTTTTTATTTTGGTTTCAATTCATTTTTTTTAAAATTATTTTAATGTGCTTTTTGGTTTATTTTAATGTTTTTAATTTTATTTTAATATATATATTTTTTATTTTAAATCCAATTAAGTATTTTTTTTGTTATTTTTAGGAAACATTTTCTTGTTTATTTATTTATATATTTTAATTTGTTTTGTTTTTTATTTTTATTTTTTTATAAGTTAATTTTAACAACCCCCATCCCACCTCTCTCCAATCCCACCCATCCTTTCTCTTAGCTGATGAAGAAGCACACACCCAACCTATATCTCGAATATCAATCCCACCCTTTTTTTCAAATATGATTGACTTTTTTTCCTTTTTTTTTTGTATATTTGATTTTTTTGGTCATGTTTTTTAATTTTTGTATGTTTTAATATATAATTTTATTTACTTGTTTGTTTTTTGTTTTTTGTTTTTTTTTTGTTTTTGTTTTGATTTGTTTTTTTTTTGTTTTTTGTTTTTGTTTTCGTTTTTTGTTTTTTTGTTTTTTTGTTTTTTGTTTTTGAGTTTTGTTTTTTGTTTTTGTGTTTTGTTTTTTGTTTTTTTGTTTTTTTGTTTTTGTTTTTGTTTTTTTGTTTTTTTGTTTTGTTTTGTATTTTTCATTTTTATTTATTTATTTATTTTCTGCATGGTTCGTGTCGATCATCGACTAGCAACCCGATCCCATTATGTGTCAATTTGATAGTTGTTTTTTGCTTTTTGCTTTTGTTTTGTTTTTTTTTTATAATGAACCGAGTTTGCCCCCATAATGTGTCAATTTCATGGTTGGTCTTTAAGTTTTCATTATGATGAGTCGAGTTCGCCTACACTGTGTGTCAATTTGATAGTTGGTTTTTAAATTTTTGATGCAATGGGTCAAGTTATCTTAGGCTGAGATTTTAAAAATCACTATACTTTTAGCATTTAAAAAAGAAATTATTCTTGGTATAATGACTTTTTCATTCGGGTGTTCATTTTAAACCTTTTTTAGTCATAATTTTTTTCCATAATACCATGGTTGAAATATGTTGAAAACTTCAGTTTTTTTGTAGTCATGATGTTTGGTTTTAATTCCATGGTTGAAAAATTGTCAAATTTTAAGTTTTTTCTAAGAAATGATATATTGTTTTTAATGCTATGGTTGAAAACAATTGTAAGTATCTTTTCTTTAATACCATCGCTGAAAATTGTTGGAATTTTAAGGTTTTTCAGAGACGAGATATTTTTTCTTTAATGTCATGCTTGAAAATCGTTGGAATTTTAAGGCTTTTTAGAGACGTGATATTGCATCTTTAATGTCATGCCTGAAAATCATTGGAATTTTAAGGTTTTTCAGAGTCATGATATTTTATCTTTAGCGTCATTATTAAAAAATGTTAAAAATTTGCCAAAAAAAAAAAAGAAAAGAAGAAAGAAAGACTGTATTCTAGCATCAACAATTTTTGTTTTAAGGGTGTTTTTTGCACAAAAAAAAAATTGGCTTTTATTTCCATTTTTTAAAAATGTTGAAAATTTACCTAAAAAAAATGTTATTCCAACATCAACACTTTTTGTTTTTAGATTGTTTTTCATGTTTTTTGGTATTTTTTAGCTAGAGTTCTTGTATTGAGTTTACAGTTCCCGTTTGATAGTTTACATTGTTCTTAGCAATTTTGTTAAGTAATCACAATTTTGCACAATTTTGAGTTTTGCTATGATGGACTTAGGAAAAGTGGTTTAGGAGGGCCCCACTTTGCAATTTTGGCTAAGGAATGCTCCAACATAGGAGAAGGGAAGCAAATCAAAATTATAGTGGATGGTTGGGGCTACCAAAAGAGGAATACACACCACTTGGAGCAACACACACTTGTGGAGAGAGAGGGACACGATGGGGTCGATGTATGGGACCCACATGGAGAGAGAAGGAGCTCAATGTTAAATAGGAGGAGAGTACATCATTTTGGAGCTTTTGATCATTTGACAATTGAACTCTCTTGTATGCTTGAGATATTGAGCCAAGTATACATAATGTTGCTCAACACATGAGATTTCTGAGGGGAGATCTCAACTCCATCTTCGGTGGACTTTGAATGCCATCTTAGGGGAGATATTGCTAAACTTTGGAGCTGTTTCGAGAGGATCTACAAGCATTTCTAGCTATCGATTAGAGCAGACTCGGTGTAGAAGAAGGAATACACACTTCTTGGGGAGGAAGCTATAGTGTAGGTTGAGTCTCGGGCTTTTGAGGGACTAATCTACAGGGTAATTGCTGAGGATTTCCAGGGGTTTGCAAGGCATAGCTTGGGTGAGCAACATAGGCCGAATTTCAGACTTCCAGCTAGTGCATAAAGGCTATCTAGCAGGGCCTGCACAACTCTTGGGGAGCTAAGTTCATGTGGGTTGGAGTTCTGAGAATTAGGAGTTGGGAGATGAAAAGAGTCATAAAGAAAATTAGTGGGGAAATTTCCCAGCAATTTGGCATCATTTGCAGCTAGATTTAAGGTGGTGCGTTTCAGTTGGGGAAGAGCCAATTACGCGCTAAATTGTGGGGATTTTGGAGCAATGGAGTTAGGATGAAAGATTTCTTGGTCTTTATGGGTTTATTGAGGAGAACCTAAAACCAAATTTGCAGAATTTTCTGAGCACTCTATAGAGGTTAAATGTCAGTTCTACTATAGCTAGAAGCAACAGTTTCACTGGGCCAATGCGGGCATTGGAGGACAATCATTCTATGTACTTGGGCAACACTTTCTTCACCTGGGATTTTCCTTGCTTGCTTTATGCAAGCCCAGACGCGCTTATTTCAACTCATTGTACCCATCTCATGAGAATTAATAACATGAATCAAACTATTTGGTGCAAATTATTGGTGTCGTGATGTTTTTGCTTATGTTTTGATATTTAGTTGCATGTTTGGGATTTTATAGCTATTACCATTTAAAATTTCCATTAGGAATATTACATCTTGCTACCACCAATTATAGGTTTCTCATTTGCGTAATGTCCATTGATTGTTACAAAGTGACTCTTCCAAGCAAAGTAGTGCAATTTGAAGACTAAGAATTGATTAGATGCATAAACCTATAAAATTTATATTGACCTTCCATGAAGCTATTACCTCGAACAAGCTCCCTCTTTTGGTTATTACTAGATTGCATGGTTTTTTCAATCCCTTGCCTGGGTGAATTCATCATTTTTACATGGCGAGCTTTAATTCTCACATGAGGTGAAAAGTTGGTCATTAGACAAAAGGGCTAAATGATAGTGACCTTCGACATCCCTTCTCCTCCTTTTTCATGCTCGACCATGATGGGGTTTTGTTGCCATATATTCCTCTAAAGGAGAGGTGTTTACTAATACTTCCGAACGCCTCCCTACCACTCTATATAAGGGATGAAATAATAATCATTATTATTGTTTTTCTGTATAATGCATTTCTTGATAAAGTCCACTAACTACTCTGTTATTCTAATGAGGAAATCCACTAAATACTTTCTCTTATTGCAATGATAAATTTTCTAAAACTCAAATTAACTAGATAATCAATAATTAACTTAAAAAAAACAATCACAACATCATATAGAATTTAAGTGTAAAAAAGAGAAAATAATCACCAAAAAAGAAGCAAGAAGACAACAAACTTTCTCTATAACGAACAAGAGTAAGACTATTTACAAATTAATTCCAAACACCAAAACTCCAAACACCATAATTAATAAATGTCTAGAAAATATAAAATAAAAATATTGAAATTCAATACTCGTTCACTATTCATGACCATGCTAATAAATTACAAAGTTGCCTTTTAACTACTCAAAATAAACCGTATATAACATTATTATTAAAAAAAGAGGGAAACAAGTTTTAATCACAATGATTTATCGAGGGAAAACAAAGATATAATCTTTTTAAAATAAGGATAAGATGTACAACTAACTAATTGATATATAATATTATTATAATTGCACGTTGAGTGTTATGAAGCTTAACTAATTATTTATTCATTGGGCCAAATGACACCAAAAATCAACGCCGAAAGTCAAAATAATTTTTTAAATAAAACTTTCAAGCAAATTATCAAAATTTTAGAAATAGTCGGATGTTGCATTTTTACGCAACTTTGAGTCGTTACCATTTTGAAATAATACACATAAAGGATAAACACATCGAAGATTCCATGGGTAATAAATATATTTATAATGCTACATTGGAGTGTTATTAATACTAGTCAACTAGCATGTAAAATTCCTTTTCAATCTTATAATTAAATAATAGTTTTTTTTGGTTGAGTTGTATTATCATTTAAACGATAATTCAGCTTTTTCCTTTTTCTGATAAAAATTGAGATTTTCCTGATAAAATTGTAACTTAATTTAAGGTATATATCACGAGGATGGTTGGTTCGTTATGGATTATTGGTATTAAATTAAATATATAAATTTATTATAATAATAATTATTATTAAAAGAATTAAAGGAATTAATAATTAATTGAGATTGTTTGAGCATGGTTCAAATTTAATACATAATTTTTATTATAATTTTTAAGCTAGTATCAATAGTATACAAATTAATGCATATAAGTAATTTACGACATTTTCAGATATATCATAGTGAATATCTAGGTTAGAGATATCTATCTTTCTAACCTTATCATAATGGATTAAGATATAATTTTGTGAAAATTAAATCTAAATTAAAAAGAAAAACAAAAAACAAAACAAAACAAACAATATTCCCAACCACCAAAATTAAAATCCCATATAGTAAATACTACCATGTTATTATTACACAAACCATGTATTTAAAAATAATGATTTCTTTTAAAATGAAAATATTACACTATTTATAGAAATAATATAAACTATATTATTTCGATACATTTTTCTTAAAATTTATTATCATTTTAATTAAATCCGAAATATTTCTAATTAAAAAGAAACAATAAGTTTACCAAGGAGATTATCATCCCTTTGTATACATTTTTAATATTTTATATTCTTCAAGGGGAATCTTCAGGTTCCAGATCCTCTTCTTTTTCACCTCCACGGGTTTGGTATTTTCACTTGGGACATAATTATTGATAGATGGAGAGGCCCCTATCCTATGCTCAAGAATGCTGCTGATCTTGGTATCCCTCAGGCATTGTCTTCCCTCTGGGATAACCTCAAATTATCCATTGATCAAGCAGGTCTGAAGCAGGCCGGGATTGATGACCATCTGGTTTGGTCGTTATCTCTCTCAAACACTCAAGCTTCTGTCAGGGTCATCTACTTGGATCTCATTTCAAAGAAAATTATGCCGGCTAGAAAGATTTTCCCAGTGTTATGGTGGAAGCTCGCCTGCCCCCTCAAACTGATCCTTTTCTCCTGGCTCGTCTTTCACAACAAGAATTTATCTTGGGAAAATTTGAGGAAGCGATCCTGGCAGGGCCCCAGCAGATGCGTGTTTTGCAAAATGGAGGAGGAAACGAATTTTCATATGTTCTTCAATTGCAGGGTCTCTCTACAAATCTGGTATGATATTGCTTCGCTTTTTTCCTTTCAGCTCCCTAACTTCTCTTCTGTTGATGCAGCCTTTGCCTGGTGGGGAGGACAGGATGCTATCAAACGCCCAATCCTCCCCACAACAATCTGGTGCCTCTGGAAATGGAGAAATCTAAAAATTTTTGAGGACTCAAACATTTCCTCCAAATATGTACTGTCTTCTGTCTCGGCACTCTATCCTCCTTCCTCATGACTGCTGCTCGTCTGAAGGGTATAGAGTTTATATTTTTGTTTTTGAAGGTTGTGATCAGATGTGCTCAATGTCTCATTAGTGATGATGTCTTTTTGCCTCAATGTTTTCAATATGTTTCTATGTATCGCTTCAGCTATGAGGCTATGCTGTTTCTCTCTTAAAACAATGGCTCTCCCTGTCGCGGTCTTGTTTTCTTAAGACCCATCAGTTTTATGATGTAAATATATTTCCTTAATATAAATATTATGCTTTTCTTTCTGAAAAAAAAGATGAAGAATAATCATTTTATCAATTTTTTTAAATTTATAAAATATATATTTAAATAAATGAATAATTTTATTAAAATAATTATATTACTCATGAAATATTAGTTTAATTATAAAATATTAAGTGCAAAATAATAGAATTCAAATGTAATATATATTTTGATTTTTATTAAATCTAATATATATTTTGATTAACTCCAGTAACAAATAAGAATTACATCTCATTAATTATTACATATTAAGAGGAAATTGATATACCTTGTCGTGAAGGACATCATAGCATACCAGAGCTATATAGATTGATTGGATTAGGTCATCGAATATTATAAGGAGACTATCCATTGAATTAATGGATATAATAAATGGTGAATGACTACAAAAGAAGAAATATTCGCTCATTAAAGAATTTAGATGACCATGGGTTGAGGCACATGCACATACAAGATGGTCTCAATATTTTTGCAATGCGGAGTACTATGATAAGAGGTGTCAATAGAATCATGTAACTCAATTTGCTTCTTAAGTGAGTGGATAATTGCTTGAAGTAGGAACAATATAGGATCTTTGACTCAATGCTTGGAGGGGTGCTTCTTTGATAAAGTGTGAAACATGTGAAAGAGCTTATTATAGATTAGGAGGATTGAGCAATAAAAAGAATAAAGAATTATGAATTTGTGAAAATTGACTTTCTTAACATTTTTCTTTTCAAGTTACGGGGAAAAAGAGTTGAATTAATAAATCTTATATTTATTGAGTCACATTTAAATATTCTAATACTCATTATATTATGCCCATGCATCCTATTGATATCTATAGCTTACTGAGAATCATGTTAAAACATTTCAAAATTATATCATCATAATGAATTGTATTAATGAAAAGTTGAATGCCAAACGGAATAGAAATCTAATGGGTGATAGGCATGATTGAACCTAATTATTTAATTCATTTAAAATGACATGGTTATATATGTGGTAGGGAGTTGGAGTAAGTTAACCAACTTTTAATAAATAAATTAGTTCTTTTAGTCATCATTACCCAAAATCAATTATCTAATCTTAACAAAAAAAACATCTTTTTATTGGTTAAACAATATTTAAACAAGAGTACCAAGAGTCAAAAGAGTTTAGATCATAAAACTCAAGTCTAAATTATAATTTCTTAATGTTCAAGTTTAGTATTTTTTTTTTAAATAAGATTTGTATTTACAAGGTGCAACATTCATCTTGAAAATGTAAACTTTTTTTTTACAAACACAAGTTTTTTTGTTGTGACTCCCAAGAGCATGAAAACCAAGAGTCAAAAGAGTTGAATTATGGAAATAGTGTTTAAATTATTATTCCTTAATGTTTAGGGTTTTGATTTTTTTTTGTTGTGACTCCCAAGAGCATGAAAACCAAGAGTCAAAAGAGTTGAATTATGGAAATATTGTTAAAATTATTATTCCTTAATGTTTAGGGTTTTGATTTTTTAGTATAATTTATCAAGGTTCTTGATTTATAAGGTTAAACATTCATTCTTAAAAAACAACATATTAATTGTTTATAATTAGTGTTTTTTTGTTTTGTTTTGTTTTTTTTTATTTTTTATTTTTTTTATAAGATAAATAAAATGCAACATCTTAATTGTTTATAACTATCATCAAAGGCAATAAACCCTATTAATTTGTTTTAAATTTCTTAATCACATGAAAACCATCTCTAAATGTTCATAATGGGATGTGAAGGAAAACATTCTAATATGATGGGTATTGCGACGATCTTTCATATTAAAATGTAATATATAACTAAAAAGAGAAAATGAACACAATATTTCAACCTCTCCCAAAGCATATGACTACCACATATAATTGACCATATTGGATTGAAGGAAAGAAAAACATGGAGACTTATAATAGATGACAAAGTGCTAACAAGGAGTCAATGTTATTGATTTTAACTCTTAAATATACATTTGCATCTAATTTTAAGAAGGATAAGCACTTCTTTATGATCGAGGGATAAGTAATAATTTGTAAAAAGAGTATAATTATCAAAGAGCATAATTATGAAATAATTTAATCATGGGAAGGAAGGATGGAGGTTCTGCTGCACTACCTAGGGTTTTGTAACACCGTCCTTCCACATCCACCCAAGTAACCATGCCAATCAGGGTAAACATGAGACAAGAGGCTACTATGATCAGATTCAACCTCCTATGTGACCTTAAGGAAGTGGAATCGAGGGAGCATCTTCACATAATCATCCAACATCATCAACAAAACCCTCAGGAGACAAGTCAACCACTCAGACAATCTGTCCCTCGGTCTCACTGTTGTTCTGGATCTCTTAGGCCATAGTCGCTCTCATGCTATGGGCAAGGGAGCGACCAACAACATAAAGTCGCTCTCACAGGCTTTCCTGCCAGTGACCAAAGACTAAAATTGCCAGTTCTGTGCCAGCGACCCCGAGATTTAAGCCACTTTTTCAAGCCCAGAGCCTAGGCCACTGCCCAGAATGGAGTGATAGCTTGAAATCCGTAAAAGTACAGGGAAACAATGATGTGAAAGCAATAAGATGAACAAGACCATAACCAGACCCCTACTATCCATGACATGAATTTCATCAAACACATCATCAACATGTAACCTACATGTGTAAAAAACATAATTAAGTGTAGGGATATCATACTTATATGAGAATCACTATGAACCATTGTTTCCTCATGTCAATTGCTGCATTACCCTCTATTAGGTCATAGACACACTATCCATTCATGTACAAGTAAAAACATGTTGAGAGCCATACATGATTGCTTTCATAAAATGTACATATAACCAACATAATAGGAACAAAAATACCATAAACATATCAGCCATCAAAATCCACATATACATCAATACATTTGCACATGAAAATCAAGGGAATGAATTTCTCATTAATGAATGCAATGAACCAACCAGAGATGGGACCATCACGTTCCATCCCACCATAGATTGGATGAGTCAAGTCTCTCTTCAGTGAATCACCCTGTGCCATATTCCAAGCATGAATGTGGGACTCATAGAACACACCAAAAAACACCAATCAACATGGATGCCACTAGAGTTTTCTGCCTACACCGTGAGGAATTTGAGTGCCTCCTAGTCTCTTAGGCTTTACTGTGCATCCACAGTCCGATCCAAGGATCACTAGGCCCTACACCGAGACATACGCTCCAGGCTTTACTATGCATCCCATCTCGGGATCACTAGGCCCAACAGAGAGAAAATCCATCTCTTGGCTTTACCGTGTATCCCGTCATTCATCGACAAGGATTCCTAGGCCCACTGAGGCATAAAATATGGCTTTACCGCAACCCATAGTCTAGTTCAGGGGCTACTAGGCTAGTGGCTTTGTGATCCTTAGTCCGATTCAGGGACCACTGAGACCATGTGTTTATCTTTTCGGAGATCCACCCCACTCATCTTCGAATCCAATCTGACCAACCCACATAAACCAAATGAGAGAACCCATCTCATCAAAGCTGTCAGGAAATGGCAAGGCCAGGCTCAAATACTGTCACACCTGGAAAAACCCATGCCATGGTAGAAAAGAAACACATGCAATCTCATGCATGCCAAATATAGCAAGAAAAATACACATGCAAGTCGATACATGCGATGAAGCTTGTTGTAGCTGCTTGATCATGCCATTCCCTACTTGATCTTTGCTTCCTCTAGCCTTATTTTCCTTTCTTGCTCCAATGCCAAAGTGCTCCAAGAAACTCTAAGTGTCAAGATTATGAGAGAGAGAAAGAAGAATGAGAGAGCTCCAAAGATAAATTGATAAAAGGTTACCAACTGATCCTTAGAAGCCTTTTTATGAATGAGGCCTCTATTTTCTTCATTTTCCTCCACACATGCAACATGTTACCTTTCACCTCCTTTTTCTCCTAATTTCCATGTGCCAAAAATGCCATTTTGCCTTTCCAAGGCCTTAGCCATTGCCTTTTCCAATTTCTTTAGCCATAAACAACCATGCCCAACATCCATCTTGGAATAGACCATGGTTATTGTTTTTAACTTTTATTGCATGGAATTTTCACCAGGGCTGTTACAGTTTTGCGCGAAAGGGATTGGTGGAGGATACGGTAGTCAGAGTATGTCAGAATGACTAGAGAACATAGAAGGGTTAGGGCCTGCTTCCAGTTCAAGTTTCATGACTCTTCCATACCATTGCGACTTCCATTTCCTTTTCAAGCAGGCGTTTTCACATTGTTCATTGTGAGGTTAGGGCATGTTTTGTGGTTTATCAGAGGACTGAGGTTAAAGGATAATTTTTCTAGTGGTCAATATGAAAAGTCCAAAGGAAGATGTCAAGATGGAGCTGGATCCCGAGGACATCTTGACAGTATGCAGCCTTGAGCCCACTCAGCAAAATCTAGGGAAGGTTAAGCCTCCAGCCATATCTCTACCTATCTCAATTGTTGTTTCACGGATAGATTTGGCTCATGGTGGTTTATCTGTTGGGTATGTGGCCATAAAGGTCTTTCTCGAGTAGTCAAAGCTATGGAAAGTGGTAAGGCATCAGGCAAAAGGATCGGGAAGTCTGACAATAGAAACTGAATGGTCTAGGGTTCTAATGGAGGAATAAGTAAGCCTTACACCACCATATGAGTTGATTTTCCCTGATTCATAGAATACTGGGTTCACAGGGGACCTTGAGGATAGTGACAAGAAATGAGCTTTGGAGAAACGAGGGTATCAAACAGTGCATTGCTAGGGTTTTTGGTTTGATTTTTTTTGGCCATAGGTGTTGGGTTTTGTTTCCTTGAAGGCGAACATCACCTTGCCCCCACCTTAAAAAACCCTTGGGGAGGAAGACGGTAACCCAGTGGATGGGATAGGAGAGTCTAGTCTACTTCAATATCCTTAGGGTAGAAGCCAGGGTAGGAAAGAAAGACCTGAACAAAGTGTTGGTTGTGGGGGTATAGAAGAATACATCTTTGGCAGAATCTGCGTTGTAGTTGCTTCGGGATCTAATTGTGAAGTTACAGCTGAAGATGGTAGTTTTCAGGTTTTGAAGGTCTTAGGGTCTCCCACATAAGGGATCTCTCAAAAGGACCTGGGTACACAAGGTGGAGAGGGGAACCAATCGAAGTTAAGGGTGTTGGAAGGGCACCAAAGGGCAGATAATGCTAGAGAGGGAGATATTTCAAATGTAGCTTTGAATACTCATGAGCAGGGTTGTCGCATGATTGAGCAGATCTCTGAATAAGAGGAAGGGGACTCTCGAAGATAAGGTTTCAAGAGGAAGAAAGGGAAACACATCAAGCCAAAAGATGAATATTATAAATTAGTCTTTGGAGCTGATATCCATATTGATATGACCATGGAAGTGTCTAAACACATCTTAGTTTGGAGAGTGAAACGAAAATACTTCACTACAACATCATAATTGATTGGATCTCGAAATTATGGGGGGACTCTTCAGAGCGATAAGCCGAAGTAACGATTTTGGTGTGAGGATGGTTTATGTTGTGTTTCAAAAACGTTAAAGCTTTATAGTGGGCTCTTGGGTAGAATTGATGTATTGGGTCATCCCCGATTTTGTTAAAGATATGGAACCCCCTTTTTGACATGAATAGGGAGAAACTGCAAGCAGTTATATTATGGTAAGATTACCAGATTTGCCCCCCAAATTGTGAACAGAGGATGTGTTCAAGGCCATTGGTAATAAGGTGGGCGAGTATTTAGAAGCTGATATGTCCTTCATTTCAAATAGGACTACTAGAGTTGCCAAGATTCTAGTTAAACTAGACCCTTAGAAGGCCTCTTCGAGAAGCTAGAATTGTGTTTTCAAGGACATAATCACATACAAATGCTTGACTATGAAGAACTGCCTTTCTGTTTTCGTCACTGCAATAAGCAAGGTCATCTTGTAAGATATTTTCTGATGGGTTTCAAAAGGAAAGTGAGGCAAAATCCTATTGTGAGGGAGTATAGGGACCACTGGGACTTTCAGGAAGGTCAGTTTATGACTAGTTGGATGTAGAGATGGATAAAAAATTGGAAGCAATTCCACAAGAGATGGAGGAAATCACATAGTAGGACCCACCGACTACATAGGAATATTGATACAGTAATGCCCAAACCTCTCTCCTTGTGGGTATTGTTTTTTCTTTGCCTTCCTATATTATATCTCTTATGTATTTATTATTATTGTCAGACGATTGGCTTGGTCCTTCCAGTATGTTTTCATTTGTGAGTCCTCTAGTGAATTATCGATTTGACCCTCTAGACAAGACTGTAACCACCATCTCCCCGATTGATCATCCTCCTGAGCCTGTGAAAAATTTTGTCCCGACACCTTTGATTCATTCTCATTACAATCTGTGTCCTAGATTGACAAAATGTTTTCCCCTGTAACAGGAACGGGGGCTAGGGGAGTTGATCTCTAAATCAGGACCTGTTAAAACTAGAGGCCATAAATAAAACCTTTCAAAAGCCCAATTGAAAGCTCGTCTAGATATTGTCGATGGTAAACAACAATACCTAGAAGGGGCACTTAGAGCGACATGGGCCCTTGTAGGGGTTTCAAAATTATAGCCATCTCCTTCAACTGTAGGGGTTTAGGTAGTTCTTGGAAAAAAAAAGCTCTAAAAAGGTTTATCCACTCCTTTAGGCCATATATCATTATGCTTCAAGAAACTTTAGGGACCAGGGACACTGTATCTGAATCGATAATAAAGATGTTTATGGGGTGGTTGTTATATCTTAAAACGCCCGAGGAAGATCAGGGGCCCTTGAAACAGGTTTCAATTTGAACAAATTTAGGGTCACAAACACTTGGGAATTGGACCTGATTTTGGAGCTTACTATTATCAATGTATATGGACCCTATCAGGACCATGCTATCTTTTAAAATTATCTATTGGAAAAATACTTTATGCAGTCGGAGAATCTGGTGGTTAGTGGAGATTTTATTTTTTCCCTGAGGGTGTGGGAGGTCTGGGGACCTCAAGCCCATGAAGATCCGTTGGTAGATTTTTTCACCAAGAAATTAATGGAGAATAAACTCATTGATGTTAACTTGATTAAATACAAGCCAAGTTGGTGGAATAGGTGCACCAGAAATGCCATGGTGGCTAAAATATTGTATATCTTTCTTCTGGCATAAAGTTTAACGGTAAAAATCCCTATGTTTTTCCAATAGGTCGGGTGTGGTGGTGAATATTACCATCACCCATTGTTCCTTTAACTGAAGGGGGGCAATGGAAAACCTAGCAGTCCTTTCAAGTTTAACCCTTCATGGCTGAAGGAAGAGGGTTATGTTCAACTCATCAAATACACTTGGACTCCTTACAACCTTGATTCACGTCCCTCGGTTGCTCAACAGTTTATGGAAAATCTAAAAAAGGCAAAGCAATCTACGATACAATGGGCTATGCAGAAGAAGGTTAGGGAGGAAGCAAACCTCAAGTCTATCGAAGAAGAGCTTGAGAGATTAGAAGTGTCTGATAGAGGTGGATATGAAAGGGAGGAGGCTAAAGGAAGGATCATGCAGTTGGAAGCATAAAAATAAAAAAACTTGTTGGAGAAGGAGGAATAATGGAGAATGAAGAGCAAAGCGATTTTGCTAGCAAGTGGCGATGAAAATTCAAAACTATTTCCAAACTATGCAACAAACCGGAAAAATATAAACACTATATGGGAAATGCATAGAGCAAATGGAAGTAAATCCAACACTTTTGAGGAATTAGCAACTTTGGGGAAGGATTTTTTCAATAATATTTATAAAGCGCCAAAGGAAGTGACAATTTCTGAAGTGATCTAGGTTTCTCAATTATTCCCGAGATTTATGGAGGAAGAAGACAATAAAAATTTGGTGGCCCCAATATCTAAAGGTGAAGTGGAAGCATTCCTTAAAACAATGCATAAGGACAAAATTCCAGGCTCATATGGATGGACAGTGGAATTTTACCAGGACTCTTTCGAACTGATTGGAGATGATCTGCTTCGCATGGTGGAAGATTCACATCTAAGGGGGAAAATATATGAACCTTTCAATTCAAATTTTCTGGCTCTAATCCCAAAGGTGGACGATTATTAGTCCTTTGAAGAGTACAAAACAATTTCCCTAAGTAATTGAATCTATAATATCATTTCCAAAATTATAGCTATTCTCTTCCACCCCATTTCGTCTAAAAATATTTCCAGAGAGCAGTTTGGTTTTCTGGATGGACGCCAAATTAATGAAGCCATTGGGGTAGCCAAAGAAGGTATGCACAACCTGAAAATTTGGAAAATGAAAGGTATAATTGAAAAGAAAAAATTGATCTGTCTAAAGCTTATGATAGAATTAGTTGGATATACCTGCGCATGCTTCTCACTCATTTGGGTTTTGAAATTCCTTTGATCAACTAGATTATGCATTGCCTCACCAATGTATCCTTTTCATTATTTATAAATTGGGATGCCTCTCCCTTCTTCAATTCTTAGAGGGGTATGAGGCAAGGATGTCATTTGTCACCCCTCTTGTTCTTGCTAACAATAAAAGGTCTGAGCATGCTACTTTTGGAAGCCAAATGGAGGGGTGATGTCTAGGGCATTGAGGTAGCGACTAATTTTTTTATAACACATCTACTATTTGTTGACGATATACTACTATTTTACAATGGGTCAAGGTAGTATTTGTAGTGCCTGAGAGATGCACTATCCTTTTTTCAAAAGGAAACATGTATTGTCATTAATACTCAGAAATATTATTTAGTTTATGAAGGACTAACACCGTTGGAAATTCACAAGGCTCAAACCTACTTGAATTTTGAAGCAAAACCAATTAAGGAAAGTTTCATATATTTGGGGTTTCATATAAAACTGAACTCTTACAAGAAGATTGATTGGAAGTGGCTCTTGACAAAGGTAGAGAAGCGTATCAGGCACTGGAACTTCAAATGGATCTTGAGAGTGGGAAGATTGGTCCTGATTAAGTCGGCGATTGAGGCAATACTAGTGTATTGGATCACTCTCACATGGCTCATGAAAGGTATCCTAAAAGCCATCAAGAAGTTGTGTGGGATGTTCCTATGGATAGGGGCCAAGGAGGAGGACGTTCTACCATGGGTTGCATGGGATAAGATTGCCTTGCCTAAATCATGGGGAAGGTGGGGGTTAAAGGACCTCCCAACTTTCGCAAGATCGATGTCAACCAAATTAGGACGGAGGCTCCTCTTTATAGAAAGTATTTGGATGATAGCATTGACCCAAAATTACATTTTACCTCTTACTATGGATGAATGGGTGAGGAAGCTGAACAAAATAGCTCTGAATTCGTCAGCCATCTGGAAAGCAACAATGGAATCATTCAAAGTTGTAGGAGTGGGTGTTGCTTCGCATGTTGGTAACAAAGAGTAAATCAGAATTGACATCGACGCTTGGGTTGGCTGCACTATTAATCATAGATTTCCTCGAGAGATGGTGGACTTTTTGAATGAGCAGGGAATAACATTCCTAATCCAGGTGGTGGATGAAGGAAGGTCTTCTTTATGGTCCCAGGGGTGGAAAAATGTTGATCAACTTCATTTAGATGGTGATTTCACAGTGTTAAGGAAATAATATATTCCAGGCCTCCAAATATCACATATCTGAATCAAAGAGCTTGAATATTCCTTTAATAGGCTTTTGCACCCTCTGGTAATTACTCCCCCAAATTTGGGTACAACTATCAAATTGTGACTTAGATGTAAAATGAACAAATTTGGTGGTGGAAAAAAATTTGGAAGCTGGAGTGTCCAACTAAATCCAAACTTTTTCTCTAGTGCTTACTCAGAAATAAAATATTGACTTGGGATAATCTCCAAAAAAGACAGAAATAGGGTCCTAGATGGTGTGTTTTGTGCAAAAATGAGGAAGAATATGTCATCCACTTGTTATTATTTTGTCCTTCCATGATTGACACTTTAGAGGCCACAAAGTGATAGCTGGGTTGCAATTTAGAATGGAGAGGACAAAGTTTCAAGAAAGATTGGAAAATTTGGTGGGATTTGGCTCATGATGAAACTCATGGGAATGTCCCCCCCCTTACTATGTTGGGTTGTTTGGTTAGCGAGGAATAAGGATATATTTAGAGACCCATCTTCAGCGCTTATTCTCATTGCCTCAGAGATTATTGTAATTTATTCCTTCTTGCCTACCAAACAATCAACTCCGACCCATAAGGTTAAAGTTGAGGAGGAGATTAATTCACAAATACCATTGTCATATTTTGATGGAGCGTCATATGAAAATAGTATGTGTGGAGGAGGTTTGATCATTCACCTTAATTGAAAACACTTCCTGAAATATAAAGTAGGCCTGGGAAGAGGCACCAACAACTATGTCGAACTTTTGTGTTTAAAACTTTTGTTATGTTGGGCCCGAGAGTTGGAATGTCGATCTTTACAAATATTTTTGGATTCCTTAAAAGTTTCAATTGGTTCAATGTTGTTCATAGATGTCAAAACCATATGATGTTACCTATTTTAGAGGAAATTCAACTTTTAAAACAATCTTATGATTATATAGCATGATGCAATATTTATAGGGATTGCAATTCCGAGGCAGATATCATATTTAAGCAGGGTATTGGACATGATATAGGTGTATCGTAGGTCAGAGACATATAGAAGGGGTTTTCCATAACTATCTTCATCAGTCGTTTAACACTTTATAATTTTTTCATCATACTTTTTATATATCTCTATCAGTGGATTTTGTTACTCTCTTTATATTATGACTATATTTCAGACAAGAAGCATATATATTTTTTAATCTCCATATGACTTCCAGTCTCAAATAGTTTTTGTGATAGGCCCTAATGGTTTCCTTTGCCTCTTGAGGATGCCTATTTTGGTTGTTTAGCTATTAGTTTAGAGGGATGTCTTTTTTCTTGGGAGAAGCCTGTTTTTGCTTTGTCTCTGGCTGTTGGTCTTTGAACAACAAACGAAATTCTCCTACATGTGTATATGTAACATTTTATTTTCTTAATTAAAGGTTACAATTTTTCTTCAGAAAAAAATAATTTAATTATAAAAATATGTTTTAAATTGTTTATATAAAATAAGAAAACATAATGTTATTAATGATAGTAATGTTTTTCATTTTTTTCACTCATTGTAATATGTATATGTTAAAAACTGATATTATTATTATAATAAAATAAAATAAATAAAATAGAAAGTTAAGAATAATAGTAATAAAGATCAACCACATTGAAAATAGTGAGGGCACTTACACATTGAAGGGTGAATTTCTACTGTAAATAAGGTATTAAAGGAATGTTTCTTCAAATAAATTCACTGATTTTATTGATATAATGATAAAAATTAAAAACAAGACAAAAAAACCTTATTTATATCAAAATACATAGAAACCATAACTTAAATCTTAAGTTACTAATAAAGGTTACAAGACTCTTTATTATATAAAAGTGATCTTTTACAAATATTGAAATATGATACTAAAAGGCTTCAGATTTGAAATTATTAGAGAATCATGATATTGTATATGAAAAATAAATCATGTAAAGTGTACATCATCCACATAATGGACACAAGATGTACCTAGGAAAAACTGATATGAGAAAAAACTAACCAAAAGGTGAAGACTCTACCTTGCTCTTTTCTTCTTAGTTATGAAATGCAAATACAAAGAAAGGTAACTTATTATGGTGTTACAATAGAATATGGCCTATATTTCTATTATAGCATCTTCTACTTCCTCTATTTTTCTCTAATATACCACTCCAACACTCTTCTTCACTATAGAAAACTAATCCATACAATAGGAATGGAACCGCTTCTTATCCTAACATCCCAAAATTTGAAAATTTCCTAATAGCTATCTAGGGTTAAGGCTAATATTTTTGTATTTCTTAACCCTCAATTAGTGTTAGGATTTTGGACCATCTAGAATCTTCTTGAAGGTCTACATGTGACTAGCTCCACATGTATGAGAAATGGGTGTTGAAGTGGTATCCACTCGATACCATGACAATCAACAAGATAGGCCAACTTGTGAAAGGAATAAATTCCTTTTAAAATTTTTAATGGAGGTGATATTTGTGACATTAGAAAACTTTCGATGTATAGAAAAGTGTTAACATTGAGAAATTTTCTCACAAAGACTTGACCCAATTTTTTCTTGTTTTAAACCTCAAACAAACTTTGGAGATTCTTGGACTCCAAATAACCAAAATAGGACTTGCACCTAAAATGTGGCCAACAATCCAATAGCTCAAATGTTTCCACCCATAAAGTACCAAAGTAGATAACAAATGTGTTGGCTACTTGGGGCCTGACCCAGGTTCAACAGTGAGTTTAGCCAAGCGAATCCCGGTACTACTGGCCCTTTCGGTAACAGTCTGCGATTCGCGGACTGAGGTCTCACCTGAGGTAGTATGGGAGGGTGTTGGAACCAGGTTTCCACACCCTAGGGATGTCTTGATGAGGTCTGGGAAGTTCACAAACCGATCCCATGCGCTTGCACTGCTCCGTGCAGCCGGCTGATCTTCGGGTAGCTCAGTAAGGAGCGCGAGGAGACACTGTCTAGATTCTTGATCCTTACGGTGTTATTATTATAGATCTTAACTTAATTATGTGGGCCCGATATTCTTATTAACCATTCAACATTCATAACAAGTTCACACAATCATAAAATATAAAGAGATGCAAAGATATAACAAAATCATAAACATACAGATCTATGAGTAGATGCACAATATTTCAGAATCAACTTATCTTTTATTAGTCCTCTGTTCTAGTACAATCCCAACTCCATCTTGCGCATTCAGCTACAGGGTCCGCGCACACAGCTGCAGACTCTACCAGGCCTCTACACACACAACTGTAGAGCCTCTTCCTATTCCTACAACCCAAGACTCGGACTTACAGACTCAGAGCAAATTCCTTATTCAAAAACCCATAACACTTAAGATCAAGACTAAAAACTAACTTCTACACTTAGAGCCTCGCTCTATTTATACATTCCCATGGTCCGCGGACCATGGGTAGGCCGACACATTCTATATTAAATTACAATATTTTAGGGCGGACAACCCTAGACTCTCACGCTCTGTGCCCGCATTTTGCGGGGTCTTTACATTACATTGACCAAAACTTGGCTTTAAGCCCCAAAAACCCGCTATGGGGGGATCCGCTGCCCAACAGGCCCCCAACACAATCATGGTGACTCGTCCTGAGTCACTCAGCTGGTGTGGTGATCTTCACGTGGAGTCCATCCAACAACTTCTGCGCTTCGCTGATGTCTGCCACACATTCCTCCGCTGTCCACTATATCAGTTGTGCACGACTCTCCGATGCATCGTTGTCAGAGGCACCTTCTTGCCTTAGCACATATATATCCTGCATCTGGGCGAGCTTTGCCTCGATCATGGCAATGACCGCGAATGCTTCCTCAAGCTAAGGCTGGATGCATGCTTTAAGCCTTGCTTCTTTCTGGTGTACAGCGTCCACCTATTCCTTCAGAGCGCGGGCCTCTCGCATCTTGACCAATTGTTGAGTCAAGGCGACCGTCTGTGTGGTCCCCCGGACATTGTCATAGGCCTGCTGCAACTCTTGCGCTTCTGTCTCTAACTGCTGTAGTGTTGGGTCTTCCTGTAGTGAAGTAAGTGTGAAGAGGGACTGATCCAACAATCCCGTGCAGTCCTGTACAACATGCTCTATTACTTCCAACCCCGATTGAATGGCGTGGTGGCATTACTCTCTGACTTCCAGGGGTGTAGAGGGCTGCGCCTTCAGTCGCAGCTTCGTGATATGCAAGTTTAGCTCCAGCTGAACCTTCGCGACTTCCTCCTGGGTCTTGCGGACTCCAGCTACTAAGTGGTGAATCTTCTTCGCGGTGGGGAGTGCTGCTGGCACGACCAACTTCGGTATGTTGCTACAGGCCTCCTCCATAGCCTGTTCTAATCCATGGTTTTTTGCAACCAGGTTGTCACGCTACAAGCTGAGCTGTTCTAAGTTTAACTTCTACTCACTTAAGACTTGGAGGGCGTGGCCCTCCCTAGCGCGAAGCTCAGCAGTTACCCCATCCTACAGCTGGTATAGGGTTTCTCTGGGAAGGGTGGCCAAATTCAACCCCTAGCCCCTTAGGTCACCCTCAGCTGCTGCTAAGACTGCGCCTTCTGGTAACACCAAAGTGTTCGTTGTGTGGGTGCGCAACATCTGCTTAGCTTTGGATGCACCTTCCGCAAGGTGCAGTATCATCATTCCTGGGGGCACACCTGTAATGCCTGCAACTGCACTCTGAGCGCCCCCAACACAGTTGTCTGTTCCGTCCTTCATTCTTCAAGAGAATCCTTAGTGACATCGTGAATTGGTTTGCCACTGTCAAGAAGGTCTCCCTCAGAAGTCTTCGTTGCCTTTTTCTTTTTTCGTGCAGTTGGCTTCTCCTGGACGCGCGACCTCTTGAGTTGGGTCGATTTTGGTGTAGCTTCCATGCATTCCTCTATCTCATCCTCCCGCTGTATGTCCCGCTCCATGGACATTTTCCTGCCTCCCTCGGTCTCTTCGGTGGGCACGGTTGTGGTTTCTACCGTCTACGCTGTTGCTGCTGCCTCAGCCGCTTTCCGCTACATGGTCGCTTCCTGTTCTTGGTGCTTTCTCTCCGCCAGCTTTGCGATACGCAGCTTGGTTTCCTTCTTCCGCTACTGTGCTAAGATATTTTCCAATTCTGCAAAGTTCGGGGCACGCCTCTCCGGAGACCATGCCGCCATCACATCGAAGATTGCATCATCCATTGCAATGAATGGAAGCTTCGCCCATGTTCGGGCTGGATCCTTGTGCGCTCGGATATACAGGTTATGCATATCCGCCTTAAACTCTGCCACGCTTTGCAAGCTGTTATATACGGTAGGGGACAAGCGTGGCCTATGGTTGATCCATGTTCGTAAGCTCGCCTCTACGAATGCCCAAAACACTTTTATCTCGCGAATCCTCATCACGTCTTTCGTTGCCCAGAGCGAGGTGTACCTCACGGCCTCGGGTAGGTTCCTCTCAATGGTGGGAAACTGGCTGTCCTCCAGCAGCTCCCCTGCAACCAACAGGATGGATAAGAGCAACCATGCATAGTGGAAGGTCTTACCCTACTCTTGGGCCTCCCTACAATTTGTCAAAAACTCATCGCAGAGAAACTATGCCCAGTTGAACTGGACCCCCTCTGCGCACTGCTCTGCCAACGCAATTACAGATGCTAGCACCTCGTTTGCGCAACATTTCCTCATTAGCTTGCCGGCCAGCAGCTGGGTGGCTATGTGCACCCCTTGGTCCTTGATGCTCACTATTACATACCCTCGCTTCCTCTTCTCCAGCTTATATTTGGCCTTCATAGCTTCTGCGAGGGCCAAGTTGCTTCTCTTTCCTGCTATGGCTGTGGGGTTGTTTCCTTTGATGGGAAATCGAGAAATATGGTGAATTAAATCGATTGTGATGGGAATCGGATCCTCCAGCCATAGATACCCATCATGTACTAGGCACAGTAGCTGTCGGATGACAAAAATTGTGATGGGCGTGTGGTGGTAGTGGGGTATCCACCGCAGATGGAGTAACCCGACCTTCTCCACACCGCATAGCCATTTCTGCTGCAGTAATTTCTCCACGGCCAACTGTGGGAACTTCTTGCTATCCATGAGGTCCCAGTCTTCAAACTTCATATTAGGTACCTGTCCCATCGGTGGACCTTCAAACCTTATTTCATCCACAAGGAGTGGGGTCTGGAGTGCACTCTTCGTGGCCTCCAGGTCCTTCGGTATCTTGGCTGTCCCCTTCCACGGGGGGATGTAGGGGGGTAACTTTATCGCCAAAGGCACTTGGGAAACATTCTCCGCCTCATCATCTTGAGCTTCAATTTGGGCGATCAGGGCTTGCAAATCTTCCTCCTCCTCCTATGTTTCAAAGGTGACAGCTTTGCCCTTTTCTGCCATTGACAATTTACTAAACCGTGGGTTCTGTGGTGATTCTTGGACTGGCCCCATTAGCTGCTTATCTTTCTGTGGTCACGGAGTGCGTGGGGAATTTGGAACCTTTGGTACAGCTGCCACCTCTCCAGGCTCCTCCTAGGTCACACGGGGCTCTGGGTTAACTGTTATGAAACCAGCTCAAGAAAAGATAGAAAAGAGAGATCAACGCCTTAGAATTCAGCCTCTTCGAGGGGGCAACCTCCTTTACATTACATAAATGAACAATTCTTGGATGATACAAATGACAAAACCTCCTTTCTATATATAGGAGTCTAAGGAGTCACAATATAATCCAGCCGACCTAACAATAATAATATAAAGCCACAAAAATAACAATAGAGGGATTCTATGGGGCACAGAAATAACAATATGGGGGTAATAGGGGCACAACAATATAAATAAGGGGTATAACTACAATAGTAATGGGGTAATCACTAGTATTATAGGGACCCAACATGCCCCTCTCCTTCAAAAAAGTGTTGTCCTCAACGCTTGAGTAGTTCTGGATACTTCTGCATAAAATTCTCATCCTCCCATGTGGAATCTTCAGCGGATAAGTTCTTCCACTTGATAAGATACTCTGAAATTGATCGATTTCGTAGCTGTCGAGTTCTTGTTTCTGTGACTGCTTCCGGTTCCAATATAATTTTTCCTTCCTCGTCAAGTTCTGGCAATATTGTTTGAACTGGGAGCTTGTCGCCTATAACCTTCTTTAAACATGAAACATGGAAAACTGGGTGCAATCGAGAAGCTGCAGGAAGCTCCAATTTGTATGCCATAGTACCAATCTTTTGCAACACCTTGTACGGACCATAATACTTTGGTGATAATTTATTATCCTTCTTAGCTTGCTTTAGGGACATTTGCTTATATGGTTGTAGCCGTAGGAATACCCAATCACCTACATCAAAACTTCTTTCACTGCGATGTTGATCTGCCTGTTGTTTCATTCTATTTTGTGCCAACACGAGGTTATCCTTTAAGAGTTGGAGGACTTGTTGTTGATGTTCGATGTGATGTTCCACTGCCTGAACCTTAGAATTTTCTCTTAAATATGATGTGATGGATGGTGGTTGATACCCATAAAGTGCCATAAATGGGGTCATTTTTGTTGCTGTATGGAAGGAAGTGTTATACCACCATTCAGCCAGAGGCAACCATTTGACCCATTGTGTCTGTTTATCAGATACAAAGCAACGAAGATATCCTTCCAAACATTTGTTTACTATCTCAGTTTGCCCATCAGATTGAGGATGATAAGATGAGCTATGAGCTAACTGAGTACCAAGACAAGAAAATAATTCTGTCCAAAAATTTCCAGTGAAAATGGGATCTCTGTCACTTACAATAATCTTTGGGTTTCCATGTAGCTTTTGAACTGTTTCCATAAATGCAGTAGAAACTGTACTGGCTTTAAATGGATGTGATAATGCACAAAAGTGTGCATACTTGGTAAGTCTGTCAACTACCACCATGATGACACTCTTTCCCTCAGACTTGGGTAAACCTGTGATAAAATCCATTGAAACCTCCTCCCAACGTTGGCTTGGAATGGATAAAGGTTGTAATAGACCCGGTGTCTTAATTGTTTCAACTTTATTTTGTTGGCAAACCAAACATTCCGCCACAAACTTTTGAATATCTGATTTAAGGCCATCCCAAAAAAATTCCTTCTTAACCCTGTGGTAAGTTTTTAAAAATCCTGAG
The DNA here is from genome assembly GCA_031772625.1 of Pinus tabuliformis. Classification (NCBI taxonomy): domain Eukaryota; kingdom Viridiplantae; phylum Streptophyta; class Pinopsida; order Pinales; family Pinaceae; genus Pinus; species Pinus tabuliformis. Next base: position 887,161,595 of record CM062808.1, on the reverse strand, counting down.
TGCCCTCCTAAGGGAGAAGTGTGCAATTCCATAAGAATCTTTTGTTTTAGCTGGGAATTCTTACAGAGGTATAAGCGATCTTTGTACCATAACGAATCATTTTTCCAGCTAAATGTATCAGAAGTACTGGAATCTTGTTGTAGCTTTCGAATAAGTGCCCACACTTCTTCGTCATTCTTCCATTCCTCCCTTGCTTCGTTTATCCAATCTGGTTGGATAATAGAAATGGCACACAACAATGCTTCCACATCCTCATCCTTTCTTGAGAGTGCATCTGCCACCACATTTTGCTTCCCTTTTTTGTAGATGATTTCAAAGTCATAACCCAACATCTTTGTGACCCACTTTTGTTGCTCTTCAGAGGATAATCTTTGTTCTAAAAAGTATTTAAGGCTATCATGATCCGTTTTTACCTTGAAGTGTCTTCCCATTAGGTAGGGTCGCCATTTCTTAAGTGCATGGAGTATTGCCAACATTTCCTTCTCATAAATAGCTTTGCTTAAAAACTTTCCCTTGATTGGACGACTTTCAAAAGCAATGGGTCTTTCATCTTGCATTAGAACAGCACCAATTCCATTTCCTGAAGCATCACATTCCACAATAAAGGTTTTTGTGAAGTCCGGTGTAGCTAAGACCGGTGCTTGGCACATTGCCTCTTTAAGATGTTCAAAGGCCTTTGTTGCTTCCGGAGTCCATGAAAATGAATCTTTCTTCAATAATGTTGTTAGAGGTGCTGCTATTCTCCCATAATTCTTAACAAACTTGCGATAATACCCTGTCAACCCAAGAAATCCTCGCAGATGCTTTATGGATGTGGGGATTTTCCATTCCTTAATGGCTTTAATTTTGCTAGGGTCTACCTTAACTCCTTCATGAGATACAATATGACCCAAATATTCCACCTCCTGGACTCCAAAGAAACATTTGGATCTTTTTGCATATAATTGTTTCTCCTCCAATAGTTGTAGCACCCTGTCAACATGTTCAACATGATCCTTCCAAGACTTGCTGTAGATTAGTATATCATCAAAAAATACTAACACAAATTTTCTAAGGAATGGTTTGAAAATTGAATTCATCAAACCTTGAAATGTTGAAGGTGCATTGGTAAGGCCAAAAGGCATGACCAAAAATTCATAATGACCCTCATGAGTTCTAAATGCTGTTTTCGGAATGTCTTCAATCTTCATTCTGATTTGATGATATCCCGAACGAAGATCCAACTTGGTGAAGTAAATTGATCCATGCAATTCATCCAGTAATTCATCAATGACAGGAATGGGGAACTTATCTTTAATAGTGAGCTTGTTGAGCTCCCTATAATCTGGACACATGCGCCATGATCCATCCTTCTTGTGCACCAATACTACTGGAGCTGAGAAAGAACTTTGACTCGGTTGAATTATACCAGCCTCTAGCATTTCTGCAACCATACGTTCAATTTCACTTTTTTGGACATAGGGATATCTGTACGGCCTGATGTTTGGAGGAACACTTCCTGGAATCAGATGAATAGCATGATCATGATCACGCATAGGTGGGAGACCTTTGGGAGTCTCAAATACCTTGGAATGATTGTCCAGGACTTTTTGGAGATCTGGAGAAATAGATGATTCCAATGTGGAAACATCTAGCGAACATAATTGTGCAATTACACCTCTTTGCTCCTTTTTTAGAAGCTTTGTCATGCCATTAGAGCTGATTATCTTTCCTGGTTTCCCTGCAATACCCCTTAATTCAACTTCCTTTCCTTCCACAGAAAATTTCATGAAAAGTTCTTGAAAATTAAAAGCTATTGTACCCAAGGATTGTAGCCATTGGACTCCTAGTACAACATCAGCACCTCCCATTGGAATGGAAAGCATTGGGCTAGTCAATACATATTCTCCCATGGATAGCTTGATATTATGGCACTTTCCAGAACAATTTATTGTTCCTCCATTTGCAATCATCACTTGACACTCTGGTGCTGGATATAGGAAGCAATTCAATTCTTTTGCTACCCTACAATGAATAAAATTGTGGGTGCTTCCTGAATCAATCAACACTATTACCTTTTTCTTCTTGATTTGTCCTTCTATCTTGATGGTTTGAGGAGTGGTAATTCCCGCCAATGCATTACAAGATATGGTCGGATTTATTTGTTCTTCATCTAGGCTTTGTTCCTGGAATATATCCTCTTCTTTTGACCTTTCTTGCTCCTTTTCTTCTTCCTCTTCACAATCTATGTAGAATAATTTCTTCTCAGCACACTTATGACCTTTGTGTATTTGCTATCACAATTGTAACAAAGCCCTTTTGCTCTTTTTTCTTCCAATTGTTGTGGTGTCAACCTTGTAGGTTGTGGAAGACTATGGGCAACAACACTTCCGTCTTTATAGTTGTGAATGGTATGCTTCCTAGTTGCCATAATTTTGCTTTCCATTTTTCTTGCTAACCTGAATGCCTTCTCTAATGAATCAGGTTCCCAAAGGCGCACATCATGTTGGATATTATCCTTTAAAGACCCTATGAACACATCAATCCTATGCTCCTCTGGAATATCTTTTACCCTTATGTTCAATTTTTGGAACTCCTCAATGTGCTCCATTATTGAACCCTTTTGTTTGAGACTTATCAATTGGCTAAAAAAAGTGTTGCTTTTTGTATCCTCATAATGTGCTATCAATTCTTCCGTAAAAATTGCCCAAGTGATAAATTGTTTACGAGAACAAAGCCATTGATACCATACAAACTGATTTGGTTCCAAATATAAAGTTGCCATACGTACCTTTTGTGTGTTTTGCACATTATTGAGATCGAAGAATTGCTCCATCTGTAATATCCATGTGGCGGGATCCTTGCCATCAAACTTCCTCATATCGATTTTTGGAACATGGTGAGTCTTCGATCCAACATTAGAGTCTATGGAATCATGATTAACATTTCTTTTGTTCTCATCATGAGTTTCCTTTACTACTCTTTCACCATTAGTGACCATTTCTTGTAGCAACTTATTCATATTTATCTTCAATTCTTCCATCTTATCATCCATGCCATCAATTTTAGCTTCCATGCCATTCATCTTAGCTTCCATGCCCTTTATCTTAGATTCCACGCCATTTATCTTAGCATCTGTTAGCTTTTGTGAGCGTGACATTTGTTGCACTTGTTCTTGTAATTTTGATATATCATGTAGCATTTCTTCCTCTTCTTCATGAGTCATGCTAGAGCTTTCAGGTTCCTTACTAGGTGTTTGCATTTTCTTTCCTCGGGGCATCAGTTACCGATAATAATGCTTTACTATGCCCTTTGAATTCCTTCAAACCAAGCTTATGCAAAAATTAAAAAAAAAACTACACACCTTTTTTCACTTTGTAGAAGCCTGATATTGAATCTGATGTATCTCTGTAATTTCGAATCATCTAGTTCTGAAATTGTGACCTGTAGTAGCCTTCTATGTCCTCTTTCCAATGCCACTAGTCTGATCCAAATTGGATTCTCCAAGAAAGAGTTATGCAAATCTCCCACAGTGACTTGATTATAGACTAGTTCAGTAGAGCGAACTTGTATGAAGTGCCACATGTCACTGTTTCAACCTTTGACTCTGAAAAATATATAAAAGAAACTACAGTCCGTCCTCTTTCTGTACCTTCTTACGAAATTTCAATCCGATCCTCAGAGAGAAAGTTATGACGATTTTCCCCAGGTCACCTGTTTTGAATGTAATTCAGGAGTCTGCAAAAAGACCAACTTCCTCAGATCATATCTCCGAAAATATCGCGCGAAAAGCTCTGAAATTCGGACCCAAGGTTCAGCGCGATTTCTTCTCAAATGGGTTTTTTTTGCGACTTCTGAAACGTCACAGAAAAAAAGTTATAGCGAAAATGCCACGATGACCTGTTTGGAGCAGCGAAACCCTAGAATCCAAAGCTCTGATACCAAATGTTATGAAACCAGCTCAAGAAAAGATAGAAAAGAGAGATCAACGCCTTAGAATTCAGCCTCTTCGAGGGGGCAACCTCCTTTACATTACATAAATGAACAATTCTTGGATGATACAAATGACAAAACCTCCTTTCTATATATAGGAGTCTAAGGAGTCACAATATAATCCAGCCGACCTAACAATAATAATATAAAGCCACAAAAATAACAATAGAGGGATTCTATGGGGCACATAAATAACAATATGGGGGTAATAGGGGCACAACAATATAAATAAGGGGTATAACTACAATAGTAATGGGGTAATCACTAGTATTATAGGGACCCAACATTAACTTCCGTGAATCGCCCTCTGGTTCTCGCAGTTGTCATCATTTCTACACTTGATCCGTTCGGTCACGTACTCACGAGTGGCAAGGTAGCTTAGTGCTCAATGCTCTGTACTGTCTCAATTCTTAAACAACCAAGTGTTGCCTCGAGGCTACCCCAATGGATTTTATAGTGTCATGTGAATTTGAATTCGATCATTCCCTCTACTTCTGAGTCATTAATACCTTCTTGGCGGTAGATTGTCCCGAATCTAGCCCTTAATTCCTGTCTTAATTGCCCGCCGTTTGCTCCTTTCTGCCTTAAATTGGACCTCTTGTCATGAACAGTGACATCAACGGTCACCCCCCAGCCTACTCACGCAGCAGCATAGCTCCCTATGCGCGACCGCGACCCCTATGCCATACTGTCCTTGTGCGTAACCTCCTTCTCGTGCAGCTCTCCTACAAACTTGTTTATAGTCCCACTCTCTCTTTCAACTGCTTGGAGTGCTGAGACTGTGCTCCCTACATATAGTCAGGTGGTCGCACCCTTGGTGCGAGGCTTTAATTTTCCTGCTAGCTCGGTCCCAGGGAACCCCTCAACTATGCTTGCATCTATTAGTGCGTTGCGATCTTCTTTGTATGGTACACTCCCTTGTTTAGTAAGGTGTGGTCGTAGCCATGGGAGCAGGGTCGCGACTTCTTCTAATGTAGTAGTAGGGCTGGCTAGACCTCATCCCCTCGTGCTTAGTTTCTTGGCGCAGCCTTCTTGCGCGACTTTGGTTTCCAGTTTGCTGATTTCTTCATCCAATGTCATGCTTTTCTTCCTTAGCCGTGCCCAATCTTCGTTGAGTTCACAAAGTTTCAATCTCCCTCGCCAAATGGCTTCCTGTAACTGCCCCATTCCTTTACCCAGGTTCTCGCGTCCCGTCCCAACTGCGAGAGCTATGGTCTGGGGATTATGCTTTGCTCTCCTGGGTTCATCTCTTCTCGTCACAGCTATTGGGTTGTGTTATATTCTTTCCACGACTAGCTCATGTAGTTAACTGGGGGGGAGTCACAGGGGGTTTGAGGGGTGCAGGTAACCCCACTCTATGGGGTCCGGGGTAGTGCCCTGGAAAATTTTGGTTTTGGACGCGATGGTTTTTGGTCCTGGTATTGGATGCTTCGACATGTATAAATATGTATTGTAAAATTGAAAGGAACATAATGAAAAATCAAGCTGGTAGTCCCGGTTTTGGGATCCAGGGGAGAATCTCTGTGTATATGTGTTTTATGTGTTATGCTCTCACATTGTTTATTTTCTGTGTTTTATAATTCATATGCAGGTAATTTCTGTACAGGGTTAAAACCTACATTTGGTATTAGAGCTGTTTTGGCTTCAAGGGGACGCCTTTGTTGCTGAGGGGTTTTTCTCGGGCCTGTGGTAGACCTTGTTCAATGGGAGATCTATGGGATCGATTCTGGTGGTGAAAGAAGATGGCGAGCAACGGAAAGATAGAGATCGAGAAATTTAATGGTCAGAGTTTTGAGTTGTGGAAACTCAAGATGGAGGATCTGTTGGTGGATAAAGATCAGTGGATCGCAGTAGATCTAGGTACTAAACCAACGGGAGTGTCCAATGAAGAATGGAAGAAGTTGGATCGCAAGGCAAAGAGCACAATACGATCGTGTGTCTCAGATTTAGTATTGTTGAATGTATCTAGGGAAGCTATAGCGAAGGCTTTGTGGGAAAAGTTAGGGACTTTGTACCAATCTAAGTCTTTGGTGAATAAACTGTTCCTGCGGAAAAAACTGTATAACCTGAGGATGAAAGATGGAGACTCGGTTTTAGAGCATCTGAACGCATTTAATACTGTGGTAAGTTAGTTATCATCTATTGATATTAAAATTTCAGATGAATATAAGTGTATCAGTTTGTTGTGTTCTCTACCAGATTCGTGGGATAGTCTGGTTATTGCAATAGGTAGCAATGCAACTGCCTTGCAGTTTGATGAAATAGTCTCATCCTTGCTGACGGAGGAAATGAGAAGGAAAAATATGGAGAGCCAAAATGGTGATGCCTTGTCTGTACGAGGACAGTCCCAGAACAGAAACAAAAATAAGTCATCGAGTGGGAGATCTAAATCTAGAGGGAGATCTAAATCTCCAGGAAAACTTGTAAAGGTGGTGTGCTGGAAATGCAGAAAGGAAGGGCACTACAAAAGGGACTGTAAATCTAAAGCTCCTAATAAAGGAAAGGGATCTGATGATGCTCCTTCTACAAAGGCGAAAACCACCTCAGATGAAGGTGGGGATGTGTACTTGGCTTCTTCAAGTACACATGTAGATCATAAGGCATGGTTGATTGACTCAGGTGCATCCTTTCACTTCACTCCCCATAGAGAGTGGTTCTGCGAGTATGAGAAATATGATGGTGTTGATGTCTTCTTGGGGGATGAAAGGAAGGCTAGAATCATTGGTCGTAGAAAAGTAAAGTTGAAGTTGCAATGTGGAAGGGTTATAACACTTCCGGGTGTTCTGCATATTCCTGCATTAGCCAGAAATTTGATTTCTGTAAGCAAGCTGGATGATGCAGGTGTAAAAATAATGTTCGAGAAGGATACCTACAAGATGGTTCGGGGGGCATTGATATTGATGTTGGGAGTTCGAATTGGAACTCTGAACAAGCTTCAAGGTAGCACTGTTATTGATGGGTGCAATAGTTCCATGGTTCCTGAAAGTGGAGTAGAAAATCTAGTGGTCTCTGGAGAGAAGACCATGTTGTGGCATCAAAGGCTTGGACATATTGGAGAGAAGGGCCTTCGAATACTTCATGGTAAAGGTATGGTAGAAGGTATGAGTAATAGCTCTCTGGATTTTGATTTCTGTGAAAATTGTGTATATGGGAAACAAAATCGGGTGAGTTTCCCCTTTGGTGGTAAGAGGGCGAAACATATATTAGATCTTGTGCACAGTGATGTGTTTGGACCTGTGAAGGTTCCATCACTGGGTAAGTTTGTGTACTATGTATCATTTATAGATGACTTCTCAAGGAGTACATGGATATATTTCCTTAAGAAGAAATTTGAATTCTTTGACAGGTTTAAAGAATTTAAGGCTCTAGTGGAAAACCAAACAGAGAAGAAGATAAAGGTACTAAGGACAGATAATGGTGGAGAGTTTCACAGTAAGGAATTTGTAGAATTCTGTAAGAAGTGTGGTATAGCATGGTAGAATACTACACCATATACACCTCAAAAAAATGGAGTTGCAAAAAGAATGAACAAGACGTTGATGGAAAGGGCAAGAAACATGCTTAGTGGTGCCGGGTTAGGACAAGAATTCTGCACAGAGGCGCTAGAGACGACATGTTACTTGGTCAAAAGATCACCTTCATCAGCATTGGAGGATAAGATTCCACAAGAGGTATGGACTGGTATGAAACCCTCTCTTTCACATCTGAGGGTATTTGGATGTGATGCACATGTACATGTTCCAAAGGAGAAACAAACCAAGTTGGATAGTAAATCTGAAAAGTGCATCTTTATTGGGTATAAGGATGGTTTAAAAGGTTATAAGATTTGGAACCCAGTAACAAGGAAGGTTGTGTACAACCGAGATGTGGTGTTCAGAGAGGTGAAAGATGTTATTAAACATGAAGTCCAACCAAAGGAACCTGAGAAGATAGAGTTTGATCTAAAGGAGGAAGAATCAGACTCTACAGCAGAGGAGGAATCAGAAGATAAAGAGCCACAAACTCCAAGTGTGAGAATATCAGTTCGAGAAAGAAGGCAGCTAGAAAGGTATAGTCCATCTGCTTTCTGTTCAAATTTTTCTTTATATATTACTGATGATGATCCCAGAATTGTGGAGGAAGCAGTAGATTAAGAGGATGGAAAACTCTGGAAAGAGGCCATGGTTGATGAAATGGCATCTTTGCACAAAAATGAGGCTTGGGATCTGGTGGAGTTGCTGGTTGGAAGGAAACCCATTGGCAGCAAATGGGTGTTCAAGAAGAAGACAAATGGAGAAGGAAAGGTGGAGAAATACAAAGCTCGATTGGTAGCAAAAGGTTATTCCCAGGTGTCGGGAATTGATTTTGGTGATGTTTTTTCTCCTGTTGCCAAGGTAAATTCTATTATATTACTTTTATCTATTGCTGCTGCTTTTGATTTTGAGGTAGAATAGATGGATGTGAAGACGACATTTCTTCATGGGGATCTAGAAGAGGAGATCTACATGAAGCAACTTGAAGGCTTTGCGGTGAAGGGTAAGAAAGAATTGGTGTGCAAGTTAAAGAAGTCTCTGTATGGGTTAAAACAGTCACCAAGGATGTGGTATCAGAAATTTGATACATTTATACGGGGACTTGGCTTCACCAGAAGCAAAGCAGATCACTGTGTGTATTTTAAATTAATTGGTGACCGTGTTATTTATCTGGTCTTGTATGTGGATGATATGTTGCTAGTTGGAAATGACAAAGAAATTATCCAGGATTTGAAGACCCATTTGTCCTCCAAATTCGACATGAAAGATCTCGGTGCTGCAAACTATATTTTGAGCATGGAAATTAAAAGAGATTGGACAAAGAGGAAGCTCTAGTTAATCCAGAGGAAGTATGTCGAGACAATATTGCAGAGGTTTAATATGCAAGATAGTAAACCGGTGAAGGTTCCTATTCTTGTAGGTGTAAAGTTATCTGTTGAATAGTTTCCCAAGACATAAGAAGAGGAAGAGGACATGTCTCATGTTCCATATGCAAGTGCAGTCGGTAGCCTGAGGTATGCGATGGTCTGTACTAGACCAGACATTTCACATGCAGTGGGAGTATTGAGCAGGTTTATGTCAAAACCAAGGAAGGAGCACTGGACAACAGTGAAGTGGGTTTTCAGGTATTTGCGTGGCACTAGTGATTATGGTTTGTGCTACCAAGGAAGACTAGGATTGGATAAAGTGTTGGATATTTGTGGCTTTTTTGATGCAGACTGGGCTGGAGATCTGGATCAGAGAAGATCTACAAGTGGGTGTGTGTTTAACCTATTTGGAGGTGTAGTCATTTGGATGAGTAAGAAACAATCTGTAGTGGCACTATCAACTACAGAGGCAGAATACATGGAAGCCACTCATGCAAGCAAGGAAGTAGTTTGGTTGTAGAGATTGTGTTCAAATATGGGATTAGTACAGGGAGCTATAAGGATAGACTGTGACAGCCAAAGTGCAATTTTCTTAGCAAAGAACCCTGCATATCATTCAAAGACAAAGCACATTGATGTTCAGTATCACTTTGTGAGGGATATGATAGAAGACAAAAAGGTGTTTCTGGTAAAGGTGGACACTTTGAAGAATACTGCAGATGCATTGACAAAATCTGTGAGCTCTGAGAAGTTCTCTTGGCGTAGAGAAACAATGGGCGTTGCAGGGCTGGATAAATGATTAAGCTCTCTTGTGGCCTCCTGTGGAAAGAAAACAACAAGTGGGATAATGTTGGGTTGTGTTATATTCTTTCCACGACTAGCCCACGTAGTTAACCGAGGGGTTAGAAGGGGGGGCGCGGAGCTCCCCCTTCGTTGCACCGATTGCATAACGGGGGGAGTCACAGGGGGTTTGAGGGGTGCAGGTAACCCCACTCTATGGGGTCCGGGACAGCGGGCCAGAAAATTTTGGTTTTGGACAAGATGGCTTTCGTTCCATGGTTTTGGACGCGATGGTTTTCAGTCCATCGTATTGGATGCTTCGGCATGTATAAATATGTTTGTAACATTGAAAAGAACATAATGAAAAATCACGCTGGTAGTCCTGGTTTTGGGATCCAGGGGACAATCTCTGTGTATATGTGTTTTATATGTTATGCTCTCGCATTGTTTATTTTCTATGTTTTAGAATTCGTATGCAGGTAATTTTTGTACGGGGTTAAAATCTACAACTGTTGGGGTCATGTCCGCGCTTCGGTTTTTGCTTATGGTCCTATAGGCCCATCTAACTGCTGGTATATGTAGGTCCCAGTTAGTTCGTCTCGCCTGGTGAACACCGCTCATGACTTCGCATAACTTTTTGAATGCTCCATCGTGGAATATTTGTGGAGTGCGTCACCTTCCCTACTGTCGCGTTGGGTTCTAATTTTCGATCCTTAGCTTGGGAGGTGCTTGTACAACACGCGTCTACACTCATCGACATAAGTGAGCGCACAAATTGCTTCGTCCTAGATGCCCGGCCTGCGTTTGTAGCTGGGGACTTCCAAATCGTAAGTGCATCTGTCTTCTACATTCGTGCCAGTTTCCAATATTCTTCTGGTGTGTATTCCACCATCGTGCGGGTGTCGCGTGCAACGCCCATTCCAGCGCACCGTACCGCTGCTATTCCGGTACTGCACTTTCAAATTTGTCTAAGAATTCATCCACTCCTGTTACCCCATCATATGTTGGCAGTTCCCTTGCTTCGATCGTCACGCACCACAGTGATCTAATCATCATGTTGTAATTCAGCGTTGTCACTTCGTGCAACCAGTTCTGCCAGCGTTCTATCTCTTCATCTGAATCCGAAGTACAGGAACTGTTGCGCTCCCATGAGATTCTCCCATCTGCAGTCAGGTTCACCTGATCCTGGTCTTACGTCATTATCTGGTAAATGCAATCCAGCTCATCGTCGCTGTCATCATCGCGCACAGGTTCAGTGTAGCGCGCTCCTTCAGCTGGATCTAGTGGAACTACTATGTGTAGGGACTTTTTCTCGAATATCATCTTCTGCTTCTTTAGGTTGATGACTCCATTCATATTCATGGCCCAGTCTATTCCTAGGAACGCGGAGTAAGGGTTGCTGTCATCCACAATCTCTATTACCGCAAAGTCCATCTACGTACTCGCGCCTTCGATATTCACTGTTACCCCTTGTAACCTCCCCATGGGCAAGATCTTTTGTTGGTTCGCCATCCGTAATTGAATAGGGGACCACTGTAACACGGGCCTGCCCATGCGTTCCCATGTCTGCTTTGGTAACACATTCGTGTTTGAACCCAGGTCTACGATTACCTGATCCATTTCATATTCACCAATCTACGCCGTTAATCTTATTTCCCTCCCGGTGCGCACTGTATGCTTTCCTAGGTTCCAGACTACACGCGGTTCACCTGACCCTGTGCACCTAGTTATTAACTCTTGTAGTCCTTTAACTACCTTATTATCGTGCAAAAATTTCATGCATGCTTTTAAAAATGTAGTAAGCATAGAAGGATCCACTCCTGGCCCTAGTTGATCCTTACTACCTGAAGTCGAAGCCTCTGTGAAGCTCTTCTTAGCTTCCATAAACGTCTCCTTTGCACAATCCAAGTCAAACTCAGGCTCCTTTGTAGGCGCCTTGCGAACTCATGTATCTTCCTTAGGCTGCTTCCCCTATAGTTGCACCACTTCTGAGCATCATATTCACATTTGGGTCCTCTTCGTGCGGTTCAGACCTCATCATTTGAATATTCTGCGTTGGAGTAGGCTGAAGTACCCCTTTCTTGCGCATCTGTGCGATCAATGTAGGACAATCTACTGCTTCATGATCGAATTGGGCACAGTATGAACAAGATAGTCTTGTCGGGTTGGTACAATTGCAGGCATAGTGCCTTGGCCCTCCGCAATTGTAACAGATTAACTGTCCATGGCCCCTTCCTAGCACCATTCCTCCTTGTCCTCCTCAGCCTTGAAATCTAGTGCGCACCATCCCTGCAGCTGGGTCGAGGCCTCGCGTTTCTGTATGCATTCTATAGGTTTGGGTCCGCTTCATTATTAACTCGTAGCTGCGACAAGGATGCTCGTCGTGGCCCACCGATCTACAAAAATTACAAAACAACTGCTAGGAGTCTGTGTATACTTTTGCAACAAGTGACAGTTATCCATCGTGTGCTTTTCTCCTATCTAACAGATCGTGCACCATAGCGTGGTTGCTACACTTGGTCCTGCCTGTGCCTCTGGTCTCAACGACATTGGTCCCCCTCCTGCCAAGTAGTTTGCGAATACTGGACAGTGGTCTTTGTCATGGCCCTGGCCTTTGCATTTTATGCACCACACTTCTTTGCGCGCCTCCGTCTGTGGCACCCTATCTTGCTTCAAACTCTATATCTCCAAGCAAAGATTCTGTAGTTGCGCATGGATCTGTTGGACTCCCAATCCCAGATCCTGTATCAATGTTTCATGCAACCTCATCGCCATTTCCAATTCTTCGGCCTGGGTTGAAAGCTTCTGCTGTGACAGCACCATCCTCAGGTGTGGTGTCAAAGACGCCACAAACCATGCGCGACACTGCGCATCCGTTAGCGTCATATTAGCCTCGTGGATCATACTCTTTAGGCTCTGATCTAGATCCCACGGGGTCTCACCTGGAAGCATCGCGATCTCTTTAAATCTGATAATCAACTGTGTCTCTAATTTCGGCTGGCTAAATTCTCTGTTCAGCGCATTTTGGATCTCCACTATTCCTACATTTGGGTGATCATTTGAGTACTTGATATACCATGTCAGTGCGCAATCCTGCAGTGTGCTTACCAATGTGGCATTCCTAATGTTGTCATCCATGACCCCTTGTGCTTCCCACACTGCTCTTACCACGAACCAGAACTGGTCTGGATCCTCATTCCCTACTCCTCTGAATACAGGTAGCTTGATCGCGCTTGACATGCTGAATCGTGGGGGTGGTGGAGGTGGGGTGGGTGAAGATGGAGGTGAAGGAAGTGAAGCGGGTGATGGCGTAAGTGGAGGTGATAATTGTGGAATGCGCTGCCTTATCAAACTGACCACACTTCTCGGAGAAACCTGAGCATGCTCTTCCTCGCTTTCTCGCGAAGGTGAAATTAAGGGATTGTTTCCTAATCCTTCGATACCTTTGTAGATCTTTCACTCTGTGTCGTTCCAAACATCAATGTATTCGCATAACTCGCTTTTCACATAACAACATCTTAATCCAGGTATTCAGGGATTTGATGTACCTACCTCGCGGTCCCTTGAGAAAACGTCATTCTGCTTCGCTATAGCTCACAGTCGTGTCTACTGCGAACTCAGTGATAAATCCCCCTATTATCCGGTCGAGCCAATGGTCCACGGCCCGCGTGATCTTATCTTCTGATGCCTCTAGTCTGCGCACTAACTTCGGAGTCCACACTATCGGTTGATCAAGCTTATACCTTCCCTGGTTGTCGGCTAACCTCGCGATCCAATCATATAGTTCAGAAGAGAAGGATGCGAAGAATATTTCGTGGATTTTCATATATATATGTAGCGATCCAGCCACCTTTTCTCGAATATCTGCAGAGTTCTGTTTTCCTGTGTCACAAACTCGTGAAGCTTCTGATCCAACCAATCTTCAATTTCCTTCTTCGTAGGATTCTAGTGTTCCGACATCAGACATCCCTTAGGCAGATCTCGGTCCCGGTAACAGAACCATTTGTTGGCTACTTGGGGCCTGACCTAGGTTCAGCAGTGGGTTTAGCCAAGCAAATCCCGGTACTACCGGCTCTTTCGGCAACAGTTCGTGGTGCGCGAACTGAGGTCTCACCCGAGGTAGTATGGGAGGGTGCTGGAACCAGGTTTCTACACCCTAGGGATGTCTTGATGAGGTCTGGGAAGTTCGCGAATCGATCCCGCGCGCTTGCACTGCTCTGCGCAACCGGCTGATCTTCCCGTAGCTCGGTAAGGAGTGCGAGGAGACATTGTCTAGATTCTTGATCCTTACGGTGTTATTATTATAGATCTTAACTTAACTATGTGGGCCCAATATTCTTATTAACCATTCAACATTCATAACAAGTGCGCGCAATCATAAAATATAAAGAGATGAAAAGATATAACAGAAGCATAAACATACAGATCTATGAGTAGATGCATAATATTTCAGAATCAACTTAACTTTTATTAGTCCTCTATTCCAGTACAATCCCAACTTCGCCCTGCGCACTCAGCTGCAGGGGTCCGCGCACATAGCTGCGGACTCTACCAGGCCTCTGCGCACATAGCTGCAGAGCCTCTTCCTATTCCTACAACCCAAGACTTGGACTTAGAGACTCAGAGTGAATTCCTTATTCAAAAACCCATAACACTTAAGATCAAGACTAAAACCTGTCTTCTACACTTAGTGCCTCGCTCTATTTATACATTCCCATGGTCTGCGGACCATGGGTAGGCCAACACATTGACCAAAACTCAGCTTTAAGCCCCAAAAACCCGCTATGGGGGGATTCGCTGCCCAACAAAATGAGATAGCGATCCATTTCAAATTAGTTATAAACTTGGTAGTCAAAGGGATGAAATGAACATATGTGGTTAAATAATATATTAGCACAAAAGAACATCCTTACCTTCAAAGAGTAACAAACATGTTATGAATTCCATAAATATCCTTTTCCATTTCTGATTAGGGATGGTTTTAGAATTTAAAATACCATTGTTAAGATTATTTTTTAACTTGTTCCATTGACAAGTGTTATACTAAAGCATAATTTTACTAATAGTAGACTTCATTTTATGTTGGTAAGACCTAGAGGAGACATTTTTTTGAGTATTTTTGAAACCCATTATAGAAAGAAATATATACCTACCCTTATTTAATGTCAAGTTGTATAAGAGGATATCCATGTTGTAAATAGATATGTTTCTTAAAGAGGATGGCACCATTCCTAATAGTCCAAGGTTGACTCTTCAATTGAATTGTTTCATTTACCTAACCACCTCTTTGTAACTTAGAAGACAAAGCACCAAATTATTCCCCAACTCAAACACAAAATTTTCCAACAAGAAGCTAAATTCATTGAACTCTAAAAAAATCTACCCTAAATGATCAAAGATATGCAATCACTACATGCTAAATAATATCCCATGCTTCGACATGTTCATAATTCAAACCATAAATACACTTGTAGGGAATCAAATATAATACACATGCATATCCTTTCATAAAACTTTTCATTCATGCATTTGTTTGAGTTTGGATTGTGGTAGCCACCCTGAACCTTGATTATGACTATATGTGTAGTTGCAATAGGATTTATCGTGACAAGCTCTTATTCATCCTTATTATCTTTGCAAATGTAACCCATGCATGATTTACAACATGTCACTAGTACATATTCAACAAGGTATCCACATGGAATTTATTAGTTTAACATGCACATGATTTTACTAACTTAGTTCTTCATACCTTGGCATCATCATGGTGTCTCATGGATTGGAAGGTCGATGTACCATCTAAGCCCAATGATCAAATTGACCACATCAGTTCCAAAGTCCTAAATAGTCAATAGATTTCCAATGTATGTGGAAAATTGTTTGTAACATACCCAACCCCTTCTCTATTACTATTGAAAGCATGGGATACTCAATAAAAACATAATTACATCACTAATTAAAACACACATGGAATCAATGCAAATATTAGAATTTAATTAAGCCCTAGTACCATGTTGTAACTTCTCTAGTTGCATATTTAAGCTACACTTGACATTATGATATAGAATGTGTAGGCAAGTATAAATCAACAATGAAATAACATTTCCTATTCCAAATTCATTTGTTACCCATGCATACCGTAACAACCCCGGGTTAAAAGTTCATGTAATAAAGTTAATAAAGGTAAATAATACCAAAGCCATGGGACACTTATTCCAAGTTGAATGTTGGACAAAATATCCTAGTGGGAATCACTTGTTGTGTTTATACTAAGTGGAAATTGGCAAAGGAAGTGGAAAAGGCTTTGAAAAGGAAAAAAGGAATTTGTGGCATTTTATTTATGAAAATAAAGGAAATTAGGAGAAAAGGAAGGTGAAAGGTCACAAATTGCAAGCGAGGAGGAAGTTGAAGGAAAATAGAGGAAAAATGAAGAAATTAGAGGCATGGATGATAAAAATTATTCAGAGCATCAATTTGTATCTTTTTGTCAATTTTGTTTTGGAATTAGTCTCAGAGAAGAGAAGAGCACCAAGAGGAGAAGGGGATCATTTAACTCTCTTCCAGACAATATTAGGGCCACAACTGATCACTTTTTTTTTTTCACTACTAGACATTCCCTATGTTGGGTATGTGTTATATTCTTTCCACGACGAGAAACACATGCTGTATGTTGTGTCAGGCACAACCCCCTTGCACGGGGTCCAGGGTAGCAACCCAAGATTTTTTTTATGTGGACCCAAATATGGTGGGTGAACTTGCCCATGGTTTTGTGCATGGATTTTACACATGGTTTTGGGCATGATGGTTTTCTGCCCATGTTATTTTGTAGATCCAGTCAATGGAACTATGGTTATGTTCTAATCCAGTGTTAGTGGATTGGGGTTTATGAATGCTTCAACATGTATATATATGTATTGTAACATTGGAAGGAATATAATGAAAAATCAATCTAGTAGTCCCGATTTTGGGATCCAGGGGGAAATCTTTGTGTATATTTGTTTTATGTTCTTGCCATTATATTTTTGTTTTGTTTTAAGAATTCATTTTTAGGTAATTTGTGTACATGGTTAAAACCTACATTTGGTATCAAAGTTCTTTCCGGTTTAAGGGGACACCTTTGTTGTTGAGGGGTTTTGCTCGAGTCTCTGGTAAACCTTGTTACAGTGGGAGACCTACGTGATCGATTCTTGCGGTGAAAGGAGATGACGAATAATGGATAGATAGAGATCAAAAAATTCAATGGACAAAGTTTTGAGATGTGGAAGCTCAAGATGGAGGATCTGTTGCTGGATAGAGATGAATGGGTCATTGTAGATCGAGGTATGACACCAACAGGAATGCCGGCAAAGGACTAGGCGAAGTTAGATCGGAAGGTGAAGAGCATAATATGATTTTTTCTCTCTCAGATTCAGTATTGTTGAATGTATCAGGGGAATCTAGATTAAGGATTTGTGGGACAAGTTAGGGAATTTATATGGATCTAAGTCTCTGATGAACAAATTGTTCTTGCAGAAAAAATTGTATAACTTGAGGATGAAGGGTGGAGACTCGATAATAGAGAATATGAACACATTTAATACCGTGGTAAGACAATTGTTATATGTTGATATTAAAGTTTCAAATGAATTTAAGTGCATCAATCTATTGTGTTCTCTACCAGACTTGTGGAATAGTCGAGTTGTTGCTATAGGTAGCAATACAACTACCTTGAAGTTTGATGAAATAGTCTCATCCTTGTTGTCAGAGGATATGAGACGAAAAAATATGGAGAGCCATAATGGAGATGCCTTGTCTGTAAGATGATGGTCCTAGAACAAAAACAAAAATAAGTCCTCAAGTGGGAGATCTAAATATAGAGGGAGACCAAAATCTCCAGGAAAACTTGTAAAAGTTTGTTGGAAATGCAGAAAAGAAGGGCATTGCAAAAAGGATTGTAGATCTAAAAATCCTCAGAAAGGAAAGGGATCTGATGATGCTCCTTTTGCAGAGGCAAAAACCACCTCAGATGAAGGTGGGGATGTGTACTTGGCTTCTTCTTCAAGTGCAAATGTAGATCATGAGGCATGGTTGATTGATTCAGGCACATCCTTTCACTTTACTCCCCATAGGGAGTGGTTTTGCGAGTATTAGAACTATGAAGATGGTGATGTCTTCCTAGGGGATGAAAGGAAGGCTAGAATCATAGGATGCAGAGAAGTCAAGCTGAAGTTGCAAGGTGAAAGGATTAGAACACTTCCTAGTGTTCTACATATTCCTGCATTGGCCAAAAATCTGATTTCTGTAAGAAAGATGGATGATGCAGGTGTAAAAACAGTGTTTGAGAAAGATACCTGCAACATGGTTTGAGGAGAACTAGTATTGATGTGGGGAGTTTGGATTGGAACTCTGTACAAGATTATGGGTAGAATTGTTATTGGCGGGTGCAATAGTTATGCGGTTCCTAAAAGTGGAGTAGAAAATCTAGTGGTCTCTAGAGAGAAGACTATGTTGTGGCATCAAATACTTGGACATATTGGACAGAAGGGCCTTCAGATATTGCATGGTAATGGAATGGTAGAAGGTATGTCTAAGTTCTATTTGGATTTCAATTTGTGTGAACATTGTGTATATGGGAAGCAAAATTGGGTGAGTTTCCCATCTAGTGCTAAGAGGATGAAATGGATATTATAACTTGTGCACAATGATGTGTTTAGACCTTTTTCGGTTCCATCTATGGGTAAATCCATGTATTATGTATTATTTATAGATGACATCTCGCGGAATACATGGATATATTTCTTTAGGAAGAAATCTGAAGACTTTGACAGGTTTAAATAATTTAAGGCTCTGGTGGAAAATGAAATAGAGAAGAAGATCAAGGTATTGAGGAGAGATAATTGTGGAAAGTTCCGCAAGAATAAATTGGAAGATTTCTATAAGAAATGTGGTATAGCACGGTAGAAGACTACTGCATACACACCTCATAAAAGTGGAGTTGTAGAAAGAATGAACATGATGTTGATGGAAAAGGAAAGAAGCATGCTCAGTGGTGTTGGGTTAGGACAAGAATTATAGGCAGAGGTAGTTGAGACTGCATGTTACTTGTTTAACATATAACCTTCATCAGCGTTGGAGGATAATAATCCACATGAGGTATGGACTTGTAAGAAACCCTCTCTCTCACATCTCAGGGTATTTTGCTGTGATGCATATGTACATGTTCCAAAGGAGAAAAGAACCGAGTTAGATATTAAATCTTAAAGGTGCATCTTTATTGGGTATAAGGATGATTTAAAAGGTTATAAGCTTTGGAACCCAAAAACAAAGAAGGTTGTGTACAACCGTGATGTGGTGTTTAGAGAGGTGAAAAATGTTATTAAACATGAATTCCTAACAAAGGAACCTAAAAGGATAGAGTTTGAACTAAAGGAGGAAGAATCAGACTCTACAACAGAACAAGAATCAGAAGAGGAAGAGCCACAAACTCTAGTTTTGAGAAGATCAGTTCGAGAGAGAATGCATCCAGAGAGGTATAGTCCATCTGATTTCCATTCAAATTTTGATTTATCTATCACTGATGATGATCCCATAACTTTTAGGGAGGCAGTGGATTCAGAGGATGGAAAACTTTGGAAAGAGGCTATGGTTGATGAAATGGCACCTTTGGAAAAAAATGAGGCATGGGAACTGGTGGAGTTGCCATCTGGAAGGAAACCCATTGGTAATAAATGATTGTTTAAGAACAATATGAATGCGAAATGCAAGGTGGAGAAATACAAAGCTCGGTTGGTAGAAAAGGTTATTTACAGGTGTTGGGAATTGAGTTTGGTGATATTTTTTCTCCTGTTACCAAGTTAGCTTCTATTATATTACTTTTATCTGTCACTAATGCTTTTGATATTGAGGTAGAATAGATGGATATGAAGACAAAATTTCTTCATGGTGATGTGGAAGAAGATATCTACATGAAGAAACCTGAAGGATTTGCAGTGAAGGGAAAGAAATAACTGGTATGAAATTTGAAAAAGTCTCTGTATGGACTAAAGTAGTTACCAAGGATGCAGTATCAAAAATTTGATACATATATATGGGGACTTGGCTTCACAAGGAGTAAATCGTATCACTATGTGTATTTTAAATTAATTGGTGACCTTATTATTTATTTGGTCTTATATGTGGATGATATGTTGCTGATTGGAAATGACAGAAATTATCGAGGATTTGAAGACCAATTGTCCTCCAAATTTGACATGAAGGATCTTGGTGTCGAAAAATATATTTTGGGCATGGAAATTAAACGAGATCAAGAAAAGAGGAAACTACGGTTAAAATAAAGGAATTATGTTGAGATAATATTGTAGAGGTTTAATATGCAGGATAATAAACTAGTGAAAATTCTTATTCCTGTAGGTGTAAATTTATTTGTTGAACAATGTTCCATGACATGGGAAGAGGAAGAGGACATGTCCCGTATTCCATATGTGAGTGTAGTTGGTAGCCTGATGTATGCAATGGTTTGTACTAGACTAGACATTATACATGCAGTTGGAGTATTGAGCAGGTTTATGTCAAAACCAGGGAAGAAGGATTGGACAACAGTGAAGCGGGTTTCAGGTATTTGTGTGGCACTAGTGATTATGGTCTGTGCTACCAAGGAAGACCAGGAGTGGACAGAGTTCTGGGCATACATATCTTTGTTGATACAGACTGGGCTAGAGATATGGATAAAAGAAGATATACAAGTGGGTATGTGTTTAACCTATTTGGAGGAGCAGTCAATTGGATGAGGAAAATACAATCTAGAGTGGCACTTTCAACTACAAAGGTTGAATATATGACATCCACTCATGCAAGCAAGGAAGAATTTTGGCTGCAGATATTGTGTTCAAGTATGGGGTTGGTACATCGAGGTATAAGGATAGATTGTGACAACCAAAGTGCAATTTTCTTAGCAAAGAACCCTGCCTATCATTCAAAGACAAAGCATATTGATGTTCAATATCACTTTGTGAGGGATATGGTAGAAGACAAAAAGGTGTTTGAAAAAGTGAATACATACAAGTGGGTTGATTTGAAAAATATGTGGAAGAACCTATGATTTTTTTTCTATCCAACATTTTAGAATTTATAGGTGAGTCCATCATTAGGGAAATTGTTGTCCACAACTTGAGATGTGTGAGTATGAATATCATAACTTATTAATAGTTTTTGAAAAAGAAATGCATTCCTTTTCGGCTCATAATAATTTAATTATAGTAATTAATTTAGCTAATTTTGATTTGACTGTTTCAGAAAGATTAGATTAGATAGGTGTTTAGCTCTTGATATTCTCAACTTCTCGAACTGTAGTGCGTTATCCATTGCATCCCTTGCATGGTGGGATTTTATTGTATGAAAAAGTGAATACATACAGGCGGGTTGATTTGGACAATATGTGGAAGAACCCGTGACTTGCTTTTATCCAACATTTCAGAGTTTCTAGGTGAGTCCATCATCATGGAAATTGTTTTCCACAACTTGAGATGCGTGAGTATGAATATAAGAGCTTATTAATAATTTTTGAAAAAGAAATGTATTCCTTGTCGACTCATAATAATTTAATTTTAATAATTAAATTTAGTTAATTTTGGTTTGACTGTTCCAAAAAGATTAGATTAGATAGCTGTTTAACTCCTGATATTCTCAGCTTCTCGAAATATAGTGAGTTATCCATTGCATTCCTTCCATGGTGGGATTTGATTGTATGAAAAAATGAATACATATAGGCGGGTTGATTTGAACAATATGTGGAAGAACATGTGACTTGTTTTTTATCCAACGTCTTAGAATTTCTAGGTGAGTCCATCATCAGGGAAATTGTTGTACACAACTTGAGATGTTTGAGTATGAATATCATATCTTATTAATAGTTTTTGAAAAAAAATGTATTCCTTGTTTGCTCATAATAATTTAATTTTAATAATTAATTTAGTTAATTTAGATTTGATTGTTTCAAAAAGATTAGATTAGATAGGTGTTTAGCTCTTGATATTCTGAGTTTCTCAAACTGTAGTGCGTTATCCATTGTATCCCTTCCATGGTGGGATTTGATTGTATGAAAAAGTGAATACATACAGGCTGGTTGATTTGAAAAATGAGTGGAAGAACCTGTGAGTTGTTTTTTATCCAACGTTTCAGACTTTCCAGGTGAGTCCATCATCAGGGAAATTGTTGTCGACAACTTGAGAATGAATATCAGAGCTTATTAATAGTTTTTGAAAAAGAAATGTATTCCTTGTCAGCTCATAATAATTTAATTTTAATAATTAATTTAGTTAATTTTGATTTGATTGTTTCAAAAATATTAGATTAGATAGGTGTTTAGCTCTTGATATTCTCAACTTCTCAAACTATAGTGCGTTATCCATTACATCCCTTCCATGGTGGGATTTGATTGTATGAAAAAGTGAATACATACAGGCAGATTGTTTTGAACAATATGTTGTATAAAAAACAAGTCACGGGTTCTTCCACATATTGTTCAAATCAACCCGCCTGTATGTATTCACTTTTTCATACAATCAAATTCCACCATGGAAGGGATGCAATTGATAACGCACTACAGTTCGAGAAGCTTAGAATATAAAGAGATAAACAACTATCTAATATAATATTTATGAAACAATTAAATCAAAATTAAATAAATAAATTATTAAAATTAAATTATTATGAGCCGAGAAGGAATATATTTCTTTTTCAAAAACTATTAATAAGCTTTGATATGCATACTCACGCACCTCAAGTTGTGGACAACAATTTCCCTGATGATGGACTCACCTGGAAAGTCTGAAACGTTGGATAAAAATCAAGTCATGGGTTCTTCCACATATTGTTCAAACAAAAAGGCGTTGTTGGTAAAGGTGGACACTTTGAAGAATGTTGCAGATGCATTGACAAAGTCTGTGAGCACTGAGAAGTTCTCTTGGTGTAGAGAAATAATGGGCATTGAAGTCTTGGACCAATGGCTAAGTTCTCATGTGACCCCCTGTGTGGAAATAAAAAAACAAGTGGGAGAATGTTGGGTATGTGTTATATCCTTTCCATGACTAGAAACATGTGTTGTAAGTTGCGTCGGGTGCAGTGGGGGGGTCACGGGGGGGGGGGGTGACAACCCCCCTGCATGCGGTCTGAGGTAGCGCCTCGAGAAAGTTTTTTTTTATGCGAACCCAATAATAGGTGGGTGGACCCAAGGATGGGGAGCTGAACTAAAGATGGTGGGCAGACCTACCCATAGTTTTGTGCATGGGTTTTGCACATGGTTTTGGGCATGATGGTTTTCTGCCCTTGGTATTTTGTAGATCTGGTCAAGGGAACTACGATTATGTTCTAATCCAGGGTTAATTGATTGGGTTTTATGAATACTTTGACATGTATCTATATATATGTATTGTAACATTGAAAGGAATATAATGAAAAATCAATCCAGTTCCCGTTTTGGGATCCAGGGGAAAATATCTATGTATATTTGTTTTATTTTCTCGCCATTATATATTTTTATATTTTAAGAATTCATTTGCAGGTAATTTTTGTACAGGGTTAAAACCTACTCCCTACCATTTGGGGCGATCTTCTAGTTTTTGTATTTTTCTATTTTTAGTAAGTCTATTTTTAGCAGGGGTTGCCACCTAGGATGACATATGACAGTGACTAGGTGTTGACTACGTAGTGACATGCCTATTTCCTATCCATTAGTACGAATTGTATATTCTCTAATCTTCTCATTCATGAATACACATTTCCTCTCCTAATTTTGGAGACAATGTTATCCACTCACCTGCCAACATTATCCTTTGACTTTTAGTCTTATTTTTGGAGGTTTCTTGCTATTTCCGAGTTAGGAGTTGCAAGAGGGAGTCTAGACTTCAATTATAACTTATTTTTTACTATACTTATATTGAATCAACCCTATTTTAAATTATCACTCTTTTGAGAGTCTCCTACTTTAATTCTAGGTTATTAGCTAAAAAAGTAAAGTGCTTTTCTATTCTATAGTGTGCATGCACTCTGGAACCCCAACCTTGTTTGCATTAGTTTCCTCTCTAGGAGGGTTATTTACGTGTATTCATGTCAAGCAATAATCCATATAAGAGTTTATGAATAATTTGAGTTTGGTACTCATGTGTTATATGATTATATGCAGTTGTCATGCATGTATGGTCTTGGTTGTACTTATGCATAAATAGTAGGTCAAACATGCCTTTTGAAGTCATGGTATGAAATTTAGATCATCAGGGTGATATTGGTATGTTATGCTGCTAATGTGATGGTTGAGATAGAACAGGAGGTGCAGATCATCAAAGTGATGTTTTAGCATTGGACCTCAAGGCAAGAGCATGTCGACATATAGGTTTGTATGTTGGGCATGCAGGTATGTAGGTGAAGGATTGTTATATGCATTAGGGTTATATACATTAGGTTTATGTACACGTATTTTGATGTTATGGTTACATTCATGATAAATGTTAGTTGATTAGTGTAGTTATATGCACGTGTCGGATAGTCAAGAATGATAGTAACATGTAGTTGTATGCATTACTATTGCTTTTTTATATTAGATAACCTGTTGATTATGTTATATGTTGTTGATAAGCATGATATGTTAACTTGTCATTGTTATATGCTAGTAACTTGATGATTAGGGTTATTACATTAAGATCTTGATGTTATACATATCATGCTAAATTGGATTGGTCTATGTAGATGGTTAGGGTTACGACATTAAGGTATGAGCCTATTTGTGATATGGTGTTGTACTAATCTAGATTGACTTTGCGTATGCATAAATGATAATTGTTTATGAGTTAGGATGTGAACATGTTAGTTAGTGATTGTTATGGATAGCATGATCTTATTTATGTTTAAGCTAATGTGTTGAGAAGCTATATCGTGCTAACTAGCTTGGTTGTGTAGAGAAGATAACCTCTCTTGACATACAATAAGGTACGAGTTTTCTTATGTCGTATATTTAGTGCTTGATTGTTTGATTATGTCGTCTAGTTAATTTATTTAACATGGTATTTTAAAAGTTGGTTGAATCTTTGATGAATTGCATAATATGAGTATGTGTTCAAATTATCTTATTTTGAGATGATTGTACCAACACATATGTGTTAAGACAATTGCTATGTACTTGAATGTAGTTGACAGTTGTAGCATTATGTCTAATGACTATGAGTTGACTATGGATTATGGCGTGATTGTTAGTCTTGGTAAAGGTTGATTTCAAATTGTTAGATATGATTGTTTTTATCTTTAGAACATGAGACTGACATGTGTGAGAAACATGCAGGGAAACATGTTTGTTATTAGCGTGCCATGGTAACAATTGATGTGCTTATATATCTAATAGTTAGGTGATGTGACAGTACTAGTAAGCATCAATTGCAACCAAGTAAAAAGGTAAAAGGAAGGAATTGGACAAGAATTCCTTTGGTTGTGTTTGGAAACCCTAATTCCAAACGAATGAGTGCTTTTCATACAAGAAGTCTTCTTAACCTTGATTTTGTTTGACATTATGTGAATATGTGCTAGACTCATGAACATGTACTTGACAAGTATATTAGCTAGAGGTGGATCTACCATGGGGATTGGATTCCCTTGAGAGATGGCGTGGATGTGTTCAGTTGAAAGTAATGTGCGTGGCACAATAGGATAAGGTAACTGGTCTATTTCTATGCTTATTTATGCACTAACAATTATGTGTCTATGAAAGTGTGATGCTAGGAGTTGCATGACAAGAGAAATTGTCATGAAATTCTGAAGAAGGCTCTCATTGAGCTTTTCTTGGGAACCATGGGGATTAAGTCATGGTGTTTGTTGTTAGTCTTGTGCTTTTGGTATTTTGCGATTGTTGCACTTCATTTGCGATTTTACTGGTGTCTGGTGCATAGCTATGCCACTTTATTGCGACGTCATGTTGTTATTGGTTTTCATGGTTTTCTTCTTGATTGTTTCTTGGTATTTCCTTTTATGTTTTGAGTCTTGGGAATTCGTTTGGGGAAGAGGAAGAGTTGATGAATCTCGGGGAAAGTTGTGCGGTACCCGACATGTGATGTAAGACCCACATGAAGCTCGGTGCATGTGTAAGCACAATGAAAGGTAAGACTATGACAGTCAGTTGGACTGGTTGGGTCCATAGTCGTAAGTGAATGATGACATGACAGACATGAGAAAGGTAATCAAAAAAGGTAAAGTAAATGGATTTGAGGTGTCAGATGCCTTGGCTATGTTGGGAATGATTTTTCTCAATATTGTGCATGTTGTGCATGAATAAATGAAGTTCTCTTAACCTAGACTTTATGTTATCTGGTAATTATGTTATGATCATGATTATGTTGATGTTTATATATGTATACATGTATGTATGTATGTCATTGTCTGATAGAATGATGATTATTTTATGCTAATGATTATATATGTATATATGTATGTATCTATGTCACTTTTTGACAGGGTCATCAAGAAGTGTTCTTGTGGAGGAATGATTGCTTATGTAGGCAAATGACATGAAGAGGTTCCTAGTCAGTGGGGAGGACTAGCCTTAAAAATTATATGAGGTCAATATCATATGGTTATGAGTTGATATTATGTGATTATATTATGTATATGTTATGGATAGGTTATATCGAGGGATACAACAATGAAAAGAAAGTAGTATGGTCTGTGACATGCTGGGACAAGCATGGATAAGACTTCGGGAGAAAGGTTTCTTGGTAGAGATAGTATGCTTTTGGACGTGAGGTATTATTATTTTGCATATGTTGTATATGTTGTGCATGTTGCATCTATGTTGTTGTGCGCATGTGGTGTTGTGTATACATAGTGTGTGTACATGTTGTTTATGCAATGTTATGTATAGGATGGTACATATAGTGTTGTGTGAATATAACATATGCAATGCTAGGTATAGATGGTGATATGTACATGATGGATATGCAGTGTCGTGTGCATGTGCTATTGTGCACATGTTGGATATGCAGTGTTGTGTACAAATGATGCTATGTACATGTTGGATATGCAGTGTTATGTACATATGGTGCTCTATGCATGTTGTACATATGGTGAACTACACATATAGTTGATCCAGGTGGATCTCTAAAAAGTACCAGTGGCATGGTAAGAAGGCTCAAAACTGAAAGTGGTAGAAACTCTATGAACTTAAAATCGGATTGAAGTGCTCGTCATCCTTATTCCAATAGTGCGAACGACACTCAAATCCAAGCTCATATGAAGAAGTTAGAGAAAGTCAAAGTTAGGTTTGACTTGGACAGGTGGCAGGAGAAGATGACATGGAAGAACTCTTCAAAAAATGGGGAAGCACCAAGTGGCAAGCCGCCATTGGTCCCACATTTTGCTTATCGCAAAAGGTAGAGGTCAGTGGTTTCAAATCGGCCCTAGGTAAGAAAAATTGCGATGATCGCATATCACAATCGCAAAAGGAAAGTGTTTACGAAGCGGCCCCTGATAGGATCCCAGTTGCGATTGCGATATTTCATATCGCGGATCGGAGGTTGATCAACTGTTTACGAATCAGCCCTTGGCAGAGTCCGGTTGCAATGCGATATATCACAATTGCAGTTTTCAAAAGGGGAGCCATCATATGGAGTACCAACCCCGGTTCTCGCCGATTGCGATTTGCAATGAGGATTCGGCCCCAATATATTATGAATTATGTTTAATAAGCCCGTCGGGTCCATTGGTATCACAGGGCTCTTGTTGTAAAGGATTAGGTTTGTACACTGGTGGAAAATGTTGATTGCGATTTACGATGAGGCTAATTGCACTGATGAATTATTCCATCATTTGAGGTTTAATGCGAAAACAATATGTGGACTGTTTTTCTATGTTTGACAAGGTTGTTACCACATACTAATTCATGGTCCCAAGAATATCTACTTGAAACAAACCCGCCATCTAATACTTGTCATCTGTTGGGAACTGCCCGGGAATTAAGGGGTTATCCACCAAGTATATATATTGGACTATTAGCATAGGAAAAAGGAGGAGACTGGCCGATAGTTCAGAACATTGTACGCAACAGTAACTCGACCTGGCAGCAGGGGCTGAAACCTCACCTTGAGCAGCAGGGAGGTTCTGAGAGGGTGCAGAAAGCTTGATTATCCGAATTGGGTGTTCGGATAGGCGTTTTTACATGATTTTTTGCCAGGATTTTGGTGGTACTGTCTGTTTCTGAAGCTGGGCTCTCCATTCTTCGTCCATCTTCCAGCTTGGAGGTATAAGGATTGTAATTGAATGTTGCTTGTACTTTTATCTCTTTTTATGCCACTTAATGAAAGAAGGCCTCCCCATTATTGAGCAGGGCCCGAAGATGTAGTCCAAATTGGACGAACTTCGTAATCAAATCTTTGTGTCATGGTTTCTTGCTTATCGTGTTATTTCCGCATTGTTTTATGTGATTTTAAGTTCCATGATTAATAAGATCCATTTCATGTAATTATGATGCATCTATAAGTAAAAGATCTTGGATTAATAATGTTGTGTGAATGATTGTACAAGTGGTGGTGTGAGCATGTGGTGCTGTGTACATGTTGTACAAGTGGTGCTGTGTGCAAGTGGTGTTGTGTACATGTCATGCATGTGGCGCTGTGTACATGTGGCATCACATACATGTCGTACATGTGGTATTGTGTAAATGTTGTATAGTGGCACAATGTACATGTGGCATTGTGTACATGTTGTGCAGGTGGTGCCCAGTACATGTGATGTTGTGCACACGTTGTGCAGGTGGTTGTAGTGTACATGTGGTACATATGGTATTGGTGTAGATGCATGTATTGCATGGTGTTGTATGACGTGTGTAGTTGTATGTGTGTGATGCAAACTATGTGTATTTGCACATGGTTGAGGAGAAGGAATTGGGTGTTTGTTTGGTGTGGCAACCGATCCAAAATGCATATATAATAAAGATAAAGGTAGAAGCTAAGAATTTCTTAAAGGATAAGTATTAGTATTTTATTCAGTTTTATTATGCATGTGATTTATGAATATGGTATATGATGATTATATGTGATCTATGATTATGGTTTACGACAGTTACATGTGATTTATGATGTTGATCTATGATGGTTGTGTTTTTAGCTAACCAGATGTGATATGTTTATACATGATGTTTTGATCAAATAGTTAGTTTGAATTGTTGTGACAGGAAGCAAACAAGATTGCAAGTGTACCTTATTGACAAACTACCAATGAGGTATGATTTGAGGTTATTTCGATTTATTTGAATCTAATGGAAATTATGTGCTTGGAACATGAATTAATGAACATGCTCGGTTGGGTGGTTGAAATCGACTGCAAGAATTGGCAGTAGCAGCAAAATAAATTAGAACATGCAGAAGTATGTTGGTAAAGCACTTCAGGAGCAGGGCCATTGTGGGACACTAGTATCCAAGAGTGTCCATTTATTTCCATGAGCATGCTATGACCGGTATGATGGTTTTGAGGTAGGGATATGCCTTGGTTTTGTATATTTCGGTGTGAGGAAGCCTTGCCGAGGGATGGATTGTCTAGGATAGGTGATTTCGGGGAACTTGGAAGGTGAGTGACTACACGGAAGGGGGCGAACAGATTTCCGGAGGGACTGTGTAGCAGAGAAGGGAAGGTCGCAGATATATTTATTTTGGTCATTAGCATTTCCAGATGAAATCAAATGCACATTGAGATTTCCATAGAACAATGAGATAGTAACTATTGGTTGAGGGGACAAGTGGTGCTGGTTTATAGCGCTGGACATTGGATGCAGATTTGACTTTGCACTGGATTCTAGAATTCTTGGGAAGGAGGTGAATCCTGGTATTACTTTGAGGGTGGAGGTGTGACCCTTTGGATTCCCTTGTTGATTGATATGGGCATCATATCCCTTATTTGTTGGTTTAGCAAATGTGCATATGTGTATATGTGGTTATTGTAAATATTGTAATGAGCTTAATTATAAAGCTCTAGTAAGCGGCATGGTTGTTATCTTGCCATGATGTTTTGGTTCTGAGCAGGTCTTTCATTGTAAATACTGCAACGAGCTAAGTTATAAAGCTCCATGGGCATTATGTTTGTTTTCAATGGTTTTTGCTGAGGTGATGGTGCAGTTTAACACCAAGGACAGTGCTCCCCAAGGGGGAGGGTTTTGTAACAACCCTGGTGAAAAATTCCATGTAATAAAAGTTAATAAAGGCATAACAAGACCACAAGTAAGGGACACTTATTCCAGGCTGAATGTTGGGCAGGACATCCTGATGTGGATGTTCATTTTGGTTTATTATGGCTAAGGAAATTGGCAAAGGCTAAGGCAAAGGCATTAAAAGGCAAAAAAAACGTTTTTGGCACATTTACTTAAGAAAATAATGGAAATTAGGAGAAAAGGAAGGTGAAAGGTCATAGGTTGCATGTGAGGAGGAAATTGAAGGAAAATAATGGAAAATGAAGAAAATAGAGGCCTCATTGATAAACATGATTCTCAGGATCAGCTGGCAAGATTTTTTAGTGTTAAGTTTCTTAGTTAGTGTTAGGCTTGGTCAATTCAAGTTTGGAGCTCTCTCATTATTCTCTCTCTCTCTCACTCTTGGTCACTTAGAGTTTTGTTGGAGCACTCTAGCTTTGGATCAAGGAAGGAAAAGAAAGGAAAGGAAAGGAAAGGAAAGGAAAGGAAGGATCAAGGAAGAAGAGTAGGATCAAGCAGCTTCAATAGGAATACTTGCAAGTAACCTTTTGAATGTGTGATTTCCTAGCTGGTTTAGACATGCATGGCTTTGAATGTTGGTGTATGGTTCTCTTGCTGTTGGTGGCATGGTTTTTCCGGGTTATGACAGTGGTTTTCAGCCTAGCCTTGCATTTTTTCAGATTCCTTGGTGTTGGGATGTTTATTTTAGTTTGAGCTTTGGTTTTCCGGATGGATTTCAGAATCCAGGGCGGAGGTGGTCTCAAGGTTTATTCTTGAAGGCCTAGGAATCCCTTGACCAATGTTGGTGGGATACATGGTAAAGCCTTAGGGAGAAGTCTCGGTTTAGGGCCTAGTGATTTGGGTTTTGGATTACAGTAAAGGTTGAGAGACTGGTCTTGGTTTAGGGTCTAGTGATCTGGGTTTGGATTGTGGTAAAGCCTGAGAGACAAGGAGATGGAAAATTCCTCAAAGATAGTGATGGATTCCGGATGGCATTCCAAGTTCAGTTCAGTTGTGATTGGAGCACTGAGTTTGGTGTGATCACGGTTTGATGAGGGTGGAGGTGGTTTAACCTATGTATTCCCTTGGTTATTTTTGGATTGGTCATTCTATGAGATCCCACATTCATGCTTGGAATATGGTATGGGGGTGATTGGCTGAAAGAA
The DNA here is from genome assembly GCA_031772625.1 of Pinus tabuliformis. Classification (NCBI taxonomy): domain Eukaryota; kingdom Viridiplantae; phylum Streptophyta; class Pinopsida; order Pinales; family Pinaceae; genus Pinus; species Pinus tabuliformis. The sequence continues at coordinate 887,130,607 of CM062808.1, read as the reverse complement.
ATATTTGGTTTAGGCATGTCTACAGTTGAGTGGTATGTGGAAGTCCCGAACCTGGTAAGATTTTCCTATGATTAATGAAATCTAATTCCTCTTACTTTTTCACTTGTTTATATGTGGATTTGATGGCTTCCATATCTCTGATATTTACATGGTTTAATGCTAGTTATATGACCGGTTCATGTCATGGTTATCTCATGTTTTTACTTGTAAATGAATGGACAATGTAACTATGACCTAATGGATGGAATGGAAGTTAAAGTGATAAGGAAACAATGCTTCATGGTGAATCTCAGATAAGTATGAGACCCCTATGCTCAAATATGTTATTTACACTTGTAGGTTACATATTTACTAAATGTTTAACAAAATGTTTGTCATGGTTAGGCTTGGTTAGGTTAAGCCCTTGATCAATTTTTGTGTTAGAGGATTTTCCTTAGTGTCATCTATTGTCTTGGAAAGTCTCATCAAGTTTTAGGCATTGGTTTGGAGACTATCCCTGAAAAAGTGGCATAAATCTTGCATTCTCTAGCACAAAACTAACTAAAAGAGACTGCAGTCTCTCCCTTGTAGGGATTGTGGGAGCGACTATAGGGTTCCAGTTGCATGAATGCTTTGTCATGGGAGCGACTGTGGGTTTAATTCATTGAAATTCTAGGTTAAGTCAGGGGTTGGGCACCTGGAGTGGTGGATTATCTCTTGGGGGTCCTGAAGCATTTGAGGGAGGTCTGTAAGGTATTGTTTTGTTGACTCCATTTCCTTAAGGTTACCTAGGAGGTTGAGTCTTATCATAGTGGCCTCTTGTCACATGTTTACCCTAGCTGGCTAATTGCTTGGGTAGATTTAGGAGGAGGGTGTTACAAAGTGGTATCAGAGCGTGGTTGCACTCTCCTTGGGTGAACATGTTTTTCATGCATGCATGTCAGTTGCATGTGTGTCTCTTACACTTGCATTCCATGTGCTTGTTGCATTACATAATGATTGGTCATGATGATAGCAAGGTTATCATGAGGAATTTGATGTTGATTTTGTGGGATGCATTGTTACAAGTATGTGACTGAGTACATGTTGTTATATGCCGCTTGATTACACCCTTGTATGTTAGGTTTCATTCTTGTATGTTTGATTACATGTATCAGTCTTGTAGGTTGGTTATAAGAATTGATTGCTTATGCTCGACTACATGCGTTCATGCATATGTGTAATTGATTATGCATTACTTATGCATGTTGAGGGTTGCATGTGGAAATGTGTACAATGGAATAGTGGTTGTCGTCATGCATGAGGTCATGGTTTGCGTAGTTGATATGGTCAAGCATTGATGACTAGAATCTAGCTAGAACGATGTGAATATGGTTTGGTACTCATGTCTTATATGTCTATATGCAATTGTCATGCATGTATGGTATTGGTTCTAGTTATGCATGAATAGTAGGTCAAACATGCCTTGTAAAGTCATCATATGCAATTTACATCATCAGGTTGATATTGGTATGTTATGATGCTAATGTGTTGGCTAAGATAGAACGGAAGATGCAGATCATCAAAGTGAAGTTGTAGCATTGGACCTCGAAAGAGCATGTCGTCATACAAGTTTGTATGTTGGGCATGCAGGTATGTAGGTTAAGGGTTGTTATATGCATTAGGGTTAAATACATTAGGTTTATGTACATGTATTTTGATGTTATGATTACCTTCATGATAAATGTTAGTTGATTAGTGTAGTTATATGCACGTGTCAGATAGTCAAGAATGATAGTAACCAGTAATTGTATGCATTGCTATTGTTGTTTTATATTAGATAACATGATGATTATGTTATATGTTGTTGATGAGCATGATAGGTTAACTTGTCATTGTTATATGCTAGTAAATTGTTGATTAGGGTTATTGCATTAAGATCTTGATGTTATATGTATCATGCTAAGTTGGATTGGCCTATGCAAATGGTTAGGGTTACGACATTCAGGTATGAGAAACTATTTATGATATGGTGTTGTACTAATCTAGGTTGACTTTGCATATGCATAAATGATAATTGTTTATGAGTTAGGATGTGAACATGTTAGTTAGTTATTGTTATGGATAACATGACCTTATTTATGTTTAAGCTAATGTGTTGAGAAGTTATATCGTGCTAACTAGATTGATTGCGCAGACAAGATATCCTCCTTTGAGATACATTAAGGTAAAAGTTTGCTTATGTCATATATTTTGTGCTTGACTCTTTGATTATGTCGTCTAGTTAATTTATTTAACCTTGCATATTGCAAGTTGGTTGAACGTTTGATGAATTGCATAATATGAGTATGTGTTCAAATGATCTTGTTTTGATATGATTGTATTGACACATATGTGTTAAGACAATTGATATGTAGTTGAATGTAGTTGACAATTGTAGCATTATGTCTAATGACTATGAGTTGACTATGGATTATGACATAATTGTTAGTCTTGGTAAAGCTTGATTTCAAATTGTTAGATATGACTGTTTTTATCTTTAAAATGTGAGACTGACATGTGTGAGCAAGTTGCAGGAAAACATGTTTGTTATTAGCGTGAAAAGGTAATCATTTATGTGCTTATATAACTAACAATTGGGTGATGTGGCAGTACTAGTAAGCCTCAAATGCAACCAAGTAAAAAGGTAAAAGGAAGGAATTGGACAAGAATTCCTTTGGCTATGTTTGGAAACCCTAATTCCAAATGAATGAGTGCTTTGCATATAGGAAGTCTTCTTAATTTTGATTTTGTCTGACATTATGTGGATATGTTCTAGATTCATGAACATGTACTTGATAGGTACAATAGCTAAAGGTGGATCTATCAAGGGGATTCGAGTCCCTTGAGAGATGGCATGGATGTGTTCAATTGCAAGCAATGTGCATGGCACATCATGATAAGGTAACTGGTGTATTGCTATGTTTATTTATGCACTGATAGTTATGTGTCTATGACAGTGTGATGCAGGGAGTTGCATGGCAAGAGAAATTCCATGAAATTTCGAAGAAGGCTCTGTTTGAGCTTTTCTTGGGAACCATGGGGATTGAGTCATGGTGTTTGTTGTTAGTCTTGTGCTTTTAGTATTTTGTGATTGTTGTGCTTGATTTTTGATTTTTTGGGTGTTTGGTGCATAGCTATTCCAATTTATTGTGATGTCGTGTTGTTATTGGTTTTCATGTTTTTCTTCTTGGTTATTTCTTGGTATTGCCTTTTATGTTTTGAGTCTTGGGAATTGGTTTGGGGAAGAGGAAGAGTTGATGGAGCTCAGGGCAAGTTGTGTGGTACTTGAAAGGTGATGTAAGAATTAGATGAAGCTCGGTGCATGAGTAAGCATATCAGAAGGTAAGACTATGAAAATCAGTTGGACTGGTTGGGTCCATTGTGGTAAGTGAATGATGACAGGAAAAACATGAGAAAGGTAACCAGAAAAGGTAAAATAAATGGATCTAAGGTGTCAGATGCCTTGGCTATGTTGGGAACAATTTTTCTCAAGGTTGTGCATATTGTGCATGAATAAAGGAAGTTCTCTTAACCTAAACCTTATGTTATCTAGTAATTGTGTTATGAACATGATTATGCTGATGTTTATATATGTATACATGTATGTATGTATGTCGTTGCTTGATAGAATGATGATTTTATTGTGCTAATGATTATATATGTATATATGTATGTATCTATGTCACTGTCTGACAAGGTAATCAAGAATCATTCTTATCGAGGAATGATTGCTTACGTAGGCGAATCACATGAAGAGGTTCCTGGTCTTACGAGGAATCAATGGGGAGGACTAACCCTGAAAAATATATGAGGCCAGTATCATATGGTTATGAGTTGATATTATGTGATTATATTATGTATATGTTATGGATAGGTTATACCGAGGGATACAACAATTAAATGAAGGTAGTGTGGTCTATGACATGCTGGGACAAGCACGGATAAGACACTGGGAGAAAGGTTTTTGGTAGAGACAGTGTGCTTTTGGATGTGAGGTACTATTGTTTTGCATATGTTGTATATGTTGTACATGTTGCATCTATGTTGTTGTGCACATGCAATGTTGTATATACATAGCGTGTGTACATGTTGTTTATGAAATGCTATGTATAGGATGGTACATATAGTGTTGTGCGAATATTTCATATCCAGTGCCGGATATAGATGGTGCTATGTACATGATGGCTATGCAGTGTTGTGTGCATATCGTGTTGTGCACATGTTGGATATGCAGTGATGTGTATAAATGATGCTATGTACATGTTGGATATGCAATGCTATGTACATATGGTGCTCTATGTTTATTGTACATATGGTGTTGTGTCCATGATTATACAAGTGGTGTTGTGAGCATGTGGTGCTATGTACATGTTGTATAAGTGGTTTTGTGTGCAGGTGGTGCTATGTACATGTTGTGCATGTGGCGCCGTGTACAAGTTGTGTCGCATACATGTCGTGCCTGTGGTACTATGTACATGTGGTATTGTGTACACATTGTACAATGGTGCAATGTACATGTGGCGTTGTGTACATGTTGTGCAAGTGGTGTCGAGTACATGTGATGTTGTGCACACGTTTTGCAGGAGGTTGTAGTGTACAGGTGGTACTGTGTACATGTGGTACATATGGTATTAGTGTAGATGCATGTATTGCATGGTGTTTTATGACGTGTGTAGCTATATATGTGTGATGCAAACTATGTGTATGTGCACATGGTTGAGGAGAAGGCATTAGGTTTTTGTCCCTTGTGGCAACTGATCTAGAGTGCGTACGGAATAAAGACAAAGGTAGAAGCTAAGAATTGCTTAAAGTATAAGTATCAATATTTTATTCAGTTTTATTATGCATGTTATTTATGAGTATGGTATATGATGATTATATGTGATCAATGATTCTAATTTATACATGTGATTTATAATCTTGATCTATGATGGTTGTGTTTTGAGCTAACTAGATGTGATATGTTTGTTGAATTGGTGGGGCCTGACCCAGGTTCAATGTTAGTTAGCCAAACAAATCCCTACACTACTAGCCCTTTCAGCATCAGCCCACAGAGCGTGGACTGAAGTCTCACCCGAAGCAGTATGGGGGGATGCTGGAACCAAGTTTCCACACCCTGAGATTGTCGTGATGTAGGGTTATTCCTTCTATTCCTGCTTTCGTGCAAGTTGTTAAGTTCTAGGGCTCTATCTGCCTAGCCCCTTATTCTTCCCTTCGATACCTCTGCGAAAGGGTATTACTGACCTTCACGTAGCCCTAGCCTTTGGTTTAGATACTTATGCATTGCTAAGGTGAAGTATTGCACAGATTCCCAAGTTATCTTAAGAATCTTACTTATCTTATCAGATAATCCCAGTTAGCATCGTGTAAACATATATCCTTATTTGTGTTCAATTATCCAACGTAATTACATACATTCGCACATCACATAAGTATTATAAATGAAATTCATACACAATATGACAAGATGCATTAACAGGAAACAAAGACATATAATTTGTAGAATACTTCTCTTTATTGATATCTTTAGATGATTATAGACTCTATCCGCCCTGCGCACATGGCTGCAAGGGTCCGCGCACTTAGCTACGGAATTCTACCCTAGGACGTTGCGCACTCAGCTGCAGAGCCTCTACCTACGTTACGACTCGAACTTAGACTTCTCTCCTTATCACTCAAGAATTCTTACTATAATTCAAGACTCTTTAAGACTACTTAGAGCTTACTTACTTAGCTCTTTTTATACAATCCCATGGTTCGCGGACCATGGGTAGATATTTACAGCCGACTTTACTTTACAAAATTAAGGGCGAATGACCCTTTATGACTCATGACACCTTCGCGCTTTGCGACCACAAAATGTGGAGACTTTACAACTTTATTACAAAATTCAACCCAAAACATGGGCTTTTAGCCCCAAAACTACCCTTGGGGGATCCGTTCCCAACAATATTTATACATGATGTTTTGATCAAATAGTTAGTTTGAATTGTTGTGACAAGAAGTGAACAATATTGTAAGTGTACCTTATTGACAGACTACCATTGAGGTATGATTTGAGGTTATTTCCATTTATTTAAATCTAATGGAAATTATGTGCTTGGAACAGGAATGAATGAACATGCTCTGTTGGGTGGTTGAAATCGACTGCAAGAATTGGCAGTGTCAACAAAAGAAATTGGAACATGCAACAGTATGCTAGTAAATCACTCCAGGAGCAGGGCCATTGTGGGACACTGGTATCCAATAGTGTCCATTGATTGCCATGAGCCTTCTATGACTGGTGTTGTACCTTAAGAAACCAATTTCCTGGCTGTGGAGAAATTGTGCTTAAGACATTAATGATTATTGTTTGTTGTCACTTATTTGTCACTTTATTGTTTGTTGTATTCTTAAATGAAGGACCTGGAAAACTTGGTCTTTAACCCTTAATACATATGTGACCGGAAAATCTCAGAATGCCATTTGTTGCTAGATATAAATGATGAATGAAGAAAGCTTGAAGGAGAAGTTTAAGATAATATGCTGCTTAACACAGAACCTACTATCCGTCACTTAGAAGAATTATGAAAATGAGAACTAAATCATAGACAATATGCTGCTTGACACAGAAACTATTATCTGCGACCCTTGGAGAAGTTAAAGATAATATGCTGCCTTACACAGAAACTATTATCTATAACTTAGAAAGGAAGATGAAAACTTCAAGTATAGGAGCGCTCTTTTAAGGGATTTTAACTTTATCTACATAAGCAAATAAAGACCTGCAACTTCATTACTATACTTGAAAGAAGAAAACATAAGATGACACATGACATAGAAGTTACAAAATTATACCCAACAATTCATGGAAACTTTTGATTCTTTCATTAATCAATAGCTATATCAAGAATACAATGTCTTAGTCTCCAGGTTCTCGAAAATTCGAACCGCTTCTCTGTAAATCTTCCTCCTTTTATACATTTGTGAAACAATTTTTGATTTCTGAAACTGTCAAACTACTAAACTGTTTTCCTAACTATCTGAATTAAAAACTATTACAGAATTTTATAGAGGGTAAAAGACACCTCAAAGAACATGAAATAACAGGAAAATAACTGAATTTAGAAGAGGACGATAACTGTTGGCTTGCTCTGTTAATCCGCTGCCGAGTTCCTCTGTATATGCCTTAATGATGTTTAATTCGTTTTAGCCGTAATGAAATGTGTTTGACTTGTGTAAACCTGGGCTTACATATGTATCGGGCATTTTGATTGGCCAAAATACAAAGAAAACATACCTAATTGCCTTCCTCTTTAGATTCGGCTCTAGCACTGATTTTCCTCTTTACACAGTGAAATCAACACAAACCTTTGATTAATACAGAACTCAAAAAGAATTAATCTTGCTTCATAAATCCGTCAGATCCGCTCGTTCAACACTCCATTGACTTCGCATCGCAAATCACAATCGGCCCTTTCAAATGTTATATCAATACAAAACTTAACGATATGCGATATAACGGACACGCCGAGAATTTAAAACATAATGCATATATTTTTGGGTCCGACCATTCTCCATCGTAGATTTCAACCCCAGGATCCGACGGTTGATATCAATTTCGGGTGGGCTACTTGCACGAGAGTTACCCACCCGAAATGAGCGGTTTTTCTCTCTCCTCTAGTGCTACATGTCAACCATTGAATGGAATCGGGCGCTTTCCTCTAAATACCGTTTACCACTTTGCATCCGCCCGAAATCCTGCTTATAGCTTTAAATCTGCCCTTCGTCTTGGTTAATGCTCGGACTTGTTTTCGCCCGACGACCGTAGATCTTCGACCATCGACGGCAACGATGCACCTTTGGATTTCTCTTCCACCGGTGCTTTTGGTTAATCTATACCGTTCATTCCTTGATTCCATTCTGCATGATTTAATTTGGATCGTTCATTTCCTTCGACCTTATCCGTTGATATCCAAGATCCAACGGTTCCTATGCGTTCATTCTTCATCTGTCCACTCACTTTGACTTTGCACCATTCCTTCAGTATTTTGTGGTTTCGGGGTTTTAAAACATAATATATATGTGTTTCGGGTCCGACTATCGCAAATCGCAATCGGCCATAGCTGAGGTGCTATGTTATAACTGCCCACTGTGATTTGAGATTGCGATTTAATCACATCGCTAACATATATATATATATATATATATATATATATATATATATATATATATATATATATATATATATATATATATATATATATAGATATGTATATATATGTATATATATATATATATATATATGTATATGTATATGTATATATATATATATATATATATATATATATATATATATATATATATATATAGATATGTATATATATGTATATATATATATATATGTATATATATATATATATATATATATATATATATATATATATATAGATATGTATATATATGTATATATATATATATATGTATATATATATATATATATATATATATATACATGATAACCATTTATATTATGATTTGGTTTGATCCTTGGCTATACCGGGGCCGATTCTTTAATTCTTACTTGTTCCTTTAGCGATTTTCGATATACCATTATCACTTCTTCCTCTTGATTTTATGTATTTTTTGAAGTATTTTCAAGTTCTTGAATGAAAATTGAATACTACAAGAAACAAAAATGCATGTTACAACATCTGGTTCCACCTGGGGATAGTGCTTTTGCCACAAAAGCAATAAGAACTGTAGATTAGTGCCTTCACTTCGGGCATGGAGTCATATATTGCTTCGCATAAATTTAAATTCTATGGCATTTGTACACTGATTTCACTCCGGTATTTACAATGAAATGATTTTTATTCTTCAGAACTGGAAGTAATGCTTTAAGTATTGCCCATTGATAGGCAGCTGTAGAGTTTCACCAACAAGATTCTCAAGAATGAAGGTATTATTAGATCTTACTTCAGAAATTCTAAAAGGGTCATACCAGAGAGGATCAAACATCCCATGTTTGCCCTTATCTTCTCTTCTGGCACCCTATCTCAATACTAAATCTGCAACTTTAAAACCAATTTCCTTGGCTTTTCTGTCAAAAATATTTTTCATCTTGGATTGATACATAATCAAGTTGTCTCTTACCTTGTCCCTATTCTCGCTTAGGTCCATCACTTTATTCATTCTTCTTATCAAAGCATTTGGTTCTTCTTTCACCTCCTGAAAAATTGCAATCACCGGCTTCACAAGTTGACTTGGAAAGAGAGCCTGAGTTCCATATACTAATTCAAAAGGTGATTTACATGTATATCTTCTTGTAGTTACTCTAGCAGCCCACAGAGCAAACTTTAAATTAGAATACCAATCTCTTTGATTTTCTGCAATGGTTTTCTTAAGGATCTTCATTAAAGTTTTGTTAGTATATTCAGCTAATCCATTTCCCTGCGGATGGTAAGTCGTTGAATGGGACAAAATAACATTATAATTGTGACAAAAAGCAATGAACTTACTTGAATTGAAGACTTGAGCATTGTCTGTTATAATTTTAATGGGGCATCCAAATCTGCAGAAACCATTTTCCTCCAGGAACTTCATTACTATCTGATCATTTGCTCTCTTAGTAGGGATTGCCTCTACCCATTTGGTGAAGTAATCAGTTGCTATGAGAACCCACTTGTGTTGTCTGCTTGAAGGTGGATTGATTTCTCCAACACAGTCCAATCCCCATTGTCTAAATGGCTCCTCTATGAAAACTGGAATCAAAAGTAAAGGGGCCAATCTCTTTTTCTTGGCAAAAAGCTGACACTTCTGACAACTTCTACCAAACTTATATGTATCACCAAATAAAGTAGGCCAATAAAATCCTACTTGAAGGATCTTATGTGCAGTTACTTTCCAACTGTAATGTCCTCCACATAACTCCTCATGATAATCTTTGATTGTTTCTGTAAATTTATCCTCTGTTAAACATATCAATAAAATTCCAGCAGGATCCTTCTAGTAAAATCTACCTTCCACAGCCAGATATGGCCATGCCTTGATCTTTAGTGCCCTATACTTTGTTCTATCTAAGGATTGGGGACAAGAAAGAAAGCACAAATAATGAATTATATGCTTATACCATTCTGAACACAAAAATTTATACCTGATCTTCATACCTGGATCTTGCTTTCCTTCACTTTCTTCAGCTGCTTTTTCATCCACAGGTGCCAGCAAGTTGATTCCCAATGCCTGAAAGTTTGATTCGGTCAAAATTTTTTCCAATCCTTTTCCTTTCACCAACTTTGTGGGTTTTATGTCCAAATCATATTCTTGGATCTTGGTTATCCATTTTCCTCTTCTGCCTTCTACATCTCCCTGTAGTAATACATCTTTCACTACAACATTTGGCACATAAGCAATGATTTGTGACTGCAACACATAAGTTCTAAAAGCTTTCGGGTTTTTTACCAAAGCATACCCTTGTTTCTCAAGAATATTATATTTCAGCTCAGAATCCATAAGAATCTTACTGAAGAATGCAACTGGCTGCTCTTTCTCTTCATCATTCTTCTCTTGTAAGATAACAACTATTGAACTTGATTATGCGAATGAAAAAACTTGGAAAGGCTTTTGGTAATCAGGGTTGATTAAGACTGGAGATGCCTGTAATGCCTTTTTAATCCTGGAAAATGATTCTCTATATTCTTTGGTCCAATTCACTTTATTCTCCTTCTTTAGCATATTAGTAATTTCTTTTACAATTTCTGCATAGTTGGATACAAATCTTCTTAGGAAGTTTATCTTTCCCAGAAACTTTTGAATATCCTTTTTACTCCTAGGCAATGGTATTTTTTGCACAGCTTGTATTTTGGCTGAATCTATCTTCACTCCATCTTTGGAAACAATGTGCCCCAATAGTTTTCCATCTTCCAGAGCAAAAATAGATTTCTTGGGATTTAAGGAAAGTCCAAATCTTCTACATTTATCAAAAGTCTTTTTCAAATGGTCCAAATGTTCTTCATCAGACTTTGAGAAAACAATAATATGGTCCAAATATATTACTACAAACTTATCTCCAACAAAAGCAATGTCCATAGCCCTTTGAAATGCAGCACTTGCATTCATCAATCCGAAAGGCATTCTGGCATACATAAAGGTTCCCCAGGGAGTTGTGAACTCCCTTTTCTTCTAATCCTCCTTATCCACAACCACCTGGTTATAACTAGAAAATCCATCTAGCATTGACATTCTAAAAGATCCCGTTACCTTTTGCAACACATGATCCATTTTAGGCAATGGATAGTTATCTTTCAAAGAAGCCCTGTTGAGATTTCTGAAATCCACACATAACCTTATTTCTCCATTTTTCTTTCTCACATGCACTAAATTAGCCACCTAATCAGAATACCTGAGTGGAACTATTATTTTGGCATCAAGCAACTTCTTGACCTCCTTTTCAATTGATGGTAGAAGTAGAGGATTTATCTGTCTAAGCTTCTGTTTGTAGGGTTTAATTCCCTCCTTCAAAGGAATCTTGTGCTGAATAATATTTACATCATAGGTTTTGAGATCTTCATAGGACCATACAAAGACATCAATATAATTCTTGAAAAGTTTAATATATCTCTCTTGAAAATTAGGTGAAACTCCATCGTATAATTTTACTAACCTGGGATTCTCCTGAGTTCCAATGTTGTGATCCTGAATATGTTCATCTTGTGAAATTTTCCCTGAGTCAACAGCCACATCATTGGAATTAAAAAGCCTTTCAAGAGGAACAAGTCCCTTTGGCAGAATATTATCTTTCAATTGAAAGATTTTCTGATTTGCTATTGAATCTTTTAAACCATTGACTTCTGCAATTTTTGTTGTCTCTTCTTCATCCTGATCAATTTTTGTGCCCTAAAACTCTTCAACCATAGTCAAAAACTCCTTAATCTGCTAATCATCCTCAAAAACTTGCCAATTCTTAACATTATCAGGAACAGAGGGTCTGTGTCTCATCTCTATCTCGTATCTTAGTCTTGGATTAATAGGAGGCTTGAAAGTACTTGCAGCCACAACCAATGAATCTGCTAATCTATTCTCATCTCTTGGAATCAACTGAAAGTTAAAAGATTCAGAAAAGTTCTCCATCAAATCCCATACCTCATTTTTGTATGCTCTAAGCCTAGGGTGCTTTGTTTGGTAGTGATCTTTTATTTGCTTAATAATCAGCTCCGAATCTCCAAAAGCAGAAATTGAGTTAACTCCCATTTGTTTAGCTGTTTGAAAGCAATAATCAAGGACTCATATTTTGCCACATTGTTTGTCACCTCGAACTCTAATTTAAAGGAAAAACGGAACATATTACCTCTAGGTGCAATTAGAAGAAAACCAACACCTGTTCCTTCCTTAGAATAAGCTCCATCAAAGAAGCATTTCCACACTCCTCCAGTTTGCAGCTCTGTAATTACATTGGCTAAAGCAAGCTACTTCTGATTGTCTTCAACCAGCTCTGCATTATCATGCAGTGTGAAACAAGAAAAATCATCCTTCTCCTGGCTATATACAGGTGAATTACTTGCTCCATTTTTTGTAATTGTTTTTACAAATCTAGTTTCTCTGTACAATCTCCTTTCTTCCCCACCAAAAATCGGTATAACAACATATGTAAAATCTAGTTTCAAAACACCACCCAATTTAGCCCCCGAGGACCTAGATAGAAGCATTCCAAATCTAGCAGGAATATCTACTACTATTACATCCATGACCAAGCTTCTAGCTAGAATTTGGGCTAGTGGAACTGCCAGATCCTTAATAACCCCCAGACATTGGACTTTGTTTGAATCAAAAGAATACAAGTCCCTATAAGGTTTGGTAACTTGTAGATTTAGTTGCTTCATCACTGACAAAGGCATAATATTATGTGAAGCTCCCGAATCAAACATACAATTATGTAGGAGGAAATCATGGACCAATAAGGAAATATAAAAAGGAGGTATTGAAGAATCTACTTCCTCTACATGTGGACCAAAAACCACTACTGGTTTATCTTCTTGCAAATTTACAGTATCATTTATACTCTCATTTTCTTTTAAATTAATAAACTCAGCAATCTCCTTTTGATAAATAGGTGTTTTTGCCAACTCTGTAAGGGGAACTTGTATTCTTACCTTTTCCAACTCCTTAGTAAGACTAAACAAGTGACCCTGTTTAGCAGTCCTTTCATTCTCATCTTCACCTTTCTTCATGACTGGAATTACTTGAGGAATTGAAACAAGTTTCTCCAAAGGAATTTTTTCAACTTGATCTTGAGAAGACTCACCTTGAAGTATCTGTGTCTTGCCATTTGCATTCTGCTGCTGCTTTCCTTTATTTACTTGTTTTGCAGGTTGATATTTTTGCACAGTCTCATTTGGTGAGGAAGTTGAAACTTGCTGCTCACTTTCATTTTCTTGATTTCTTGATTTTTTCCTCAATCTCAAGTCATATTTCTTATGTAGTTCAGCCTGCATTAAATCATAAAATTGTTTCCAATATTCATCAATTTCATTTTCATCATGAATGGCATTTGTTTCATCATATACATATTCTTCTCCTTCGATACCAAGTTCATCTTCATCTACGACATATAACGTAGAAATTTGGTCTTCAGGTTGTTCTTCACCAGGATCTGCTTCTATATATAAGGGTGCTTGAATCTGATCTTGATCTTTCCTTTCCCTTTGTAGGAATTGCAAAGGTTGTCTTCTGTATTAGGGATTAAAGTTCTTATTATACTGTGTTTGCTTCTGAAAATTCTTATTTTCTAACTCTAATTTATTTAACTTATCTGACAAAGTTTTAATTACATTACACATATCCTCCAATGCTTGACTTTGAGAGGATTCCATCTTTGCCTTTCCCTTGTCTTGGATAGGTTGTGTCTCTGGTGCTTTTCCTACAGCCACCAGATTTGCTTCTATCTCTAATGCATCTGTTTGGATTTGATCAAGGGTTGGAGATCTTCTTTCCCTTAATGTGAATCCAAAATTTGATTCAAAAGCCCCTGCAAAAGTTATTTTTGCACCAGTAGGAGGAGGCTTAATCTCCACTGGAAGACTATTGTACAATTTGTTAAACCTTCTGAAAAATTTGACCACAGTTTCATCAGACTTCTTCTTTATGGCATTAAACTCTATTAATGAATACCCATGGTCTCTTTTTTCTCCCCATTTTCTGAATGAATAAACGTTCCATCTCTTCCCAAGAAGGAATAGAATTATTTGGAAGTCCTTTAAACCATTTCCTCGCTTCTCCATCGAAGGAGTGAACAAAAAGTCTTAGAACAACATCTACATGTTCAACATTTTGTTTTCTACAAAATTGCAAAATACTGACACATGATTCTCTGCAGTTTGTTCATCTTCCCCTGTAAAATGAGGAAGAATCTTGAGATATTCCTGTGGCATTTGATTTAACGGTTGTGGCAATTGAAGAGGTGCATACCTATTCATCAAGAATGTAGGTACTGCCATGTTTATTGAACTTTGATTACCAACAAATGCAGAACTTTACTTAGAAGTAAATGGAGTGTGCAGAGGTGATAATGTGGATATTGGTTCAGGTTGAATAATTATAGCAGGTAAATGAAAAGTAACGGACTTTAAAGATTTCTCTTGACAGTTAGGTTCCTGAAATGAAGATGATGAAAAAGATGACTCTTTATCAGATGAATGTTCGGATAAGTTATTGCCTGATGCAGACAATGTAGGGATGGGTGTAATTGGGATCTTAGACTTTCCAGCCCTCCTAGAAACTAGATTTTCAGGATCTGAAAGAGCTTGAACCTTCTGTTGTGAAGTGTATGATCTTGTATGGGGTCTCCTTGAAGCTAGAGTTATTTCTTTGATTCAAAATAGCCAAATATTTCCTCCTCACTGAACAACCAGAGGAAAATCTTAAAAACCGAGGGAAAAGTGTTCTTGTCTTCTCTCCCTGGCAACGATGCCAATTAATGTTGTACCTTAAGAAACCAATTTCCTAGCTGTGGAGAAATTGTGCTTAAGACATTAATGATTATTGTTTGTTGTCACTTATTTGTCACTTTATTTTTTGTTGTATTCTTAAATGAAGGACCTGGAAAACTTGGTCTTTAACCCTTAATACATATGTGACCGGAAAATCTTAGAATGCCATTTGTTGCTAGATATAAATGATGAATGAAGAAAGCCTGAAGGAGAAGTTTAAGATAACATGCTTCTTAACACAGAACCTACTATCCGTCACTTAGAAGAATTATGAAAATGAGAATTGAATCATAGACAATATGCTGCTTGACACAAAAACTATTATCTATGACCCTTGGAGAAGTTAAAGATAATATGCTGCCTTACATAGAAACTATTATCTATAACTTAGAAAGGAAGATGAAAACTTCAAGTATAGGAGCAATATTTTATGGGATTTTAACTTTATCTACATAAGCAAATAAAGACTTGCAGCTTCATTACTATACTTGAAAGAAGAAAACATAAGATGACACATGATAGAGAAGTTACAAAATTATACCCAACAATTCATGGAAACTTCTGATTCTTTCATTAATCAACAACTATATCAGGAATACAGTGGCTCAGTCTCCAGGTTCTCGAAAATTCGAACCCCTTCTCTGTAAATCTTCCTCCTTTTATACATTTGTGAAATAGTTGCTGATTTTTGAAACTGTCAAACTACTAAACTGTTTCCCTAACTATCTGAATTAAAAAACTATTACAGAATTTTACAGAGGGTAAAAGACACGTCAAAGAACATGAAATAACAGGAAAATAACTGAATTTAGAAGAGGACGATAACTGCTGGCTTGCTCTGTTAATCCACTGCCGAGTTCCTTTGTATATGTCTTAATGATGTTTAATTAATTTTAGCCGTAATGAAATGTGTTTGACTTGTGTAAACCTGGGTTTACATATGTATTGGGTGTTTTGATTGGCCAAAATACAAAGAAAACATACCTAATTTCCTTCCTCTTCAGATTCGGTTTTAGCACTCATTTTCCTCTTTACACAGTGAATTTAACGCGAACCTTTGATTAATACGGAACTCAAAAAGAATTAATCTTGCTTCATAAATACATCAGATCCACTCGTTCAATGCTCCATTGACTTCGCATCACAAATCGCAATCGGCCCTTTCAAATGTTATATCAATACAAAACTTAACGATATGCGATATAACGGATGCGCCAAGAATTTAAAACATAATGCATATATTTTCGGGTCCGGCCATTCTCCACCATAGATTTCAACCCCAGGATCCGACGGCTAATATCAATTTCGGGTGGGCTACTTGCATGAGAGTTACCCTCCTGAAATGAGCGGTTTTTCTCTCTCCTCCTGTGCTACGTGTCAACCATCGAATGGATTCGAGCGCTTTCCTCTAAATACCATTTAACACTTTGCGTTCACCTGAAATCCCACTTATAGCTTTAAATCCGCCCTTCGTCTTGGTTAACGCTTGGTCTTATTCGCACCCGATGACCGTAGATATTCAATCATCAACGACGGCAATGCACCTTCGGATTTCTCTTCCACCAGCACTTCTGGTTAATCTTCGCCATTCATTCCTTGATTTCAATCTACATGATTTAATCTGGATCGTTCATTTCCTTCGACCTTATCGGTTGATCTCCAAGATCCAACGGTTCTTGTGCGTTCATTCTTCATCTGTCCACTCACTTTCAGTTTGTGCCATTCCTTCAGTGTTTTTTGGTTTCGGAGTTTTAAAACATAATATATATGTGTTTCGGGTCTGACTATCGTGAATCGCAATCAGCCAAAGCTGAGGTGCTATGTTATAACTGCCCACTGTGATTTGCGATTTCGATTCAATCGCATCGCTAACATATATATATATATATATATATATATATATATATATATATATATATATATATATATATATATATATATATATATATATATATATATATATATATATATTATAACCATTTATATTATGATTTGGTTTGATCCTTGGCTATATTGGGGCTGATTCTTTAATTCTTACTTGTTCCTTTAGCGATTTCTGATATACCATTATCACTTCTTCCTCTTGCTTTTATCTATTTTTTGAAATATTTTCAAGTTCTTGAATGAAAAATGAATACTACAAGCAACAAAAATGCATGTTACAACAACTGGTATGATGGTTTTGAGGTAGGGATATGCCTTGGTTTTGTATATTTTGATGTGAGGGAGCCTTTCCAAGGGATGGATCACCCAGGATAGGGTATTTCGGAAACTTGGAAGGTGAGTGACTACACGGAAGGGGTTGAATAGATTTCCTAAGGGACTGTGTAGCAGAGAAGGGAAGGTCACATGTATATTGTTTTGGTGATTAGCATTTCCAGATGAAATCATACGCACATTGGGAGTGTGTGCTGGAACAATGAGCTGACACTGTTCATCAAGGGGACAAGTGGCATTGGATTATAGCGTTGGACATTGGATGAAAATTTGACTTTGTAGTGGATTCTAGACTTCTTGGGAAGTAGGTGAATCCTGGTATTATTTTGAGGGTGGAGGTGTGACCCTCTGGATTCCCTTGTTGATTGATATGGGCATCGTATCCCTCATTTTCTGGTTTAGCAAATGTACATATGTGTATATATGGTTATTGTAAATATTGTAATGAGCTGTGTTATAAAGATCCAATAAGAGGTATGGTTGTTATCTTGTCATGATGTTTTGCTTTTGATCGGGTCTTTCATTGTAAATACTGCAACAAGCCAAGTTATAAATCTCCATGTGTAGTATGTTTGTTTTCAGTGGTTTTGCTGAGGTCATGGTGTGGTTTAACACCGAGGACAGTGTTCCTCGAGGGGTAGGGTTCTGTAATAGCCCTGGTGAAAAATTCCATGTAATAATAATTAATAAAGGCATAACAAGACCACAGGTAAGGGCCACTTACTCCAAGTTGAATGTTGGGCAGGACATCCTGGTGTGGGTGTTCATTTTGGTTTATTATGGCTAAGGAAATTGACAAAAGACATTAAAAGGAAAAAAGGAATTTTTGGCACATTTACTTATGAAAATAATGGAAATTAGGAGAAAAGGAAGGTGAAAGGTCACATGTTGCATGTGAGGAGGAAATTGAAGGAAAATAATGGAAAATGAAGAAAATAGAGGCCTCATTGATAAAAAGGCTTCTCAAGTTCAACTGGAAAGATTTTTCAGTGTTAAGTTTCTTAGTCAGTGTTAGGCTTGGTCATTTCAAGTTTGGAGCTCTCTCATTATTCTCTCTCTCTCTCACTCTTGGTCACTTAGATTTTTGTTGTAGCACTCTAATTTTGGATCAAGGAAGGAAAATCAAGGAAAGGAAAGGAAAGGAAATCAAGGATCAAGGAAGAAGATAAGGATCAAGAAGCTTTTGCAGGAATACTTGTAGGTAACCTTTTGCATGTGTGATTTACTAGATGGTTTGGCAATGCATGGTTTTGCATCTTGGTTTCTGGTTCTCTTGTTGTTGGTGGCATGGTTTTGTGGGGTTATGACAATGGTTTTTAGCCTAGAATTACCTTTTTTTAGATGCCATGGCGTTGGGATGTTTATTTCGGTTTTAAGCTTTGGTTTTCCGGATGGATTTCGGAATCTAGGGTGGAGTTGGTATCAAGGTTTGTTCCCAAATTCCTAGGAATCCCTTGACTAGTTTTGGCAGGATACACGATAAAACCTAAGGGAGAAGTCTCGGTTTAGGGCCTAGTGATTTGGGTTTTGTATTGACGTAAAGCTTGAGAGTTTGGTCTCGGCTTAGGGCGTAGTGATTCAGGTTTGGATTGTGGTAAACCCTGAGAGACAAGGAGACAATAAATTCCTCAATGATAGTGATGGATTCTGGATGGAATTCCAAGTTCGGTTCGGTTGTGATCAAAGCATCGGTTTTGGTGTGATCACGGTTTGATGAGGGTGGAGGTGGTTTAACCTCTAGATTTCCTTGGTTGTTCTATGAGATCCCACATTCATGCTTGGAATATGGCATAGGGGTGATTGGCTGAAAGAAAGATTTGGTTCAACCATGTCTACGGTTGGGTGGTACATATAAGTACCGAATCTGGTTAGATTTTCCTATGATTACGAAAGCTAAAACATCTTACTTTTTAATTTATTTATATGTGGATTTTATGGCTGCCATATCTCTAATATTTACATGGCTTAATGATGTTTATAAGCATGGTTATATGACAGGTTCATGTCATGGTTATCTCATGTTTTTACTTGAAAATGAATGGACAATGTATCTATGACCTAATGGATGGAATGGAAGTTAAAGTCATAAGGAAACAATGCTTCATGGTGAATCTCATATAAGTATGACACCTCTGTGCTTAGATATGTTATTTACACTTGTAGGTTGCATATTTACTAAGTTTGACAAAATGTATGTCATGGTTAGACTTGGTTATGTCAAGCCCTTGATCAATTTTTGTGTTAGAGGCTTTGCCTTGGTGTCATCTATTGTCTTGGAAAGTCTCATAAAGTTCTAGGCATTGGTTTGGAGACTAGCCTTGAAAAATTGGCTTAAATCTTGCAGTCTCTGGCATAGAACTGGCTGAAAGAGACTGTAGTCTCTCCCTTGCAGGCATTGTGGGAGCGACTATAGGGTTCCAGTTGCATGCATGCCTTGTCATGGGAGTGACTGTGGGTTTAATTCATTGAAATGCTAGGTTAACTTAGGGGTTGGGCACCTGGAGTGGTGGATTATCTCTTGGGGGTCCTGAAGCACTTGATGGAGGCCCGTAAGGTCTTGTTTTGTCGACTCAATTTCCTTAAGGTTACATAGGAGCTTGAGTCTTATCATAGTGGCCTCTCGTCGCATGTTTACCCTTACTAGCCGGTTACTTGGGTAGATGTAGGAGGAGGGTGTTACATCATACATGCATTAACATTTCATTTACTAATCAAAACATGATAAGGACCATGACTAAGATCTGTCATAAAACCATGCTTATAATCGAAAAAATAATAACAATAGAACAATCATTAAAGCCACATAATAACAAGTACATTTACACATAAAACAAAAGAGGAAAATACATATTATTAACATATACAAAATCCAACAAAGTCAGGGACTTGCATGTACCACTCGACCATAGATTGGGTTGAACCAAATATTTATTTCAACCAATCACCCCAGTGGCATATTACAAGCATGAATATGGGACTCACAACAAAACCAACCAGGCTTCCTCAGGCTTTAACATGTATCTTGCTAAGGGATTCCTAGGCCCAAACAATAAACATACACTACAGGATTTACTGCAATCCCATCACCGATCAAGGGATCACTAGGCCTAAACAAGCATGGATATGTCTGGATCTATCCACCTAAAAGCTGAGGAATTTTTCTGTCTCTTCCCTATAGGCTTTACCGCGTATCCCACCATTATCGATCAAGGTATTCCTAGGCCCAACAAGGGTATTCACAATTAGGCTTTACCGTGTATTCCACCATTACTGGTCAAGGGATTCCTAGGCCTTGTTATTTTTCTTGAGACCACCCCACTCAGTTTCGAAACGATTCAGAAATATAACTCAACCAAGTAAGAAAAACCCCATCACACCGTGGCTATTCGGAAATGGAAAGGCAAGGATGAAAACCATTGTCACACCTAGAAAAATCCATGCCAATGACAACAATAAAACCACAAACACGCATGCATATACCATGCATGAAAAATCTAGCAAGGAAATAATACATGCAACTCAATACCTGCAAGTAATCCCACTGTAGCCGCTTGATCACACTCTTCCTTTCTTGATCTTTGCTTCCCTTTGTCTTGTCCTTCCTTTGCCTTCCTTCCTCCAATCCTAGAGTGCTCCAATAATACTCTAAGTGTATAAGAGTATGAGAGACTAGAGAGAATAGAGAGAGAGATCCAAAACTGAACTGACAAAAAGGTTGTGAACTGATCCTCAAAAGCCTTTTTATCAATGAGGCCTCCATTTTCTTTAATTTATATTATTTTCCTTTGTTTTCCTCCTCACATATCACATGCAACCTGTGACCTTTCAACTTCATTTTCTCATATTTTCCATTATTTCTATAAATAAATGCCAAATAATATCTCTTTGTCTTTCTGAATCCTTTTCCATTGCCTTTGCCAATTTACTTAGCCATAATAAACCAAGTGAACACCCACACTAGGATTATTTTTTCCCAACATTCAACTTGTATTACATGTCCCGTGACCTTGGTTATTATTTTTCCTTTATTAACTTTATTACATGGATTTTTGACCAAGGTTGTTACAAAACCCTCCACCTTGGGGGAATACTGTCCTCGGTGTTAAATGATACCTACAACCAGTAAAACTGCTAAAAAGAGAAAACATACTGCCCATGGAGCTTTATAACTTAGCTCAATGTAGTATTTACAACGATCAATTTGCTGAAAATAAAACCAACCTGACAAACATAACGACATGAAAACCATACCGCTTATTGGAGATTTATAACATAACTCATGGCAGTATTTACATCCATATACATATATGCATACCAAAACGCCACACCAAAACATATACCAAAAGACATCTGCTCAACTAGAAAATAGAGAAGGATACATAGCCTGCATTTAATCATCCATCTCCCATGTAGCTTCATCAGCCTCAAAGTGCTTCCACTACACTTTAACCTACTCAATTGATCAGTTCTCGAGCATGAGCACATTTCTATGCAAAATATACTGAGGTTCCAGCTAGAATTATCCTTCTGGCTCCACCTGTAATACTTTCAATTCAATCACATGATCAACATATTTAACATACTTCTTAAGCATCGACACATGGAAAACATAAAAAAATTTCCTTTTCAGAGGCAGTGCAAGTCGATAGGCTATTGGTCCAATCCTCACAAGAATCTTGAAAGGTCCACAATACCGAGTTTCCAGTTTGGCACATGATCTAATCCTCAAGGAACTCTTCTTGGGCTTGATGTGCAAGTACACCTGTTCCCCAACCTGAAACTCCCTAAACACCCTGTGCTGATCTGCATAACTCTTCTATCTATCCTGTGTTGTCTTTAAATTCTTCTTTATTACCTACGTTTCTTTTCTTTAAATTCTTATTTATTACCTGCTTATCTTGTTCCATCTCTTCCAACATGTCTAGTCCTATTAATACCATGTTCAATGGATCACTCCAACTTATGGGAGTATTACAACTCCGCTCATAGAGTTCCTCAAATAGACTCATCATCAGAGACTCCTGATACCCAATGTTGTAAGAAAACTCCACCAGTGGAAGATACTCTTCCCACTTCCATTGTTGATGCATCACATACATCCTCAACATGTTCTCCAAAATCCTGTTGACCCTCTCAATTTACGAATGATAAGTTATATTGAAGGCCAACTCTGTACCCAAACCTACAAATAACTCTTTCTAGAACCTGGAAGTGAACTTAGTATCCCTTTCTGATACAATTTTCTTTGGAACACCGTGCAACCTCACATTATCTCTGATGAAGACCTGTGATACATCATTAGCTGAATAAGTAGACTTCATCAGAATGAAGTGTTCTACCATTGTCAAACTGTCAACCATAACCATGATGGAATCATGCTGTTTGGATGTCCTCAGAAAATTTGTAATGAAATCCATTGAAATGACCTCCCATTTCCACTCTGGAATCAAAATCAGTTGTAGTAAAATGCATGGATGCTTACATTTTGCTTTTACCTGTTGACAATCCAAACATTAGCCACAAATTCCGCTACTTCCTTCTTCAGATTCGGCCAATAGTAGAACTTCTTTACCATTGTCAACGTCTTATGATATCTTGGGTGACATGAATATGTCTTAGCATGAAATTCCCTCAAGATAAGCTTCTTGATCTCGCTTTTGTCCGACACATATATCCTATCCCTAAATCTGACCAAACCATCCACTGTGAGATGATAGTCCACATCCTAATCACCTGTACCCTGTTATAACCTGTGCATAAGATCCCTATAACTATCATCCTGATGTTCTACCTACAAGATCCGACCCTATAAATATGTCCCATAAGAACTCATAACTTTTATATGATTCATCGACACCCTTATGTTAAGAGCATTTGCAACCCTATTTTCCTTTCCCTTAATGTGCCTATTCTTGAAATCAAACTCGCCGACCATGGAAAAACATCTGGCTTACCTGGAATTCAGATTCGGTTGGTCAAAAAATTATCTCAATACATTGTGATCACTCATCAATATGGACCTCCAGCTAAGAAGATAGTGTATCCACATCTTCATTGCATGGACGACCATTGCCAACTCAAGGTCATGTGTAAGATAATAATGCTCATGCTCATTCACATTCCATGACTCAAGCACACTACCTATCCTTCTTGCATCAAGACTCCACCAAGTCCTCTCTTGAAAGCATATGTGCATACCACAAACTCTTTGTTTGGACCTACAATATTTAAAACTAGAGCATTTGTCAACAACTGCTTCAACTTCTCAAAACTGGTTGCACATTCCTCTATCCATTCAAATTTCTTACCTTTCCTCTGCAATGATGTAATAATATAGGAAATCTGAGAGAAGTTCCTAACTAACCTCCTATAGTACCTTGCTAACCCCATAAATGACCTGACCTCATCCACATTCCTAGGAGCTACCCATTTGATGATAACTCTTATCTTTTCCGGATCCTCTACAATACATTCCTCGGAGATCAAATGCCCCAAGTAATGTACCTATGTCTGAAAGAAACTGCGTTTACTAAGATTAGAATACGACTGATGCTCTCTTAGCAATCTCAATACTGTTTCCAAGTGTTTCACATGTTCTTCCTCATTCTTAGAATATATCAATATATCATCAGTGAATACAATGAAAAACTTGTCTAGATAGGGATGAAACACACATTCATCAAACACATAAAAGTAGCTAGAGCATTAGTCAAACCAAATGGAACTACAACAAACTCATAATGGCCATACGTGGTCTGGAAATTAGTCTTGTAAATATCCTCTTCTTTGATGCGTACCTGATGATATCTGAATCTTAGATCAATATTCAAGAACACTGTTTCTCCCTTCAACTGATCAAACAAGTCATCAATCCTCAGCAACATATACTAGTTCTTGATGGTTACCTTATTCAACTTCCTATAATCAATTCATAACCTGAGATTACCATACTTCTTATTTACAAACAATATTGGTGCACCCCAAGGCGATACACTTGGCCTAATGTACCCTTTTTCAAGCAATTCCTTCAACTACAAGTTCAGTTCTACCAACTCTAGTGTGCTCATCTTGTAAGGTGCCTTTGATGTTGGTGTTGCCCATGGTACCAACTCAATGGGAAAGTCCACTTCCCTGTGAGGTGGAAGCTTTGAAATATCTATAGGAAATCATCCTGAAACTGTTGTAAAACTGGGTACCTTCTCAATACCTTGGAATCCTTGACATCCTTACCTTTATCACTAGAAACATGCGTTATGAACAACACACACCCTTTCCTGTGACTATTCTTTTCTTGCATAGCTATAACCATTCTAACCAATGTATCCTTCTTCTTACCTTGCAAGATTCTCTATTCTCCACGGTCATCCAAACACTCAATGGCCTTGTCACAACAATCCACTTTGGTCCTATGAAGATACAACTAGTCCATACCCAAAAGCATACTATATGATCCCGATGGAATTACATTCAAATGTGCTGATGTAGGCATACCATTCAACTCAAATGTACAAGCTCTTACCCAATGATGAAATATTTTGTTTGTACTTGTAGCCAACTGTACTAACCAATATTTTTTCTTGCACTTCTTTATTGAAGCCACACTTATCCACTAGGCCAGGGTTAACATAACTATAATTAGATCCAGGGTCAATCAAAATAGAGACAACTTGATCACAAAGGTTACGTCCATCTCGATAATAGATGCTTGGTGATCCACCTGCATGTTATCCAATGTTGCATAGATCCATGGAATGCTCTGCCCAACATCCCCAATTGTCTACGCTTCTTGTGCACTGCAAATATAAGGCCTACCACCATGATACTATGGAAAATCCCTCTTGAGATGCTCCTTACCACATATTCAACACTGCAACTTTCCCTTACCATCACCTTTATTCTATTGTCCTGTCATATGTGACCCATGTCCCTATCCAACTACATTAAACTTCTTGTAAGGAACAACATTCTCTTTCTCACCTGTATCATGATGCCTTGTTCTTTTTAGTTGCCATTTACCTTTAGTATTGTTCCATTTCCAACCTTGCTGAGATTTTGACTTATGCTTTGATTGCTCATAACAATGCTTCAACTTCCCAATGACTTCTTCAAGTGACCAAGGCTCATCATAATCAATCCGATATGTAAATGCTAATGGTAATCTGATGAAAAACCTATGAAATTTGGGTAAACATGTGATGAAGAGTTACTATGATATGTTTCGACCTCCTAGATCACCTTAAGGAAGTTTAACCAACAGACCAATACTTTACAGACCTTCCGTAGTTGCTATAGGACCCCCAAGAGCTAACTAGTCACTCTAGGTTCCCAACCCCTGAGTTAACTTATCTTTTCACTGAACTAGACCCCCAGTCGCTCCCATGACAAGCCCTCTAAGTGACTAAAACCCTCCAGTCGCTCCCATGAAAATCCATCCATGCAACTACAGTCTTTCTCAGGTTGTTCTGTGCTGGCGACCTGTTGTGGTCACCAACAACCCCCCTCTTTGATTGGTATTAGCAATAACACCAAGCAAATGGGGACCCTTAACGAAAATCCAAAAAACATTTTATCAAAAATTTTTGTATTTTAAACTCCCTAAAAGCTATATCGCATCGCGAAGAGAGAGTGAGACGTTTTCCTATGCGCATAATAAACTGCGAAGAAGCGGCACAAAATTCATCGCATCGCTTATATTATGAAGCGCTCTTAAATGAAAAACTTAAGGAATCGCCGACGGCCGACATGCGACGTCGCATATCGCAACATCGTAAAAACAACACACGATGATTACGAAACTGCGATCTGCGATACTGCGATTTGCGACACTGCGATCTGCGATACTGCGATCTGCGATACTGCGATCTGCGATTTGCGATCTGCGATGAATGCGATCACCAGTTACTGCGATGATACATCTTAAACGACGACTGCGATGCGAGTCGCAGAAATCACTCATCGCAAAGGTTCCTCGGCACAGCGTTCAAGGAAAGCTGTCTGCAGACCAAATTGAGCGCGCACCTAAAAAGAATTTAATGATTGTACGCCAAAGTATCCGAGAAGTATTGTATTGTGTTTTTTGAAGAGTCAGTTCATTATGAGTGTCATGATTATGCATTCATTAGAGCTTAAATCTTTCATGTCAATCTTTTCGTCGTTACTCTTTTTCTTTGCGTAAACTACAAGACAACAGCTAATATAAATCAATATGCAGGAAACATCTAAGGAGAACAGAGAAGAAATGCCTTCGCAAACGGATGCCGCATGCAGCAGGACCACGGATTCCAAAGTATCACTCAACAGAGACTGATGGAAATAGACTATCCAAGACTCAGAGTCAAAGGCACACAAAAGCAGCATGTTCACAAAAGATCCTAAAGCTTAGACTGGGTAAAGCAAAAAGAAAAATGCTAAAGAGGGAAAGCGCTCCAGAAAAGCCTGGAACAAAGAACGAAAGCAGTTTTCAATTCAGAAAATTGTCCAGAGAGCAAAGTCCCTGATTTATTCAGTCATTCGCAAGGCCGGAAAGCGAAATAGCAACAACACAATCAGTTTGAGAGAAATTTGGGTTATTACCAAGAATACACGCAGCGAATACACCGAGTCAGAGGAAAATATCTTCTAGTTTGTCAGAAAAGCGGTGCCAGCTCTTGTTGTTTCTATTTTCGTAACTCAAACGAAAGAAGAAGACAACCAGCCGACTCTTCCCAGGCGAATGTTGCATTTCTTACAACACTAAGGAGCAAATACAAAAACGGTTAGAAATTAGATTTAATTTTTAGAAATAAATTTGCTTTAGTAGAAGGGCGGTCATTTGAAACCGTGTCCTAAATTTATGTAATTAAGATTAATTAGTTAGCAGTATTTAAACCCTTCTCAGGCATTTAGAGAAGGGTTCGGAAATTTGTCAAAAAACTTGTCCTCAGAACATGCACTTTTGCACCCTCGGAGGGGGTTTTTGGTGAATGGATGGATCGAGATTTATCAATATTTGCATTTAATGTCTGCTACTGATGTTGCTCTTTTGTACTCTTAGTAGATGTTAGAACAAGTAGAGATAAATCGTTATTGCTTAAAGCTTATGAGTGGAACCAGTCATAAATCGTACTTTTATCTCTTGACCTGTTTCTGTTCATATTCTTAAAGTGATATGCAGTTTCAATTGTTTATACGTTAATGCATGAATGTGTGGGTTACCATTTGGCACTTCTGTACTGTGGAGTCATTTATTCGTGCTTGATATATGAATAACTCATTATGCGATATGCTGTTCACAACTATTTTGCCTAACTTTTTATGCAGAATGGTTTATCTTAATTGATTTCTATTCTTATGATAGCTGAATGATCTTTATTACCAATTATTGTTTGAAATCTTTTTAGATTGCATAATAGAAGAAATACACCTAGGTTAGTGTAGATTAGATGTGTTGTTTTTCCTTTATTAGATTACAATAGCATAGAGTTAGCTTAGAAGTTTGAATTAAATTAGCTTAGAACACTCCTAGATCAGCATCATTCAACTCTACACACACACACACCCCTTAGATTGGGAAACTGGTCCCATTATCCCCAGTCGGACCCGCTATACCAAACGGATAAGGATCTGCCAACCAAGGTCCAGACCGGGTGGGTATCCCCCTTGTTGTCGACCCGATTTTCGGGCCTTCAACATATTTGGCGCTAGAAGGAGGGCCCAAACTATGAATGGCATCTAAATCAAAATCTAAACACCATTCTGAGAGTAAATTGCCCTCACCAACTCCCCCGACTTCTCCAGTACGATTAAATCCAGAGTCAGAAGTCGCTCGGGTATCAACCGCTGCTACACACCCTAATATTTCAGACCAACCTATCATTGAACCCCCTGAAGCTCAAACTCTGATTCGAAAACTCCAGGGATTTTCTATTTTTTCTTAGAGGTCTGAAAAAATCTCAAAGCAGCGTGACTTCGCAGTACAATCCTGCTCATCCTCTGACCAGACTAAAGAGCGAAAAATTTGGCATCCAGCCAACTGAGTTTCCTCTTCCCACCAGGAAAAGAGCAAGGAAAACACCACCAGAGTTTGACAGTGAGACTCTTTCATCTACGTCGTCCATCTCAACCCCCTCACCACGAAGTCAGCCACCCACGTCTTCATTTCAAACCATTCATCCATATTCCACAACCCCTCCTCTTCAATCATCAAAGATCATAATACCTTCATCTTCCCAGCATCAGGGATCATCCTCTGCACTTACATTCACTAGCAGCTCAACGATGGCCCAGTCTCCATGGAACAATCCTGGGGCAGTTTTAATGCCTCCACCTCTGAGCCCAATACCGGCCCATCCTGAGAAATGGCTACCCAAGTTCAATCCAGAGGCAGGCATGCTAGCTGAAGAACATATCAATAATTTCATGCTTTCTGTTAATCTCAACGGAGTTACCAACGAGGATGCTGTCGTCCGGCTTTTTCCCTACACAATGCAAGGAACAGCCGGGTCATGGTACTTTTCATTACCTTTCGGGTCTATCACAAGTTGGGACACTTTTCAAAGTCAATTTCTTACCAAATTTGGCGATGACAGATCAACGACGACATTAATAAACGACCTATCCAATCTCAAAGCCGAGGCTAGAGAACCCATCAAAGACTTTAACTTACGGTTCAATAAAATCCTCAACAAAATTCCTGCTGCTTCCCAGCCCAGCGAAGAAGTGAGATGTGAATGGCAAATAAGACAACCTTAGTTGAAAATTTGACAGAGGCGATAGCAGTAGAGAAACGCGTAGTAGCCCTGGAAAAGAGATCTGCGATAGAGGAACGCAAATCTAAGAAAATCTCCTACAAGGAAGACCCCAAGAAGAAACAATCGAAAGATCCTTTCGATTTGGAGGGATTACAAAAAGTGTTAAAAACCATGTCCAATGAGATGATTGACATAAAAAAACAAGTAGCAGAAACTTCTTCGAGAAAGCCCTATAGAGCTTTTAAAAGAAATCCTTCAATGGAGGTGAAACCGCCCAACGCTATCTCAAACATCGAATCTGAAGAAGAAGAAGAAGAAGAGAATACCACTGAAGGGCAGACCGATGACGAAGAAGTTGTGGAACTACAAGGAATGTGGGATTTCATCCTCCCACAAGAAGAAGATCAAGAAGCATTTCCGGTTAGTACACGAAGCAAAAATCAACTTGATCCTCCCCAAACTACCCCCAAGCAAAAGGGCGCAAGCCCTGCAACAAAAGACAAAGTCGCAACAAAGAAAACAACCGCGAAGGCGACTCAATCTAGCCCAGTCCGATCAGATCAAACACCTCCATTAAGAACACTCATTGTGTC
Organism: Pinus tabuliformis; assembly: GCA_031772625.1. Taxonomy (NCBI): domain Eukaryota; kingdom Viridiplantae; phylum Streptophyta; class Pinopsida; order Pinales; family Pinaceae; genus Pinus; species Pinus tabuliformis. The sequence goes on along the minus strand of CM062808.1, from coordinate 887,101,105 downwards.
GGATGAAATGGAGTATAACATTATTGATGACATGAAAAAGACTAGGGCTAATATCACTCTTTATGAGTTGAGCAAATTGAAACATCAACAGAAGATAATGATGAAAGAATTACATGCCGTACCTACTACATCTCTGCCTACAGCTGTAGCTTCCCATAACACGGGAAGACCTCCAACCAACACGATCAATAAGATTGACCCAAATGACATCGCCTTGATTGGAGGGAGATCAAGGTCTCACACTCCCCCTTTTCTTCTCACTTACGAAATTTTCAACAAAAACGTGCACAATTGTTTGATAGATTCTGGTGCTTCAACGAATATTTTACCTAGATCAATATGTGCCAAGTTGAATGTTCAACCGTAAAAATCCGCAGTGCGCATAGTTCAGCTTGATCGATCCCAAGTCGAAGTGATTGGTGAACTTAACCAAGTGACCATAAGATTGTCATCTAACCCGAAGGTGTGTCAGGTTATTGACATTCTAGTAGCTGATATCCCTGAATTCTATGGCTTAATTCTTAGCAGGGATTGGTCTGAAAAACTCCATGGATATTTCTCAACCGACTGGTCGCACATGTGGTTACCCTACAATGGTAAACCGAATCAAATAAAGGTTGAAAGAGAGTTACACCAGAAGTACATAGTGACAGAATTGGAGGGAGAAAATGAAGCAATAGCATACAACAGCAGCATCATAGGAAACTACTCGGTAGATTCTTTCCTCGGCAATTTTAATGCTCAGACCTCACCTTACTTAGAAAATTCAGTTTTGTCCCAAGTAGAAAATTTTTCCCAAGCCGATGATTCGAAGTGTGTTAATTTTTAGATAACTCTGTAAATACATCTTTGTTTTGGAAATTATATTTTGACGGCTCCAAATCTAACGAGGGAGCAGGAGCAGGATGCGTTCTAATTAGCCCAGACGGAAATAAGACCATGCTTACGTGCAGGCTTGAATTCGATTGCACGAACAATACAGCGGAATACGAGGCCTTGGTGCAAGGCCTATACAAAGCAATCGGGTTGAACGTTAAGTACCTTCAAGTCTTCGGAGACTCTGAAATTGTCGTCAAACAGGTACGTAACACCATACATTGCCTATCAGGTCATTTGAAGCACTATCAATCTTTAGTTCAAGATCTGACTACACATTTCATAGCATTCGATATTTCGTCAATCCCAAGGCTCCAAAATGCGAGCGCAGACCTGTTAGCTAACATAGCCTCTAGACTTATTCCCTCTGAAGATTTTAGTCCAGATAGATTCTCTATAGAATTAATTTTTAGACCGTCCATCCCTGACAACATTACAAACTGGAGAGTGTTCAATGATGATCCAGACATTGTAAATTTCCTCACTTCTGAAGGATCCTACTCAAATCAAATAATTGACGAAGACCATCACGATCATCAAATACAACAGCATAGTACTGATAATGATATACCTAAGTCGGTGGTTAAATTAGAAGACTTATATGATTTGAAAAGTCGGTTTAAAAGGTCTACCAATGCTAAACTTCACAGTTCGACTCTGAACTACGATTTAGTAAACCTAGGAACCGATGAGAAACCACAAAACGTCAATCTAGGCCACGACCTAGCACCTGAAGAGAAATTAGCATACATCCGTCTTTTGAGACAATATAGACATGTTTTTGCCTGGAACTACGATGAGTTGAAAACATACGACACTTCTATCATTCAACACACTATCCCGATGATTGACAATGAAAAACCTGTCCAACAGAAGCTCAGAAAAATCCACCCCAATTTAGAAAATCAGATAAAAACTGAGCTAAATAAGTTGTTGAGAGCCAGAATAATCTTCCCCGTCAGACATTCCAAATGGGTCTCTAATATGGTACCCGTTAGAAAGAAAAACAGAGATATTCGAATTTGTATTGATTTCCGAAACCTCAACAAAGCCTGTCAAAAAGACAATTTTCCCCTCCCACCTATGGAGCAGATATTACAGGTAGTAGCAGGCTCAGAATTAATGTCTTTTTTGGATGGATTTTCAAGATACAATCAAGTGCTGGTGCATCCCGATGATCAGCTAAAAACCACATTCCGAACTAAATGGGGCACATACGCATATCGGAAGATGCCATTTGGTTTGATCAATGCCGGCGCTACATTTCAGAGAGCCATGGACATCGCATTCAAAGGCTTGGTCAATAAATCTGTAGTGATTTACTTGGATGATATAATAGTGTACTCCAAGAAGCGAAGCGACCACCTCAAAGACTTGAAACAAATATTTCAACAATGTTTAAGGTACAGGATTTCACTTAACCCGAGGAAATCTTTTTTCGCATTAAGTGAAGGAAAACTTCTAGGATTCATAGTGTCAAAATCTGGCATTCACATTGAACCTGACAGAATTAAAGAAATTTCCGAAATATCCATGCCTCATAACAAAAAGGCCATGCAATCTTTCCTTGGTCAAATTAATTTTGTGAAGAGATTTGTCCCAGATTTCTCACGTATTGTTTCTCCTTTGCAAAATATGATCAAAAAGAATTCAAATTTTAAATGGGGTGAAGATGAGCATGAAGCATTCAACTTGATAAAACAAGCCATCATTAACGCTCCATCTTTAGCAACCCCGAATTTTTCAGAATATTTTATCTTATACACATTTGCCTCAGAAAAATCTTATGCCGCGATTCTAACTCAAACAAATCAAGAGAAAGCGGAAGCTCCAATTGCATTTTTTAGCTCAAATTTACAAGGTGCTGAACTCAACTATTCCGATGTAGAGAAACAGGCGTACGCTGTTTTCAAAGAAATCAAATATTTCAGACCTTTCTTACTCAAAGCTCATACTAAGGTCATAGTACCGTTTCTAGCGGTAAGGAATCTTCTGATACAGAAGGATGTGGGCGAAAAAAGAGCAAATTGGATCACCGCTTTACAAGAATACGATCTTGAGATCAAACCAGCAAACATTGTGAGAGGCCAAGGCTTCTGCAAAATGTTGGCTGGAGCATTGCAAATTCCTGAGAATTGATCTGACGAGGTACATACGTATGAGGTAAGCCTAAATGATGCGGAATCATTATACGCTGACACCATTTATTATCTTAAGAATGGGTATGCTCCATCACGCTTGGATCACACCAAGAAAAGAGATCTGAGGTTAAAAGCCAAACAATACCAACTCATAAATGATGTTTTGTTTAAAAGGAATTATGATTCTGTGCTTCTTAGGTGTCTTGAGAAAACTGAAGCCGAAAAGGTTTTGCAGGAACTCCACGATGGGCCAGCAGGCGGACACTATGCTGGAGATACTACTGCACATAAAATCTTACGTGCAGGATATTATTGGCCCACACTGTTCAAAGACTCACACAGTTACATGAGGAAATGCCCAATCTGCCAGACTGCTACAGGGAAACAAAAGAAACCGTCCATGCCACTACAGCCGGTAAACATCGAGCAACCATTCAACCAGTGGGGCTTGGACATAATAGGTGAGATCGTTCCTCACTCTTTTAAGCAGCATAGGTACATCCTAACGGCAACGGATTATTTTACTAAATGGGTAGAAGCAGTTCCTCTCAAGACAGCTAATTCTGAAAATATTATTGAATTCATAGATCAATATATAATCACTAGGTTTGGATTGCCAACGACCTTAATATTTGATAATGCTTCATACTTTTCTGGAAATACAATGACTGAGTTTGCACTCAAAAGAGGGTTTAAACTGAAATATTCGGCCAACTACTATCTGCAAGGTAATGGATTGGCTGAATCAACAAACAAAAACCTAATTAGGATTATTAAAAGAACAGTCGACCAAAACCAAAAGAATTGGCACAAAACGTTGGTAAATGCTTTATGGGCAGATAGAATAACGAAGAAAGCTTCAATCGACACTTCTCCCTTTAATTTAGTTTATGGGAAAGAAGTGGTTCTTCCAACTCACTTAGTCATTCCCTCTTTATCTTTAGTACAACACATCGATGAGATACCCACCTCCTCCATACAACTAAGGCAAATGGAAATAATTAAATTAGAAGAACGACGAGAACAAGCTAAGAAAACCCATGCTCATCACCAAGCGCTGATAAAATCCTCTTTTGACTCAAGCATAATGACCAAATTTTTTTTTCAGATGGGAGATTTAGTTTTGAAATGGGATAAAGCTCATGAAGAAAAGGGCAAACATACGAAATTTCAGAAACTGTGGCTTGGTCCTTTTCAGATTGTAGAATTCATAAGCCCATCGACATTTGTGTTGCAGGATTTAACAGGTAGAAGAGATTCTTTAACTGTTAATGGACAGATTCTTAAAAAATATTTTCCATAGAAGATTACTCTTCTATTTTTTGTAGGATAGTTTTAGTTTTTATTTGTTTTCTCTTTCTTATGAATAAAACCGGTTGTAGATGGTCACTAAAAGGGTTCATGAAAAGAACACCAATTCTTTATCAGATTTTGAGCTTTTCGCTTGTACAAGTAGCAAAATTTTTCGAAATATCTGATTTTTATTATTGACAGGTAGAGTTAACTTTAGCCTAAACATTGATGCTAGTTTCAACTTCAAAAAATTTGATGAAAGCAACCTTTTGGTCAAAAATTGTTTTATATCAGCACAATGAAAGGTATCAATAATAAAATAAATATTCTCTGTAAGGCCGCTGCTTTCAAACTCTATTATTGTCATCCAAAGCTTTCTTAAGGAAAGACAATGACTTCCTCCCTGCTAAAGGAAATCACAACGTTCAGAAGAACAATCCTGGAAAACACTATATCTCAAAGAATAAGAGGTCTGAGCCGGCTTATCATGATCATAGATATTATAACTTGCTGACTTTGCCAATACTGTCTACCAAAACAGGGCAACGACTCAAGATTGTTGCAATCAAAAGACAAGGGGTCTCATCACGAGCCAGCTTGTTCAGCAAAAGTGTAAATCAAGTGAATGACTGTGTCATAATTTGGCCACCAAACCAAGACATTGTTCTTTAGAGAATAAAAAAAGGAAAAAGTGTCAAAAAGGGTTTTCCTCTGAAAATGCTGTAAATAACCTCAAGCAGGATAAAGGATCATTGTTAGATAAATAGGTAACCCTGTTGAGGCTATGGACGCTTGCGGGCAGCAGAGGCTCTACCTACAACGAATGAGCATATTTTAAAAGGCCAGCGCACAGAGAAGACCTTATTTTATCTTTAAAAGACCAAGTAGTGTCTGGTGTGAATACAAGAACTAAGCCTGAGGAAACAAACGACTGGAATTCGAAAAAGTTGAGACGAAGTATCAATGTTAGGATAAGGCATAATATACTCTATCTGTCCATAACAAAATTTAGATATATGAAAATTTTTCTGCTTCGGAAGTTGAAATTCAATAGAAAAACAGAGATAACTGGTTCTTCACAGTGAATCGCCATTGTTGTGGTCACCAACAACCCCCCTCTTTGATTGGTATTAGCAATAACACCAAGCAAATGGGGACCCTTAACGAAAATCCAAAAAACATTTTATCAAATTTTTTTGTATTTTAAACTCCCTAAAAGCTATATCGCATCGCGAAGAGAGAGTGAGACGTTTTCCTATGCGCATAATAAACTGCGAAGAAGCGGCGCGAAATTCATCGCATCGCTTATATTATGAAGCACTCTTAAATGAAAAACTTAAGGAATCGCCGACGGCCGACATGCGACATCGCATATCGCAACATCGCAAAAACAACACACGATGATTACGAAACTGCGATCTGCGATACTGTGATCTGCGATACTGCGATCTGCGATACTGCGATCTGCGATTTGCGATCTGCGATGAATGCGATCACCAGTTCCTGCGATGATACATCTTAAACGACGCAATCCTCGACACTGCGATGCGAGTCGCAGAAATCACTCATCGCAAAGGTTCCTCAACACAACGTTCAAGGAAAGCTGTCTGCAGACCAAATTGAGCGTGCACCTAAAAAGAATTTAATGATTGTATGCCAAAGTATCCGAGAAGGATTGTATTGTGTTTTTCGAAGAGTCAGTTCATTATGAGTGTCATGATTATGCATTTATTAGAGCTTAAAGCTTTCATGTCAATCTTTTCATCGTTACTCTTTTTCTTTGCGTAAACTACAAGACAACAGCTAATATAAATCAATATGCAGGAAACATCTAAGGAGAACAGAGAAGAAATGCCTTCGAAAACGGATGCCGCATGCAGCAGGATCGCGGATTCCAGAGTATCACTCAATAGAGACTGATGGAAATAGACTATCCAAGACTCAGAGTCAAAGGCGCACAAAAGCAGCATGTTCACAAAAGATCTTGAAGCTTAGACTAGGTAAAGCAAAAAGAAAAACGCTAAAGAGGGAAAGCGCTCCAGAAAAGCCTAGAACAAAGAACGGAAGCAGTTTTCAATTCAGAAAATTGTCCATAGAGCAAAGTCCCTGATTTATTCAGTCATTCGCAAGGCCGGAAAGCAAAATAGCAACAACACAATCAGTTTGAGAGAAATTTGGGTTATTACCAAGAATACACGCAGCGAATACACCGAGTCAGAGGAAAATATCTTCTAGTTTATCAGAAAAGCAGTGCCAGCTCTTGTTGTTTCTATTTTCGTAACTCAAACGAAAGAATAAGACAACCAGCCGACTCTTCCCAGGCGAATGTTGCATTTCTTACAACACTAAGGAGCAAATACAGAAACGGTTAGAAATTAGATTTAATTTTTAGAAATAAATTTGCTTTAGTAGAAGGGCGGTCATTTGAAACCGTGTCCTAAATTTATGTAATTAAGATTAATTAGTTAGCAGTATTTAAACCCTTCTCAGGCATTTAGAGAAGGGTCCGGAAATTTGTCAAAAAACTTGTCCTCAGAACATGCACTTTTGCACCCTCGGAGGGGGTTTTTGGTGAATGGATGGATCGAGATTTATCAATATTTGCATTTAATGTCTGCTACTGATGTTGCACTTTTGTACTCTTAGTAGATGTTAGAACAAGTAGAGATAAATCGTTATTGCTTAAAGCTTATGAGTGGAACCAGTCATAAATCATACTTTTATCTCTTGACCTGTTTCTGTTCATATTCTTAAAGTGATATGTAGTTTCAGTTGTTTATACGTTAATGCATGAATGTGTGGGTTACCATTTGGCACTTCTGTACTGTGGAGTCATTTATTCGTGCTTGATATATGAATAACTCATTATGCGATATGCTGTTCACAACTGTTTTGCCTAACTTTTTATGCAGAATGGTTTATCTTAATTGATTTCTATTCTTATGATAGCTGAATGATCTTTATTACGAGTTATTGTTTGAAATCTTTTTAGATCGCATAATAGAAGAAATACACACGGGTTAGTGTAGATTAGATGTGTTGTTTTTCCTTTATTAGATTACAATAGCATAGAGTTAGCTTAGAAGTTTGAATTAAATTAGCTTAGAACACTCCTAGATCAGCATCATTCAACTCTACACACACACACACCCCTTAGATTGGGAAACTGGTCCCATTATCCCCAGTCGGACCCGCTATACCAAACGGATAAGGAGCTGCCAACCAAGGTCCGGACCGGGTGGGTATCCCCCTTGTTGTCAACCCGATTTTCGGGCCTTCAACATGACCCCAGATTCTGAGCCATTTTTTTAGGGCTAAGACTCAGGCCTCTGCCCAAAACTTCATGAAACTTCTAGAAATGATAAATATCATTGAAAAAAGGCTAATAATGCAAAAAATTGAACAATGACTTGACCTGAACCCTACTAGCCACGATAGACATTCCGTCAAACATTTCATGAACATGTGTTCTACAAGTCATAACAAGATATCTGAACATAAGGGTCTCATACTTATTTGAGAATCATCAAGAAGGACTGATGCCTCCTCATAATAGTTACATTATCATATCTTAGGTCATACATGTGTTAACATTTCTAATCAAAACATGATAAGACCCATGAATAATATCTGTCATAAAATCATGCTTATAGCCAACATAATAATAACAATAGAATGACCATTAAATCCACATAATAGCAAGTACATTTACGCATAGAACACAAGAGGAAAAGAGCTCTTATTAAAATATGAAAAATCCAACCAAGTCAGGGACATCCACGTACCACCTGACCATAGATTGGGCTAAATTAAATCTTTCTTTCAGCCAATCACCCCCGTGCCATATTCCAAGCATGAATGTGGGACTCACAACAAAACCAACCAGGTTTAATCAAGCTTTACCGTGTATCCCGTCAAGGGATTCCTAGGCCCAAATAATAAACATACACTACAAGCTTTACTGCAATCCCTCCATATATCGATCAAGGGATCACTAGGCCTAAACAAGCATGGATGCCTTTGGATCTCTCCACCTAAACTGTGAGGAATTTGTTTGTCTCTACCCTCTAGGATTTACCGTGAATCCCACCATTACCAGTCAAGGGTTTCCTAGGCCCAATGAGGGTATTCAAAATCAGGCTTTACCATGTATACTGCCATTATTGGTTAAGGGATTCCTAGGCCTTGTGGTTTTTCTTGAGACCACCCCACTCAATTTCGAAACCTTCTGACAATCCAGCTCAACCAAGTAAGAAAAACCCCATCACACTTGTTGGCTTGTATGGTCCTGATCCAAGTTCAGAGGTGATTTAGCCAAGAAAATCCCGGTACTATTTGCCATTTCGGCAATAGTTCGAGGAGCACGGACTAAGGTCTCACCTGAAGTAGTATGGGAGGGTGCTAGAACTAGGTTTCCACACCCTAGGGATGTCTAATGAGCTTCTGGCGGTTCACAGTTTGACCCTGCACGCACGTCACTATGCACACCTATTCGTCCCTAGCAACTTGTGATGTTGTCTTCGCACAACCCTACTCGAGGCGCGATCCGTATTATACCCAAGTTCCTTGCTATTTAACATGTTATTACCTGATTACTTAACTTATCTGTGTAAGACTAGTGATAATTAACAGTATATCCAACAATCATATAAGTGCGCGCGATAAACAAAACAATATAAATGTAAAGAATGTAATACACAAGCAGATGCACCAAATTTGGAATCAACTTCTCTTTATTATTCTTCGTTCAAGGTTACAGACTCGACACTACCCTGTGCACTCAGTTGCAGGGGTCTGCGCACTCAGCTGCGGACTCTACTAGGCCTCTGCGCACTCAGCGTTAGAGTCTCTTCCTACTACTACGACCCAATACACTTAGACTCTTACTCTATGCCCTATCTTCGTTCCTTCACTTCTTAGCTTCTCTCTTTACAACTTAGAGCCTCACTCTATTGGGTAGGCCAACATGACATTACATTACCTTACAACACTTAGGGCGGACAACTTTATTACTTAACCTATACTTCGTGCTCCGTGTCCATAATTCACGGAGTTTTACAATACATTTGACCAAAACTTGGGCTTTGAGCCCAAAAACATGTTGTGGGGGGATTCCATGCCCAACAAGCCCCCAACACAATCATCGTGACTCGCCCTTGAGTCACTCTGTCGGCGCGACGTTCTTGGTGCGGAGTCCCTCCAACTGGTCCTGACAGCTTGAATGTCAGAAATGCACTGAGTTGCTACCTGCTGTACCTGTTGCATTCTTGCTTCTGAATCATCAGTGTCTGAATTGTGTCCTTCCCTTGGTACCAGCATCTGTTGCATGTGTTTATATTCCCATGCCCTTCTCTAGCTCCTTGGGTTGCGAAGACTATGCTTCGGCCAGTTAGTCAGAGAGCCGGCGCATTCGTGTATGGTTTCAAGTGACTACCATTTACTTTTCCTGGGAAGGGTTCTCCATTTAGTTTGACTAGCTGGACTGCGCCTCCATCTGTGACCTCCTTAACCACGTATGGTCCCAGCCAGTGCATTCTGAATTTTCCCGGAAATTTTTCAAACTTACTGTCATACAACAGCACTAAGTCATTTACCTTGAAGGTGCGCAACTTGATATGGTGGTCGTGCCAGGCCTTTTCACGCTGCTTTTGTACCTGCTAATGAAATCTAGCCAAAAACCGTTCTTCCTCGAGTTCTTCTAATTGCGCGAGCCTTTCTTCCAGAGCTTCGCAGTCCGTCATGCCTGTGAGCACTGCTATTCGCAGACTAGGTACGATGTATTCCATCGGCATGACAACTTTCGTGCCATAGACTAACCGGAAAGGTGTCTGTCCCGTCAATTTCTTGCACATTGTCCTATATGCCCATAATACGATAGGTACGCACAAGTCCCAGTTGTTTTGCTGCACGTTACATACTTTGGTTAGCGCAGTCTCCAGTATTTTGTTGAATGCCTCTATTGTCCCATTAGCTTGTGGGCGGTACGATGTAATTTTCTGATGATGCACCTGGAACTATTCTATGAGTGCGCTGATGGTTTCATTCAGGAAATGTGTTCGGCGATCAGTCATTAAGATTTTCGGACAGCCAAATCATGTCAACACGTTTTCAAACAACAACTTCACAGCTGTAGTGGTCGTACAGTCCTTGATCAGCTGTGCTTCCGCCCATCGTGTCAGGTACTTCGTCGCGATGATGATGTAGCGTGCACATATCTTTCCCTGAGGTTTGATTGGTCCCACAAAATTGATTGCCCATTTTTCAAACGACTGCAGTGTAATTTGTGGATTTACTGGTATCTGGTCCCTTCGTGACGGTTTTCGAGTCCTTTGACATATATCGTAGGCCTTACAGTGCACTTTCGAATCCTTGTGTAGGGTTGGCCACCATAACCCTACGCAAAGAATCTTCTGTGCGGTCACACATCCTGCATAGTGTCCTCCTGTAGCGCCCCCATGTGCCTTCGTGAGGATCTGACCTTGTTCAAATTGAGGTATGTATCTGCACAATATCTCATCATTGCCCATTTTGTAGAGGTGCCCGGAAAATTCCGCCGAGCGCACCACCGATTCCTTCTTCTATTGGACTGAGTATTCCTTTGGCGCAGTCCCTGTTGTTAGAAAATGGATTATATCTTCAAAGTGTCCGTCTGTGACATGCATTGCAAAGAACTGTGCATTAGGTAGTCCCTCCTCCAAATTCGTGGGTTCCTCACTTGTCTCAATTCGTGACAAGTGATCTGGTCCTATGTTTAGGCGTCTTGGCTTGACTATGACCTCAAAATCATATTCTTGAAATAGTAAGAGCCATCTACATATGCGCCCCCCCAACACAGGCTTATTCACCAGGTATTTCAACGTGGAATGGTCAGTGTACATCTTGAAATGTCCTCCGAGTAAATAGTGTCAATATTTTTGGAGTGCGTACACCATTGCCAACCCCTCGCGCTCAGTGGTAGAATAGTTATTTTCTGCTTTGGACAATATCTAACTTGCAAATGTGATTGGGTGATCCACGCCCTCTGCACCCTCCTGTGTGAGTACGACTGTCAGCGCAATACATGATGCATCAACATGTACATGAAATTCCACATCCCATTTTGGGAAGACTTGGATTGGAGCGGAGGCCAGTTTCCCCCTCAGGAAATCCAAACTCTTCATGCAACCATCATTTCAGCAATATGTAACATCCTTTTTCAATAGCTTTTCCATTGGCGCTGTTATTTGGGCATAAATTTTGATGAACTTCCTATAGTATCTAGTGTGCCCCAAAGTAGCGCGCAGTTGTTTAACACTTCGCAGTGCTTCCAAATTTAGGATAACGACGATATTCGTAGGGTCCACCATCAAGCCTTGTTTGTAGACCACATGTCCTAGTAGGTTTCCAAAGGGAACGAGGAATGTGCACTTCTTAAGGGCACAATAATAACAATAGTGGGCTTCTATGGGGCACAATAGTAATAATATGGGCACTACATGGGTACATCAATATAATAAGTGGGTTATACTTATAACAATAAGGGGTTACACTAGTAGTATAGGGGCCAAACATGCCCCTCTCCTTCAGAAAGCGTTGTCCTCAACGCTTCAATAGTTCTTGATGCTTCTGTATAAAATATTTGTCCTCCCATGTGGAATCTTCAGCGGGTAAGTTCTTCCACTTGATGAGATACTCTGAAATTGATCGATTTCGTAGCTGTCGGGTTCTTGTTTCTGTGACTGCTCCAGGTTTTAATATGATTTTTCCTTCCTCTTCAATTTCTAGCAATATTGTTTGAATTGGGATCTTTTGGAACTTTTGAATAAGTGGCCATACTTCTTCGTCCTTCTTCCATTCTTCCCTTGCTTCGTTTATCCAATCTGGTTGGATAATATAAATAGCACAAAACAATGATTCCACTTCCTCATCTTTGAAGAGTCTTCCCATTCGGTAAGGTCGCCATTTTTTAAGTGCATGTAGTATTGCCAACATTTCCTTCTCATAAATAGCTTGCTTGAGATGTAGCAGTAAAATTACCCAATCACCTATATCAAAACATTTTTCACTACGATGTTGATCTACCTGTTGTTTTGTTTGATTTTTCACCGAAGTGACGTTATCCTTTAAAAGTTGGAGAACTTGTTGTTGATGCTCGATGTGATCTTTCATTGCTTGAACCTTTTTCTTCTTCATATGTCCTTCTATTTCTAGAGTTTGAGGAGTGGTAATTTCTTCCAATCCTTTACAAGATATGGTAGGATTCATTTCTTGATGCTCGATGTGATCTTTCACTTCTTGAACATTTTTCTTCTTGATATGTCCTTCTATCTTGATAGTTTGAGGAGTGGTAATTTCGAACAATGAATTACAAGATATGGTTGGATTCATTTCTTCTTTCTCGATGTGATCCTTCACTTCTTGCACCTTTTTCTTCTTGATATGTCCTTTTATCTTGAGAGTTTGAGGAGTGGTAATTCCTGCCAATGCTTTACAAGATGTCATCTGATTCATTTCTTCTTTCTCTGGGGTGGGGTCCTGGCGTATATCTTCTTCCTTTGATGTTTCATGATCCTTTTCTTCCTCCTCTTCATATTCTATGTAAAATAATTTTTTCTCAGCACACTTATGACCTTTAGTGCATTTGCTATCACAATTGTAACAAATCCCTTTTTCTCTTTTTTCTTCCAATTGTTGTGGTGTAACCCTTGTAGGTTGTGGAAGGCTAGGAGAAACAACACTTTTATCTTTATAGTTGTGAGGGGTATGCTTCCTGGTTTCCATAATTTTGCTTTCCAATATGTCACAAAGTGCTTTTACTCTTTCCAATTGTTGTGGTGTTGCTCTAAAGAAGGTGTTGCTCTTTGTATCCTCATAATGTGCTATCATTTCCTCCGTGAAAATTGACCACGTAACAAGTTGTTTACGAGAACAAAGCCCTTCATACCATAAAAATTGATCTGGTTCTAAATATGAAGATGCAATACATACCTTTTGTAATAGTTGTACACCATGTAGATCAAAATATTGCTCCATCTGAAGTATCCAATTTACCAGATCCTTGCCATCAAACTTCCTCATCTTGCTTTTTCTTGATTTTAGGAGCTTGATCTTGAAACAACTGTAACTCTGTACTTTCAGATTTTTAAGTTCTAAAATTGTGACCTGTAGTAGCCCTCTGTGTCCTATTTCGAATGCCACCAGTCTGATCCAATTTGGATTCTCCAAAGAAGAGTTATGCACAATCTCCCACGATGACCTGATTATAGACTAGTTCAATAGAGAGAACTTGTATGACGTGCCACGAGTCACTGTTTCAACCTTTGGATCTGAAAAATATATACAAAAAAACTAAAGTCTGTCCTCTTTCTGTAACTTCTTACAAAATTTCAATCCGATCCCCAGAGAGAAAGTTATGATGATTTTCCCTAGGTCACCTGTTTTAAATGTAATTCAGGAGTCTGCAAAATGACCAACTTCCTCAGACCATATCTCCGAAAATATCGCGCAAAAAGCTCTAAAATTTGGACCCAAGGTTCAGCGCGATTTCTTCTCAAATGGGTTTTTTTTGCGACTTCTGAAACATCACAGAAAAAATGTTATAGCGAAAATGCCACGATGACCTGTTTGGAGCAGCGAAACCCTAGAATCCAAAGCTCTAATACCAAATGTTATGAAACCAGCTCAAGAAAAGATAGAAAAGATAGATCAACGCCTTAGAATTCAGCCTCTTCGAGGGGGCAACCTCCTTTACATTACATAAATGAACAATTCTTGGATGATACAAATGAAAAGACCTCCTTTCTATATATAGGAGTCTAAGGGGTTATAACATAATCAAAGCCAACATAACAATAATAATGTAAGGGCACAATAATAACAATAGTGGGCTTCTATGGGGCACAATAGTAATAATATGGGCACTACATGGGTACATCAATATAATAAGTGGGTTATACTTATAACAATAAGGGGTTACACTAGTAGTATAGGGGCCTAACAGATTCAAGCAGTAAGGTTGTTGCTTAAGTGGGTTCGCATCAGGTTTTAGGGTGATCTTCATCATCTCTAAGATGCCAACGATCCCTTTTAAGTCCGTAATTTTGGCCGGGAACAAGTCTTGGTATTCGCGGAGTAACTCAGTGACCTTATCCACTGTGGCATCGTCCCAATAGTCCCCAAGCATTGCGTACTTCGGCTTCGCCTCCATTCCAATGTTGACCTGCTTTGTCTTTAGCAGCGTGGTTATGTCGGGGTTTTCAAGTGATGGTCCTCGACTCTCACGACAGGCTTCCATTTCTGAAATGTTAATATTTCATGGGTCCTCATTATCCTCCTCAACATTTACGTTGTAACACTCTAGCGCACAGCTCAACTGTGTCACCCATTCTGGCTGAAGTACTTCCATTGGCTCCTGGGGTATTTTGAAGATAACGACTTTTACTGCCTGTAGTGCATCGTCAATAGTATCTGACCAATGATCTTCAAATGTGAACGTTAACAGAAATCCCTCACGCAAGACATCCCATTCGCTTGTACCATGGTGGAGCTCCGTCTCAGTATACCAATTCATGGGTATGACATCTAGGGTATGATAGAATAAATGTACCCATTCAGGCTGTGGCTCTTCCCCGTAGACCTTGGTCCATTTCGCGAGGTGTGTACGTGGATCATCTCGTCCGTCATATTTGTCTCCTAGCCATATTTGCGGTTTCCAAAATCATAGGCGCATCATTCTTCTGCATCTGCGCCAGTCCTAAAAAATTTCTTGATGCATACCCCACCATCGTGTGGGCGTTGCATGCAGCGCCCACTTCAGAGCATCGAATCGCTACTGTTTTGGTACTGTGCTTTCAAATTTGTTCAGGAATTCATCCACCATTATCAACCCATCATATGTAGGCAAATCCCTTGCCTCTGTTGTCACATAGCGTAGTGATCTAACCATCATGTTGCAATTAAGCGTTGTTACTTCGTGCAACCGATTCTGCCATTGCTCTATCTCTTTGTCTGAATCCGAAGTGCAGGAGCTTTTGCACTCCCACGAAATCCTTCCATCTGCAGTCGGATTCACCCAATCCTCTTCTCGCGTGGTTATCTTGTAAATAAAATCGAGATCATCATCACTATCGTCATCATGCATCGGTTTAGTGTATCACACTCCTTCAGCTGGATCTAGCGATACTACTACGCGTAGTGACTTTTTTTCAAAGATCATTTTGTGCTTCTTCAGATTTATGACTCCATTCATATTGGTGGCCCAGTCTATTCCTAGTAGTGCGGGATAGGGATTACTATCATCGACAATCTCTATCACTTCAAAATCTGCCTGCACACTCGCACCTTCAATATTAATGGCAGAAGTGTCCTCAGACACGTAATTTTATTAATCAGAAAAAAACAATTACATAATTGATTTTGCAAGAGTTTACACCCGAACAACACAAACACTCTTGCAATGAGCTATTTATAAGCTCCATGTCCTAACTACCTCTAATTATGGATCACTTATTAAATAACAAGTGTCCATTTACAATAAATGTTATTCAAACCAACTAGCTAACTAATCTCCTAAAATAGAGCCTAAGATACGACACATTTGGAGAGTCATATCTAGTTACAACAATATGCTAATTCTAAAAGTCTCCATTAAATAATAATAATTATTAATTTAATATCTTAAATTAATAATTATTTTATTCTAATTTTATAACCTATGATAAAATTGTATTTTTGGATCATCTAACATTCCCCCCTATGATCCAAAGATACATTACAACAGATACCAAGTTCATCCCTGAACTTAGTAAAATTTATTCTGCCAAGCGGTTTCGTGAAAATGTCGGAGATCTGATCTTCGGAAGGACAATAAACTGGCTTAAGGACATCTTTGGAAATGAGAGATCTGATATGATGATACTTGGTGTCCACATGCTTTGTCTTTGAATGAAAAACTGGGTTCTTGGCAAGTTTGATGGCTGACTGGCTGTCAACGAATAATGATGTAGCTTCTGCCTGAGAAATGCCCAAGTCCTGCAAAATTCCGCGCAACCAAACAATTTCACATGCTGCTTCCCATGTTGAAATGTATTATGCTTCTTCTGAAGAAGTGGCCACTGTAGCTTGTTTCTTACAACTCCAAGATACTCTTGTTGATGCCATGTTCATTAAATAACCTGATGTTGATGCTCGATCATCAATACTCCCGGCAAAGTCGGCATCAGAATATCCACCAAGTACAAAATTTTTAGTCTTTGTGTAAAGAAGACCAAAATCTTTTGTTCCTTGGATATATCGAAGAACTCTTTTGGCTGCATTCCAGTGGCTGTCTCGTGGTTCCTGCATAAAACGTGAAAGAATACTGACTGCATAAGATAAATCAGGATGAGTATTTGTCAAATAAATCAAGCTGCCAATCATCTGTCTGTAAGTTGTACTGTCCACCTTTCCCCCCCTTCAAATTTTGAAAGTTTCAAGTTTTGCTCCATGGGGGTGAGAACGAGCTTGCAATCTTGCATGCCAAATCGCTGAAGAACCTCTGCTGCATACTTACTCTGAGAAATGAAAATATGATGTGGATGTTGGAAGACTTCAACTCCAAGATAGTAGTGAAGTAATCCCAAATCTGTCATCTTAAAACCTGCATGTAACTCCTTTTTCACCTGTGCAATATGATCATCATGGTTGCCAGTAATTATCAAATCATATACATACATAACAAGAATGACCAGATACTTTCCCTGTTGTCGCACATACAAAGTATCATCAGATTCACTTCGTTGAAAACCAACTTTCTTAAGGTAGTCATCCATCTTTGCGTACCAAGCGCGGGGAGCTTGTTTTAATCCATATAAAGCCTTGATCAATTTGCAGACTTTATGTTCTTGTCCTTCAACTTCAAAACCTGGTGGTTGGGTCATATACACTTCCTCCAGTAAATCCCCGTTGAGAAAAGCACTTTTCACATCAATTTGATGAACTTTCCATCCTTTTTGAGCGGCCAATGCAAGTGTTAATCGGATGGTGTTCCATTTAGCTGTAGGAGCAAAAGTTTCCTCATAATCAATGCCTTCCTGTTGCACAAAACCTTTTGCGACAAGTCGAGCTTTATACTTTTCAAGTTCTCCCTTTTGATTATACTTAATTCTGTAAACCCATTTGCATCCTATGGGTTTAACATTTGCTGGAAAATCAACAAGTTTCCAAGTGTTGTTATAAATTACTGCTTGATATTCTTCAACTATAGCCTGTTGCCATTCTTTATGTTTTACTTCTTCTTTGTATGTGGAAGGTTCAGTAATATCATTTGCTATCAAGGCAAAATTGCCTTCACTTCTATGTGCCCTTCTGGTGCCAGTTTTATTTTGTTCATCAGGCTTTACATCTTTCAAAAGTTGAACTGCCCATTTCGGAAGTTGGTGCTCACTTGTTTGCGCTTCTGTAAAGTACCCATCATTGTAAAGAGGATTAATATAAACTGATGTTCGTCGTTCAGGTGAAGAATGTGGAGAATCACTGTCAGAAGAACTGCTACTGCTTGGAGATGCGGATGAACTGCTAGAAGACCCAGATGATGTTGTTGATGTAGATGGACTGGATGACTCATCTTCAGAGGAAGGAAAATCAAGTTCATACCAATTTGGTGAAGTTGGTTGAATTTGCATTTTTCCATTTCTTTTACTTCCTTTAGTTTCTAACTTGTGAAGAAGATTTTCAATTGCTTCACCACTCTTACTCTCTGTTTCATCAAAAATGACATCCTTGCTCACAATGAATTTTCCATTGGTCAAAAGACGATACCCTTTCTTCTCATCAGAATAGCCAATCATTGTGCATTTTAAACTTCTTGAGTCAAGCTTAGTTCATTTTTCTTTCGGAACTAAGGCATAACACACTGACCCAAAAACTCTAAGATGTTTAACTCGAGGTTTGAGACCAAACCAAGCTTCATAAGGTGTGATTCCGTCTAAAGAAGCAGTTGGAGATCTGTTTCTTAAGTAGACAGCTGTATGTATTGCTTCCGCCCAATATGTTGGACTTATCCTTTTGAAAGTTAACATGGATCTCGCCATGCCTAACAAAGTGCGATTCATTCTTTCGACTACTCCATTTTGCTGTGGAGTGTAAACATTAGTAAGATGTCGTCTGATGCCATTTTCACTGCAATAAGTTTTGAATTCATTTGAAGTGAATTCTCCCCCATTATCTGTCCTGAGAGTACCTATCTTTTCTTTGACTTCATTTTCAACAAATTGGCGAAAAATTTTAAACTTATCAAATACTTCTGACTTGTTCTTCAAAAAGTAAACCCAAGTCATTCTGCTGAAATCATCAATGAATAGTAAGAAATATTTGCAACCACCAAATGAAGTTTGTAGTGGACCACAAACATCACTGTGAACTAGTTGTAGCCGCCTGTTTGCACGCCATGAACTTGTTGGAAAACTTTCTCGATTTTGTTTGCCATAAATGCAAGCTTCACATTTTGCATTTTCCCTTTTGAATGTGGGAAGTCCTTTAACCATTCCTTGTTTCTGCAATTGAGAAAGACTCTCAAAATTCAAATGTCCATATCTTACATGCCATAGTCTTATAGGTGAAATACCTATATTCACTGCCCCTGCAAAATCAGAATGCCTTGGAATAACTGTCCCTTTCATCCGTAACAATTTTCCATCTTCATAACCTGTCATGACTGTTTTCAAGTTCTGTTTGATTGAATTAATCTTGACTAAACCATCTTCCATAATCACCTGATGTCTTGCTTGTCGAATCGTGACTAAAGAGAGCAAATTTTTCTTAAAACTCGGTACATACCATACATTGGAAATCATTTTTTCTCCAATGCCAGGGAGAAAAACTTTTACTACTCCTTTTCCATAAGGAGTATGTTTTGTATCATCAGCAAGAAAAATGGAATTAAGTTGGCAATCTTGAAAATTCAAGAAAAAATCACGTCGACAAGTGATGTGCTAAGTTGCCCCGGAATCCAAGATCCAGGCATCTTCATAGTCACTTCTAAGATGGGATGAAAGTTGTGATGCTGTTGAGGACGTAAAAACATATTCTGAGTTATCTTCATCTTGATCATTGGAAAATTGCGCTGAATGCTGCTGAAACTTGGGAATTTTATTGAGTGAAGTTCGACAATCTTCAGCATAATGGCCAACTTTGTTACATCTTCGACACGCAATTTTACTTATGTCTCTTCCTTTTCCTGAAGATTGTCCTCTGCCTCTGCTTTGACTTCTATTTTGAGATTGTCCTCTACCTTGATTATTATATCCTTGTCCTTGAAAATTGCCTCTTCCTTGGTTGTTTCCTCTACCTTGAAAATTATTTCTTCCTCCTCTGTTAAAATTGTTTCCTCTGCTTTGGCTTCGACCTTGATTATGTGCTGCTTGATTCTGATTCCATCTGCCTCTTCCTCGAGAACTATCTGCTGATGACTTACTAGTGCTGGCCTCTGTGAGAAAAACATCTTCACCAACTTTATTCTTCTTCCCAAAAGTTTTATCATGTTGAGTTAACATTTCACAGAGTTCATCAAACTTTAGTTTCTCTAATTTCCCAGTTACTTGTAGAGTCTCCAAAAAATGCGTATAGGAAGAAGGAAGTCCAGCAATTACAATTGTGACCATAAAGCTATCATCAATTGCGGGAAAACCAGCATTAATAATTTCTTGCCTAATATTCTTAAGTCTTGATATATATTCAAGAACATCTCCGCCTTCAGTTAATTTTTGTTGCAACAGTTTTAATTGTAGATCAACTTTCTTTGATTCAGGCTGAGTATCAAATAGGTCTTTAAAAGTTTTCAAGGCAGACCATGCATCTATAGCATTTTCTATATGGACATACATTTCATCATTCACAGACGATTTAATAAGAGCTAAGGCTTTAGCATTCTTGATTTCCCATTTTGCTAGTGCAGTTGCATCTGTGGGTTTATTCGGCTTAACATCTCCATCACATATTCCCTGCCATAATTCATTGTAAATGAGTGTGCTTTCGATGAGACGATGCCATGTTTTATAAGATTTGGTGCCTTCAAGTTTGTCGGAATCAGAAAACAAATTAATCAACTTAGACATTGTAGCGTTAAGACTTCACACCACGAATCAAGCTCCAAAAAACTCAAGATGCGCAACACAATAGCAACACACGACGCAAAAAACACGATCTATCGGGGCTTGGCCTTGACCCTCGAATAGTCGTCAAAACAGGAGAAAATTGACTGAGCTTTGCACTTGGCTCTAGTCAATATCTCAAATTTTTACAAGGCAACTTTCAAAATTTGACTTTTACAATGGTGCTTTTGCACAATCTGGTAAAAAAAAATTACCCCCCCCAAAGTAAAATTACTTTGAGTTACACTTATCTCCTTCAAAAAATTACAAAAAAAAAAAAACTCCTTATTGCTCCAAAAAATTACAATTCACCTTATTACTCCACAAACAATAAATAAAAAATCACCAGATCTCTCCAAAATACAAATTTCCTTATTTCTCCACAAAATTAACGAAAAATCCTTATCACTCCATTAACATTACAAAATTAAAAATATCCCTTGTCTCTCCAGCGAAGACTTTTCATATTCACCTTTTTAAAAAAAATCTTGTCAAACGCCGGATCTTTTCACTTGACAAACGCTCGCTGGCTGGCACTGGAGCGCTGGCTACGCTGGAGTGCTGGCTGGATCTTTTTACTTGTAAAACGCTGGATCTTTTTACCAAGTATTTCATTTGGCAGGTTTTCGGATACGAACTTTGATGGTCTAGGCCTTTACGCTGGGAACAATAGCGTTTTTGAGCTGAATTGCGTGAAATATGGCGGTTTCAAAATGCTTTCCAGTATGTATTTTGTTACTGCTGTTCTGGACGGGAGTCGCTTGTCAAGGCTTTCTTCCGAGCATTTTAGAGCGCGCTCGGAGCCCCTGGAATGAAATTTGGCCGGATCCTTTTCACATCTTAGAAGAAAACCCTCTCTCAGCTCTCAGTGGAGACATCGACCAGGTTTCATTAGCCAGAGTGGACTGGAATTAATGTATGTTTTGATTTAACTTGCAAGAATGACTTAGAGCTGAACATAAAAGATTGTAGCTTCAAAATTAAAACATCTACGCTCACCTATTCCTCCGAAATTTGTATATATACATGGCCTGTAACATCGTAAGAAAGAGTTTGTGGGATTCAATCCTGGGCTTCTGTTGTGCGTAATTCTTTGGGAAGAGAATCGATATGGTGCTGCGTAAATTGCAGTCTGCTGTGCGTAATTCAATCATTCGTTGAACAATTCAATGGAGTTTTCCAAAAACTTGTAGAGATGGAATCTCCTCCTCACATCCACTGTAGCATTACTGGAGCTCTGATACCACAATAATAGCAAAAGTGTCCTCAGACACGTAATTTTATTAATCAGAAAAAAACAATTACATAATTGATTTTGCAAGAGTTTACACCCGAACAACACAAACACTCTTGCAATGAGCTATTTATAAGCTCCATGTCCTAACTACCTCTAATTATGGATCACTTATTAAATAACAAGTGTCCATTTACAATAAATGCTATTCAAACCAACTAGCTAACTAATCTCCTAAAATAGAGCCTAAGATACGACACATTTGGAGAGTCATATCTAGTTACAACAATATGCTAATTCTAAAAGTCTCCATTAAATAATAATAATTATTAATTTAATATCTTAAATTAATAATTATTTTATTCTAATTTTATAACCTATGATAAAATTGTATTTTTGGATCATCTAACAAATATCTACTGTTACCCCTTGCAATCTTCCAATGGGAAAGATCTTCTGTTGGTTTGCCATTCATAACTGAATAGGAGACCACCATAGTGCGGGTCTACCCATGCGTTCCCATGTTTGTTTTGGCAGTACATTCGCGTCCGATCCGAGATCCATGATTACCTGATCCATTTCACATTCGCCTATTTGCGCTGTCAACCTCATTTCCCTTCTTGTGTGCAATGCATGCTTTCCAAGTTTCCAAACCACGCGTGGTTCTCCTAACCCCGCACACCTAATGATAAGTTCCTGTAGTTCTTTTACTGCCTTGTTGTCGCGTAGCAGTTTCATGCATGTCTCCAGAAAGGTAGTGATCATCGAAGGATCCATCCTTGGTTGTAGTTGATCCTTACTACCTGAAGTGGAGGCCTTCATGAAGTTCTTCTTAGCTTCCATGAATGTCTCCTTCGCGTGTTCTAAATCAAATTCTGGTTCCTTTGTAGGAGCCTTGCGAACCCACGCACTTTCTTCTAAATGCTTACCTTTATCATCGCCAATGGTCATACCACTCCTAAGCATCATGTTTACATTCGGGTCTTCTTCGCACAGTTCAGACCTCATCATTTGTAGATTCTGAGTCGGAGGGGGCTGAAGTACCCCTTTTTTGCGCAGTCTCACTATCAATGTAGGGCAGTCTTCTACCTCATGATCAAACTGAGTACAGTACAAACATGATGTCCTTTTCAGGTTTGTACAATCGCGGGCATAGTGCCCTAGCCCTTCGTAATTATAACAAATTAACTGTCCATGACCCCTTCCTGGTCCCATTCCACCTTGACCTCAACCGCGCCCCTGAAATCCAGCACGCGCCATTCCTGCATTCGGGTCGAGGGCTCATGTTTTGGTCTGCACCATGTAGGCAGGAATCCTATCCATCATTAGTTCGTAGCTTTTGCGGGTGCACTCATCATGGCTTATCGACCTGCAGAAATTACAAAACAATAGCTGGGACGTTTGCGTATACTTCTGCAATAGATGACAATTATCCGTAGTGTGTTTTCCTCCTATCTGACAGATCGCGCACCATAATGCAGGCACCATGCTCGGTCCTGCCCGTGCCTTAGGTCTTAATGGCATCGACCCTCTTCCTACCAAGTAATTCACGAACACTGGACAATGGTCCTTGTCATGCCCCTGGCCTTTTAATTTTATGCACCATACCTCCTCGTGCGCCTCTGGCCGAGGTGTCCTGTCCTGTTTCAAACTCTACATTTCCAGACACAAATTTTGTAGTTGCGCATGGATTTTTTGGACTCCTAGACTAGGGTCTTGTATAGGGGTCTCATGCAATCTCATCGCCATCTCCAAAGCTTCGGCCTGGGTGGAAAGTTTTTGCTGTGACAGCACCATCCTTAAGTGCGGTGTCAGTGATGCTACAAACCATGCGTGGTGCTGTCCATATGTCAATATCATGTTGGCTTTGTGAATCATGCCCTTCAGTCATTGGTCCAGATCCCAGGGGGTCTCACCCGAGAGCATTGTAATCTCCTTAAACCCGATGATTGATTATGTTTCTGACTTTGGCCTGCTAAATTCCTTGTTCAGCGTGGTTTGGATTTCTGCGATTCCTGCGTTTGGATGGTCATTAGAATGCTTGATGTACCATGTTAATGCATGATCCTGCAACGCGCTCACCAGCGTAGCCTTCTTGATATTGTCATCCACGATGCCTTGTGCTTCCCATACTGCTCTTACCATGAACCAGAATTGGTCCGGATCTTCATTCCCCACTCCTCTGAATACTGGTAGTTTGATCGCACTCACCATACTGAACTATGGTGGTGGCAGAGGTGGGGTGGGTGGAACTTCGCGTAGTTTCGAACATTAATTTATTCGCATAACCCACTTTTCACACAATAGAATCTTAATCTAAGTGTTCAAAGATTTAATATACTTACCTTGCAGTCCCTTGAGGAAACTTCGCTCCTCCTCATTGTAGCTGACAGTCGTGTTTACCGCAAACTCAGTGATAAATAACCCTATAATTCGGTCAAGCCAATGGTCCACAGCTCGTTCGATCTTATCTCCTGACGCTTCTAGTCTGCGTGCTAATTTCGGAGTCCACACGATTGGTTTGTCGAGCCTACACCTTCCCTGACTGTCTGCTAGCTTCGCGATCCACTCATATAGCTAAGAAGGAAGGGATGCAAAGAAAATTTCGTGGATTTCCATATACAAGTAGTGCTCCAACCATTATTCCTTAGATACTCACAAATTTCTGTTTTCCTGCTCCATGAACTCATGAATATTCTTATCCAACCGCCCTTCAATTTCTTTCTTTGTTGGATTCCAGTGGCATGACATCAGACATCCCTTATGTAGATCCCGGTCCTGACAACAGAACCATTCGTTGGCCTGTATGGGCCTAACCCAGGTTCAGAGGTGACTTAGCCAAGAAAATCTCGGTACTATTGGCCCTTTCGGCAACAGTCCGTGGAGTACGGACTGAGGTCTCACCCAAATCAGTATGGGAGGGTGCTAGAACCAGATTTCCACACCCTGGGGATGTCTAATGAGCTTCTGGCGATCCGCGGTTTGACCCTGCATGCACGTCGCTATGCACACCTATTAGTCCTTCGCAACCTGTGATGCTATCTTCACGTAGCCACTCGGGGCACGATCCGTATTATACCCAAGTTCCTTGCTATTTAACCTGTTATTACCCGATTACTTAATTTATCTGTGTAAGACTAGTGATAATTAACAATATATCCAACAATCATATAAGTGTGCACGATAAACAAAAAAATATAAATGTAAAGAATGCAATACACAAGAAGATGCACCGAATTTGGAATCAACTTCTCTTTATTATTCTTCGTTCAAGGTTACAGACTCGACACTGCCCTGCGCACTCAGCTGTAGGGATCCGTGCACTCAGCTGTGGACTATACTAGGCCTCTGCTCACTCAGTTGCAGAGCCTCTTCCTACTACTACGACCCAATACACTTAGACTCTTACTCTATGCCCTATCTTCGCTCCTTCGCTTCTTAGTTGCTCTCTTTATAACTTAAAGCCTCACTCTATTTATACAATCCCATGGTCTGTGGAACATGCGTAGGCCGACATGACATTACATTACCTTACAACACTTAGGGTGGACAACCCTATGACTTAACCTATAATTTGCGCTCTGTGCTCGCAATTCGCGGAGTTTTACAATAAATTTAACCAAAACTTGGGCATTGAGCCCCAAAACATGATGTGGGGGGATTCCATGCCCAAAAACACCATGACTATTGAGAAATGGCAAGGCAAGGATGAAAACCATTGTCACACCTGACAAAACCCATGCCAGTGACAACAAGAGAACCACAACGACACATGCATATACCATGCATGCCGAATCTAGCAAGGAAATCATACATTCAACTCAGTACTTGCAAGTAATCCTGCTCTTCCTTACTTGATCTTTGCTTCCCTTTTATTTTTTGTCCTTCCTTTGCCCTTCCTCCAATGCTAGAGTGCTCCAAGAATAAGTAGAGAGCTCCAAAACTGAACTGACAAAATGGTTGTGAACTGATCCTCATAATCCTTTTTATCAATTAGGCCTCTATTTTCTTCAATTTCCATTATTTTCCTTCATTTTCCTCCTCACATGCAATTTGTGACCTTTCACCTTCCTTTTCTCCTATTTTCCATTATGTTAATAAATAAATGCCAAATAATGCCTCTTTTCATTTCCATAGCCTTTTTCCATTGCCTTTGCCAATTTCCTTAGCCATAATAAACCAAATGAAGACCCACACTAGGATGTTTTGCCCAACATTGAGCTTAGAATACGTGTCCCATGACATTGGTTATTATTTTTCCTTTATTAACTTTATTACATGGATTTTTGACCAAGGCTGTTACAATCTAGATCAGTTAAGTTGAAAGTCACAATACCCCATTCATGGACAATGAATACATGAATAACCCTCATGATCTTGTAGAGGGGAGGTTTACATGGTGGGAAGCACAAGTTGCAGATATAAACCATAGTTTGAGCCTCATTATGGAAGCCCTGACCAATAAGCTCAAGATTTTTAGATAATATGGTGGTTCTAAAATAGAGGTTTTATCATAGGGGATATTAGAAGATTGAGAAGAAACAAAGAAGGATCCAAATAAAGAAGTCAAAAAAGATTAACCCAGTTCAAGTAAAATTAATGATTCGTAGTTCCTATTCAAAATGGAATTGAAGGTCAATGTCAAGCCATATAAAGGTGATATTTATGCTTTAAAGTTAAATCACTGGTTGTAATAGTTATAAGTTTATTTTAATGTTCATCATATAGAGAAAGAACAAAATATTTTGTTTGCTCAACTAAAGTTAGAGGGCCATGCCCTAACCTAGTGGGAAAGACACATGGAGACCTTGAGGTTGGATAGAGATTCTCCAGAGACTAAGTGGGAGGATTTTGAAACCATCATAGAGTCATAATTTTACCCTATTGGGTACGTAGAAGACCAGTAGATTCAGTGGCATTACATTAGGTAGAATCAAGGAAAAAGTGTACAAGAGTACACCACCTAATTTAGAGAGATGACCATAAGTTTGGGTATCTCCCCAAAGAACCTATATGTACTCCTCAAGTATCTAGAGGATCTACACATCCATCTATGAAAGTGATTAATGATGTTCAAGCCTAGATCAGTGTACGAGGCTTATGTACAAGAAAAATATCTAGAGAACATAGGCTAGAAGAAAGGGGAATGAAGTGGGTTGAAGCAGAAGGAGCACTAGAATCCTTTAAAGCAGGGAAATAATAAATGGAAAGGGAGAAAATATAAAAATACAACAACCACAAAAAAATAGTTCAAAGATCCCATCAACCACTGTAACCAGTATAACATTGACAATCATATAAAGGAGAAGTGTTGGAAGTTTCATCCAAATGCTAACCCAAAGAACAAAAAGAAATATGCAAAGAAGAAAAGCCTCATGGCCATTAATTTGAGCAACCATGTTGAAAGAAAATTAGACATGGATGAGAAGATATTTTTTACATCAATACATAAGGAGGTGAATCTGGGTATGTTTCAACAATAGGAAGATAAGGAAAAGACCCGACTCTTCCATATAAATATACATGTTAAGAAGAAAAAGGTTGATGCTTTTTTTGACTTAGGATCGTAGGTGAATTTCATTGTAGCATAGTTGGTCAACAAATTGGGATTGGAAGTTAATGATCATCCAAGCCCATATCCATTGGGATTGCTAAATAAGGTGCATAAATAAAGGCAACCAAACAAGGCAAAATTATATTTTCTATCAGTGATAATGTTATTAATGAAGTAGAACTCGATGTAGTTCCCCTTAATTTAAGTGGAATTGTGTTTGGAAGTCCATATATGTACATCCAAGATGCAATCTTCATGTGGAGAGCTAACCATCACTGCCTCATCAAGGATGAAAATCCTTTACCATCAACACACACAAGGGTAAGTTGAAAATTTCACTAGTAAGTCCCAACCAAGCCAAGCAATTGATCATTTCTAGCAAGAAGTATGCTTTACTATTTTTAAGAGAAAATTAGTTCGTAGAAGAGTCAGCGAGAGAAAAGTCATCCCTAGAGGGGTATACTAAGATATAGAAACAACAACTAAAAGATTTGTTATATGAATACATGGATGTGTTCCAAGATCCTAAAGGGCTATTATCCAAGGGGGAAGTGGAGCATGCGATCAATTATTGAAAAAATCCCCATGGCCAAACATTGGGTTGCACAAGAAGTCCGTTATATAAGTAAGTGATATGAATAAGTAGTTGCAATAAATATTGGAACAAGGTGTCATTCGAATGAGTACATCACCATGTGGGTCACCCATTGTCATTATGCTAAAGAAGGATGGGACTTGGTAGATGTGGATAGTTTATAGGATAAACAAAATTACACTCAAGAATAGGTGCACCCTGCCTAAGATAGATGATTTTTTTTTATGACCTAAAGGAATCAACAACTAGGCCAGTGTCATACTCCTATGACACAGGGTCAATTCTGGCTGCTACCACTACACCTCTAGTGGCCTATGACCCGTCATCCTCTCTGTAGGCCAAGTCATGACTGATGATTGAACCTTGGATCTCTTGGTTTGCATGATTTTACATCACTTTGATCACCAATCGAGTTTCCCACCTAGGATGGATAGACGATATATTAGATCAATTGCAACAACCCAAAAACTTCACCAAACTAGACTTGAAGTATGGATATTACCAGGTTCTAGTCATAGAAGAGGATACTTAGAAGGCTGCCTTCAAAACTGGGCAAGGTTTGTATCAGTGGGTAGTCATGTTTTTTTGCCTATGGAATGCACCAAATACATTTATGAGGTTAATGAATGATACATTATGCCCTTTTATAGATTCATTTGTTATTATCTATTTGGATGATATGCTAGTATATAGTGCTACCTAAGATAAACACATCTCACATTTCACATAGGTGCTAGAGACATTAAAGGAGCACCAACTGCTAACAAATCTAAAGACGTGTGAGTTCATACAACAACATTGGTGTATTTAGGGTAAGTGATAGGTGGAGGAGAGCTTAAGGTAGATTTTGATAAGATGGATGTAATGGCCCTTGCTCAAATATTCCAAATCAACTTGCAATTTTTTTAAATTTCTCCTTGATGCACTTTGACAAACACTTTGCATGCAAACATTTTTTCAAAAAAATTGTATGTGAATAAAATTAAGCATTTACAATAGAGACATTTCTTCAAACATTTTGCATGCAATTAAATTTGAAACCCTTAAAAAAATTCCAAAATGAGTAGCAATAACTTAGCCAAACTTTTATTAAATTTGATCATGAAATTACATGCAAAGATGTAACCGCACCACCCCGCATTTACCTGATTTTACAAGCCCTCTAGGTAAATGTGAAGCGAAGTGCCACTATGACATGACCCAAAATCCTTGCTCCAGTTAAGGAAGTGAAGCCTACAACTGAGACTTACTAGCCAAAAATTAATATCCTACAGGGACTACAAATGACCCAAGAGTTAAAGAAACATCCTAGGTGGTCAATCCCTGAGCTGGAATTTCATTTCAGTGACCTAGAATCCCAACCACACTATTGACACTACTTGCATGTGGTTGACGACATCCAACCTCACTCACAAGCCTTGTTCCATGCAGTTGTGACCTAAATTTCTCAATTGAGTGCCCGCGGTCCCGAGATCTGAGCCACAAGTCCAGGCCAACCTCCAAACTACTATCCAAAACTTCTTAAGACCTTCCAAAATGATAATTAACTTAATGACAAGTGTAAACATACAAACTTGAATTAAAAACTTGACCTAACTAGGCCTAACCATGACAGTCATTTTGTTAAACATATGGTGAACATGTAATCTACAAGTCATGGATGCATATTTGAACTTAAGGGTCTGAAAATTATCTGAGATTCACCAAGAATGTATAATTCCCTCTCATAATAGCTACAATAATACTTATTAGCCTATGCATTCACTAAAAATTAATCAACTAATCAAAACATAACAAGAGCTGTAGCTAGAACATGTTATGGAACCATGCTTATAACCAACATATAACCAAAATATTATGCATAATAGAACAACCATAAAGCCACATAATAACAAGTACAATTACTCATGAATCACAATAAGAAAATAGCTCTTATTAACTTATGCAAAGCCAACCAAGTCAGGGACTTCCACGTACCACTTGACCATAGATTGGGTTGAACCAAATCTTTCTTTTAGCCAATCACCCCCATGCCATATTCCAAGCATGAATGTGGGAACTCAAGACATAAAAAACCAAGGATTCTCAGAGATTAAACCACCTCCACCCTTAGGCTATCGTGATCTCGCCAAAATAGGTCAAGAGATCACAATTTCGAAACAAGCTTGGATTCCTTAGAGTTTCTTCAACAATAACTTGAGGAATTTTCCTGTCTCCACCTTTCTATGAAGGGATTATTGGAGATTAAACCACCTCCCCCCCAAACCCTTGGGAATTTTCCTAAGACCACCTCATCGGGTTCCAAAACCTTTCGGAAATCCAAATCTCAACAAGAAAAGAGTCCCATCACACCATGGTTATATAGAAATGGAAAGGCAAGGCTGAAACCATTTTCACACCTAGAAATATACATGCCAATGACAACAAAAGAACCAAATACCCAAGTTCATGTACCATGCATTCATGAATTAGCTAGGAAATCACACATGTAACATATTACCAGCAAAGTCCTCCTGCTGAAGCTACTTGATCCAACCTTCCTTTTTTATCCTTTGATTTCCTTGTCCTTCCTTTTCTTTCCTTACTTGCTTGCTTTCCTTCTCCTCTTGCTGCTCTTCTTTCTCTTTCTCACTTGATCCAAGCTGAAACTGACAAAAAACTAAACCAACAAAAACTCAACAAACAAAAGCTATGAATTGATCCTCATAAGCCTTTTTATCATTGAGTCCTCTATTTTCCTTCAATTTCCTCTATTTTTTCGTCAATTTTCCTCTCAGGCAATTTTGTAACCTTTCATCTCCCTTTTCTCCTATTTCTCTTTATTTTCATAAATAAATGCCATTTAATGCCGAGTCTTTGACTTTGCCAAATTCCTTAGCCATAATAAATCGATCTGACACCAATTAGGATGTTTTTCCCAACATTCAACTTGGAATACATGTCCCATAACCTTGGTCTTATTTTTCCTTTATTGTTTTTATTACATGAAATTTTTACCCAGGGTTGTTACAAACCCCTCCCCCTTGGGGGAACATCGTCCTCAGTGCTCTATGACACCTATGACCAGCAAGGCCACTAAAAACCAAAAAATACTTCCTATGGAGCTTTATAACTTAGCTCGATGTAGTATTTACAATAACGGCCTATTGAAAATCCAAAACCAACATGACAAACATGATAATCATATCGCTTATTAGAGATTTATAACACAACTCATTGCAGTATTTAAAATAACAACCATACACAAATATTTACATATGCCAAAAATCCCTTGCCTCAACTGACAAACAATGAAGCATACATAGCCCACATCTAATCAACCATCTCCCATGTGGCTTCATCAGGCTCAAAGTGCTTCCAATACACTTTAACTTTCTCGATTTCTTGGTTTTAGAGCATGAGTTGTTTTTGCTATAATATGCACTGAGGTTTCAGCTAGAATCCTCCTTCTTGCTTCACTTGCAATACAGACCAGTGAATCACATGATCATCATCCTTCACATATCTCTTAAGCAATGAAACATGGAAAACATCATGAAATTTCACTATTGGCGGTAGTGCAAGTCTATAGGCCACTGATCCAATCCTCTCAAGGATCTCGAAAGGATCGCAATACCAAGGTTCCAACTTGGCACATGATCCAATCCTTAAGGAGCTCTTCTTGGGCTTGATGCAAAAGTACACATGCTCCCCAACCTGAAACTCCTTAAATGCCCTGTGTTGATTTGTATAACTCTTATGCATGTCCTATGCTTCCTTTAGATTCTTCTTGATAACCTACATTTCTTGTTCCATCTCAGCCAACATGTCTGGTCCAATCAATAATTTGTTCAGTGGATCACTCAAGCTGAAGTATTAAAACTTCGTCCATAAAGTGCCTCAAACAAACTCATCTTCAAGGACTCCTAATACCCATTATGGTACGTTAACTATACCAGTGGAAGATACTCTTCCCACTTCCTTTGATGATGCATGATGTACATCCTTAACATGTCCTCCAAAATCTTGTTAACCCTCTCTGTTTGTCCATCTATCTGCGGATGATAATATGTACTGAAAGCTAACTCTGTACCCAAACCTGCAAACAACTCCTTCTAGAACCTGTAAGTGAACTTGGGATCTTTATTGGATACAATATTCTTAGGAACACCATGCAATCTCACTATCTCCCTAACGAAGACCTGAGCTACCTCACTAGTTGAATAAACAAACTTCACTAGAAAGAAGTGAGTTAACTTTGTCAACTTGTTAACCAAAACCATGATGGAATCATGCTGTCTATATGTCTTCGACAAAACTGTAATGAAATCCATGGAAATGACCTCCCACTTCCATTCCAGAATTAAAACCGACTGCAATAATCGACCTGGATGCTTAGACTTTGCTTTTACCTGTTGAAAATCTAAATATCTTGCGATGAACTCAACTACCTCTTTCTTCATATTCAACCAATAGTAGAACTTCTTCACAACTGTCAAAGTATTTTGATATCCCAAGCGACCTGAATACTAATTAACATGAAATTCCCTCAAGATAAGCTTTTTGAGCTCACTGTTGTCTGACACATAAATCATGTCCCCAAATCTCACCAAACCATTTGTTGTGAGATGATAATCCACATCCTAATCAGTTGTACCCTATTGTTGTAACATGTGTTTAAGCTGTTAGTACTTGTCATCCTGATTTTTGGCTTGCAAGATGTGATCCTATAAATCTGACCCATATGAAGTCATAGTTTGTTGTAGCGGCTACAACCACCCTCCAAAATTTTTCCTTAGCCTGTTTTGGAGCCTCCCTACCAACCTTACACAACACTTCGTCTTGCTTTGTCAAGTACTCAAGCTTCAGTGTTTTCCTCACACAAAGGCAACCTGTTGATCAAAGTTGATCCATTCCCCTCACAGTCTGCTTACCCGAACTTGGTCCAGCTGCAGGCTGAGAAACTTCCCCTTGAAAATTTCACATTTATGGAGGGAAACCAACCTTCCCTCTAGGAATTGCGCAATCCTCTCTGATAGTCCGCTCGGCTCCAGGATTGCGCAATCCTTCCAGCTAACCCTCCCAGCAAGATTTGCGCAATTTTTCCCAGCAGCAGATTGTTCAGCCCAAGATTTGAACATATATGGGTAGTAGTTAGCTGCTCTACCCAGAAATTGTGCAAACCTCCTGGGAAGTCAGCCCAGCTCCCAGCCAGGAATGCGCATTTTTCCCAAGCAGTTGAGCACTTGTATGTATGGAAAGTCTGGTTAACCAGTTTCACCCAGGACCGGGGAAACTTGACTTGCATGCATGCATGAATTGATCTTCCCAGAATAGCAAGAGACAACATGCAAAAGACATCTCATGATTTAGGGAGCTATTTTTAGCAGCCGAGGGTTACATGCAAAGTTGTTTTAGAAGTTTCCCTCCAAGTATTGCTTTTTCCTAGATTTGTGGCATGCGCGTCATGAGACCAAAATTATTTATGCAACACATCAGAGATCATTCATTCAAATTTATCTTGGAGCTCTGATATCCCATGGCACATCCAGGACTCTTGGACACATCCGACTTAGCTATTCACGGGTAAGTGGCCTCAACTTGTCTTTTTCAACTTTTTTGTCGCTTTTTGTGTATTCTCTTGTGTGAGTGTTGTTTGCTTGATTTCCTTGAAAACTTTTTGTCATTTACATATATTCTAGCTTGTCCTAGCTCTGTTTCGGTTTTCATTGCTATCTCACTGCTGTCACATGCGTGAAACTATTTTGCATGGACATTCGCCCAACTAGCGAACCGCCTCACCCACATGCATGTTGATCTGTCTGTTGATTCTTTCATTCATGTTTTGCATGCACTGTTAATCACTTCTGCTATCACTTAGTGTCACCATGCATTTCACTGTCTTACTTGCTTTCAGTTGCCCGTCGGCGAGTCGGGCCAACCTTGGCCCGGGCTCTGCCTTCACCAAGGCTGCATTGCACAATCTGGGGAAGGAAGGCTCACCTTCCTCTCCAGATTTGTGCATTCTTTACCAGCACTAGCCTCTAGGACTGTTTTGTGCATTTATGGAGGATAGTGGCAACTTGGCCCAAAAATTTGTGCGAATTTGTCCCTGGGCCAACAGTCCTTCCTAGCTGGAATTACGCATTGGGCAATCCCAGTAGCCAGCTGTCTAACTAGATTACGCATTTTGTAGATCCAGCAGCCAGTCCAGCCTCCCAGATAGCCTAGACTTCCTTTTGCGTAGTTCTGGCAGCCAGTCACCTAGCCTCCCAGTGAAATTTGTGCAATCTCACTCATCAGTTCCCCAGGTAT
This sequence comes from Pinus tabuliformis, assembly GCA_031772625.1. Taxonomy (NCBI): domain Eukaryota; kingdom Viridiplantae; phylum Streptophyta; class Pinopsida; order Pinales; family Pinaceae; genus Pinus; species Pinus tabuliformis. The sequence continues at coordinate 887,067,012 of CM062808.1, read as the reverse complement.
GTGCTGTGTCTTTCCCCAGATTTGCTTTGTTTTCAGTGACATATTTCTTACCATGCATGCTGCTTGTTTCCATATCTTTCAGGTTTTCATTTGTCTCAATGGCTTCCAAGAGAATAGGATCTTAGGACACTAATGGTATTGCAGCTAGAGTAGTAGTTGAGGAGGTGTCCTCTAATCTGCCAATCTACAAAGATACAAAATTGTATCTAGACAAGGACATCAAACTGAAGTGGCAAGAGGTGAATGAAACATTCACAGGTACTATTGCGGAAGATCTTGAAGACCGCCAGGTGTATGTGAACATTCATAAGTCCGGCTTGTCCCAAATTGCATGTAGATACCCCGCGTTCCCATGCACAGACATGATTCACTGGATCGTTTCTCACACTGACCCCGAGACGATGACCTTGAGCAGTGTCAGTGGGACAAATCTTTTAACCTTTTCGACACGATATTATGATGAGATGTATCAGATGACTGAGCCCATGACTGTCATGACTCCTCCATTCAGCTTGCCCAACAACAAAGCTCGCTCTAGAGACATTATGAAGGATTGGGTAAAGGAGAAATCTCGCTTTAGGATGACACCCAACCAAATCTATAAGAAAAATATATCGAGGAAGGCATACCAATACTTGGTCATATTTGCATGTTGACTGAGTGGCCGAGCAAGCACTGAACCTTTCCTTAGAGTTGGGTGATCACATTGGACCAGCTTGCTAGAGAAGGAAGACCATGCAACTGGTTCGACATACTGGCTCACCAGCTGAAGGAGCAAGTCATGAAGGCTCGACAGTCACTCGAGGGTATGCATGTAGAGATTTATATGTCTGCTTACATTCTAGATGCAGTTTGTGCCCGACATGAGTTCTCGGGCTTGGAGTGGGCATGGTCACCGGCGGAGACTGTTGTGAACATGTATTTCAAGTTGTTGTCCAAATGCATCTTAAGAAGAGTGATCATACGATTGTCTGACCATTTTGTCACCCCAATATATAGGTTGATATTCGAACAGGATCCACCCTGTATGTCAGAGGAAGCGATGAAGGCATTGCTAGGCATTGTAGATTGGTATGCCTCACCGTCCGACATGTTCATCCAAGTGTTCAGTGCAAAGAAGTCTCTACATGTTCTACCAAAGTTCACCTTGGACGTGCTTTTCATGCAGGAAGTAGCATACCACATCTCGGCAGGATTGACAACTAGACTAAAGTGGAAGAAGAAGGCACCTTGGCCTGCTCTTCCGTTGCGGATTGGGTTATATGAGATCCATAGTATCAAGCAAGTGGATGACGAAGAAGATCAGATGAGGAATTATCCTTTCAACCTCCGAAGCTTCAACTTGAATGACCCACATTGCATTGTGAAGGATCACTGCACGAGATTTCAGTTCAACTGGATCCATGGGGCATGTCATTGGGCTGAGGAGGACTCATGGAGATACTGTTACAATTCCTCTAGACCCAATGAATAGGTCGGCTTCACCGTAGAGTGGTTAGAAAAGCAGCATGAAGCAACACCACAAAGAGCACCAACAGTAGTAGCAGCAATAGCAGAGGTAGCATAGCCAAGCATACTTGTGCGCGACAAAGGGAAGAGGAAGATTTTTGACCACATGGAGGAGGAGAAAAGCTGCAAGTTTCAAGTAGATCCACTTGTAGAACAAGCAGCTATGGCTATTCAGGTGAAGAGACAGCAGTGTGACAAGTGAATCACGTGAAGGTAGAGGGATAAGAAGAGAATGGAAGAAGTAGAGAAGGAGTTACATGAGCTAAGGGAGAAATTTCAGAAAGAACAAGAGCTGCGCCAACAGGAGCAGGAAGTGCAACAACAACAGATTTAGCAGGGGGTGCATCACATGCAGACAGACGAAACAATTCCCACACAAGTAGTTCATTCATTTGAATAGCTGGCATTAGGCGAATAGGGTGAACCATCACAGGGGCAAGACTTTTCTCATGAGATAGAATAGGTGCTTGAACAGTTGGATGCAGACATGGAGAAGCAAGAGTTGGAACAAGATACTGACCTCATGCCTCACCACAAAGAGGTCGACTCACTTGCTTCATTGCATGTTGATGATGACAAGGAGGCACTGAGATCCTTGGTGGTCAACTACAAGCAGAGATGCACAACATCTCCTTTGACGAATCTCATCATAGAGTTGTGTAGTCTCAGAGAGTATCAACTTCAGAGGACCAAACATCCCCTGTGCAATTTGAAGAGCAAGTGATCATGACTGATGTGCACAAGCATGCAACTGCTTTGGCCGATGTGACTAGAGTGTATGCCAAAGCCACTAGCTCAAGTGTTCGTTTTCTCATAGTTGAGAATGAGTGAATGGCGAAGGAACTACAGGTGGCCAAGCAAGGAGGAGACTTAGTGACAATGTCCACTCGAGCTGAACTAAAGAAGGCAATACTAGATGAAGTATTGTCCTTGGACACAGTTATGCGAGCATTGTACTCCAAGTTTGGTATCGTGCATCAAGCAGTCGCTCATCTCCACGGATGGCAACAACGATGTGCGAGAAGAACACGCATCTTGAAGAACATACATACTGCTGTTGATAACATGAAAGCATGGACGATGAAGTACAAGAGAGCTCGCCTTCACTTGCCAAATATGATGAAGGCCAATGCGGTCGAGTTGCAAGTATGTATCTGGAGTCAAATCTGAAACTATGAAGACCTACCACAACTCATCACTAGCATACAGGCTTCCCATGCATGAGTATTCAAAAGCATGGAGGTTATAGTGCACACTCATGCAATCCCATCACTTGGGACTCTCACCCAAGCGAAGAGCAAGAAGCAGGTCCGACAGGAGCTTGACTTGTACTTCGACGAGTTGATGCGCACCGCCACCAGCCCAGACTTACCTATTAGTGCAGACATCATGTGCAAGTACGTTGCTGGTCTGGCCACACTAAAGACAATGATGCACATGCTCACAGATGAGTTGGACAGAGGAGCCCGAGCAGTGTACCCAGATGCTATGGAGGCAAGGTTCAGGTTTTAGACGGATGTCACAATAGAACACACAGACACTCTTAAGGACTACCAATCTTGGCATCAATATGTCACTGTTGATCAGCATGAAGATGTCGAGCAGTTGGACTTCTATGGTTGTCTAAGTCTGAATGATGTCTAGTTTGGCTTGTTCTAGACATTGTTCACATGGGTACATGTGCATTGTAATGTTGAGTCATGTCAAGTGTTAAAGTGGATGTAACAGTCATAGAGTAGGTGAAGAGTCATGAGGGTAGTTGAATGGTCACAAAGGGGAATGTCAAGGGTCACCCCACCCTTTGCTATAAATAGTCCCTCATAACTCATTGTATAGGCTTTTGGTCATCCAAGCTTCTACTAAGACTATCTTGAATAAGGCTTGGACAATATTGTAACGCGCCTTGGCTTCTCCACTGCACAGAGCTAGTACATCTCTTTGGAGGAGCAGGTGGATGTGGTTGTAATGTTCCACTGTTGGGGCTAGCAGGTTTACATGGATGTATTGTATGATTGTGACTTACACTTCTTTATATAATAAGAGCCAACACATTTTCATGCATTTGTTTTTATTGTAGTTGGACTGCTTTCGTTGCTTTAATGATAGATGTTGTTTAACTTAAGTACTTGTGTATGAATTGATTCACATGAAATTATATGAATCTTGTTGTTAATGTGTTGCATATGTTGTTAATGTTGTCATGTCCATGTCAACTGCTCTGCCGGACATTAGACATACCTTTCACTTTAACCTTTCCATAACAATCATCACACTCATCTCAGACTGATCCATGAGTGTTGTATGTGTTATATTACCTTGTATGATGTGACTGCCGCATCTGAGTGGATTGCTCTGCTAGAAGCTATGCATGTCCTTTGTGTTGTGTATTCTTAGTTGAGTTGGGACTGATCCATTTCAACCTGGAACTCACCTTCACCTCCTTCCCCCTTCAAAGTGTTGGAACCTCTCATACACCTTCCTTGACTCACTGCATCAGTCACACCCTTGCTACTGGCAGAGTTATTCTACTTGCTTCTGTGCGACATCGCGGTCAAGGCATTACCTTACGACCCACTGTTGGGACTCCTACACCAAATGGTCTGAGGTCTAATTGGGACTTCTTATCGGGGATATCCCCTTGACATGTTGGTGAGTCCAACACTATCAACATAGTTGTAATGTGATTTCCCTACACACTTCTGCTAAGAGCATCTGCAACCCTATTCTCCTTACCTTAATGTACCTGATCTTGAATTCAAATTCACTTAGCATGGATAACCAAATAGATTTCATGGCATTCATATTAGGTTGGTCAAATAAGTTTCTCAACCCACTCTGATCACTCATCAACATAAACCTCCTGCCAAGAAGATAGTGCCTCTACATATTCAATGCATGAATGATCACTGTCAACTCAAGATCATGCGTCACATAATTCTGCTCATTCTCATTCAGTTTCCTTGACTCGTAGCATACCACCTATCCTTCTTGCATCAGGACTCCACCGATTCCTCTCTTGCAAGCATATGTAAACACCACAAACTCTTTATCTAGATCTACAATCTTTAGAACTGGAGCGTTTGGAGGAAATTGGTTCAACTGCTCACAACTAGATGCACATTCCTCTATCCATTCAAATTTATTTCCTTTTCTCTGCAAATATGTAATAGGGTAGGAAATCTATGAGAAGTTTCTAATGAACCACCTGTAATAACGTGAAAATCCCATGAAGGATCTAACCTCATCCACATTCCTAGGAGCTGCCCATTCCATGATAGCTCTGACCTTCTATGAGTCCATTGCTATGCCTTGGAAACAACATGTCCCAAGTAATGAACTTCTGTTTGGAAGAAGAGACACTTACTAAGCTTTGAATACAACTGATGCTCACTTAGAAATATTACCACTACTGCTAAATGTTCTGCATGCTCTTCCTCATTCTTAGAATATATCAATATATCATCAATGAATACTATCAAAATTTTTTCTAGATAAGGATGCAACACACTATTCATCAAACAAATAAAAGTAGTTCGAACATTAGCCAAACCAAAAGGAACCAGAACAAACTCATAATGCTCATACCTGGTACGAAAAATTGTCTTGTAGATGTCTTCTTCTTTGATGTGTACCTGATGATATCTTGATCTCAAATCAATCTTCGAGAACATTGTTGCTTCCTTCAACTGATCAAACAAATCATCGATCCTCGAAAATGGGTACTTTTTCTTTATCGTCACCTTTTTTCAACTGCCTGTAATCAATACAAAACCTAAGAATACCATCCTTCTTCTTCACAAACAATACTGGTGCACCCCAAGGCGACACACTCAGCCTATTTATCCCTCTTCAAGCATTTCTTTCAACTGCAACTTAAGTTCCACTAATTCTGGAGTGCTGATCCTATAAGGTGACTTTTATGCTAGTGGTGCTCATGGTACCAACTCAATAGAAAAGTCCACTTCCCTTTGAGGTGGAAAATTTGAAATATCTGCTGGAAACACATCTTAAAAATTGCTACAAAACTAGATACCTCTTCAAGACTTCCACATCATCAACATCCTTACCTTTATAATTGGAAACATGCGTTGCAAGAAATACACACCCTTTCTTGCAATTGTGCTTTTCCTGCATAGCTGTAGCCATTCTCACTAATGTAGGCTTATTTTTACCTTGCGATATTCTCCTCTCCATCATCATCCAAGCACTCAATAGCCTTCTCATAAGAATCCAACTTAGTCCTGTGAAGGGATAACCAATCCATACCCGAAAGAATATTGTATGATCCCAATGGAAGTACATTTAAATGTGATGATGTAGACATACCATTCAGCTTAAATGCATAAGCTCTTACCTAATGATGAACTCTTTTCTTAGTAAGTATAGACAACTACACCAACCAAGACTCTGCATGCACTTCTTTTCTCAACCACACTTATCCACCAAGTCAAGATTAACATAAATATAATTAGATCTAAGGTCAATCAAAATGGAAACCACTCAATCACAGAGCCTACCTTCCATCTCAATAATAGATGCCTGATGATCTGCCTACTTGTTATCAAAATTTTCATAGATTTGAGGAATGATTTGACTGACATCCCCAACTATTTGTGCCTCATGAGCACTGTAGATCTGAGTTATGCCACCTTGATACAATGTAAAATCCTTCTTGAGATGATATTTTCTAGAAATCGAACACTGTAATGGTTCTCTTCCACTACCCTTATTCTATTTCTCTCCAGGCTGAGGCCCATGTCCCTTATCAACTACATTAAACTTCTTTTAAGGAGCAACATTTTCCTTCTCACCTGCATCCCGAGGTCTTCCCTGCTTCAGTGGCCAATTTTCTTTATTCTTATCATTCACTTTCCAACCCTGCTTAGACTTGGTATTACACTTAGATTTATCATTATAGTGCTTCAACTTTCCAATGACTTCTTCTAGCAATCGAGGCTCATCATACTCAATCCGACCCTTGAATGCTAATGGCAGTCCACTGATAAATCTCTAAAATTTTTCTTCTCATCCTTAAGATAAGGCACATACCTCAACAACTCCAAGAACTTAGTCGTGTACTCCTCATCTATCATAGATCCCATATTCATCTAAGAGAACTCCTTGGCCTTTTTGTCATGGTACCTCTCTGACAAGTACATCTTCTTGAAAATTCTCTTGAATTCATTCCAACTCAGTTCCTCCGTCCTAATTTCTATGAGACACTTCACATCTTCCCACCAAATGTATGCTTTACCTTTAAGACCAAAAATAGATATCCTAGCTTTCACGTTCTCTATATAGTCATGCAACTCAAAGAGCTTATTCATTCCAAGAAACCATGCCTCTGCATCTTCTGGTATCTTCAAATCTCCATTGAATGTAGGTGGATTGGATTTCTTGAACTCATCCGAAAAATATCCCCTCTCACTCCTCTTGTAAGGATGATAACGATGATGACCATGATACCTATCTGAACCAAAGCTAGAATAGAACCTGTAACCATTGCCTCTCCTATCAGGTGTATCCAAAATCCTACCATATCTGACTATGTCATCTTTGTCCAACCTATGTCCTCCATGAGACCTACTACCATATGCCCCATTAGTCCTGTTCTCCCATCCATAACTGATCCGTGGTTATCCCTGTCTTTGCAAATCTGATAAAATCTGAAGGATAATTGCATTGACTTCTGCTTGTTCTTCCTATGCCCTAGCAAGTCTTTCCTATGACTGAATGATTCTGTCATTATTCACCTTGCAACTTCTTATTTATGTTGAAGAATCTAGGGCAAACATAAATTAGGGTGATTCATCTCAACATGATAACAATTTGTGAAGTATTTATATAATTACTCTTAACTTGATCTTCCATGCATTGTTAGTGTGTGTGTTTACTTCATCAAACTACTACCAAAAACAAAATAGACAAGAACACAAAGTATTTGGCTTTTTGCCTGGGCCAAAACCTCTCCCTCTTGGAGAGGAAAACCCACGCAAAATTCTTCTTATAGAGATCCCAATTGACGAATACCAAGATCATGACTCTTGACACAATCTGCCTCTCCAAGACCAAGACATCAATCCTCTTCCTTGGACACTGTTGAGATCATCATCATCACTATTGCACTACTGCATCACTGATATCTTTAGTACTGCTGCCATCATTGATAACATCATTGCTGCACCATGAATGTCCCTTGAAATTACCACAGAGGTGATCTTTGCATCTTCAATGAGATCATGATCTTACAAGAACTAGATCATAACTTTGTCACTGATCATCCTTGTCACAACTTCTTCCATTATGCTGAGATTGTAACTGTCACTATCATTACTACAACAACACTTGACACTACTTGAAACCCTCATCACTGCTTCTCATTTTTCCTCGACTTCCAGTAATTTTAGAAATTCTTTTTCAACATGATTATGTAAGATATATATTCCGACACTGAGGTTGCACCTTTAGGATCATTGTGATCTACATTGATCTGAGACAGGGAGAACAGTAAGGGTTACGAAGTTCTTTATATCACATATACATTGATTGCTTATGAAGTAGATCCACCGAGATTTTGATCTTACCTTCCATCTAGGACGAGACTGTGATGGTTACTACCTCTGTCATGAATCCGACACTTTTCATCCTTGTTACTGTTGATACTGCAGCTTATCAAGAATGTGGTACTATCCGAGAGAAGAGAGGCATCATTATGCCGAGACTAACCATCCAATCGAGGTCATGTCTGCTCCTCTATCCATCCAAAGTGTAGATTGCCTAAACGTTATACCCATCCGAGGTGCAGTCAATCCCTTCTCCGAATACCTACTCATAGTGTGGATCTGCTCCTCTATTCACATGCGAAATTTCAGAGAGAAGAACTTGGGTTCTTTTCCTTGCATTTGTAGATACCCTAGACGGGTATTTATAGTTGTTTGAGCCTGCTATTTGAGCCAACATGAATCCATGAACTGACATGTCATTTAACCAAGCCGACATGATTTCCATTTATTTATTTAATTCAATATTGAAGCTGACTTGATGAGTTCTTGAGCATGCCAATGGAGGATTCTTCTTGGTCTTGGAGGGCTGCTTTGACTTAGATACATTTTACATAGGCTCTTAAATAGCTTCTTTACACATGACATGACTCTTTGAAATAATAATAAAATCCTAAAGACATCAAGAAGAAGTCTTTTGACCTATGACACTTCTTGCTCATAAAACCTATGTAGCAAGAGATACAAAAATAATTTATTCTCTTTATTACATTATTTACAAAGATCATGTCATTATGAAGATTGAACCTAGTTACACTTTCTTCAACACTCCCTCTTAACTAGGGAGGTATTCATAATGGTACTTGGTCATTCTCAATTTGAATAATTTCTCATAATAAGAATAAGATTTACAATCCATCTGTTATATCATCATTTCAACCAACATTGTTTCATATAGCAAGGCCTTGACTAACAAATCTATCTCTCACTTAGATCAGAGCACACAATGTTGGCAAGACCAATGATTGATAGACACACATCATCATTGTCTCTCTTAGGGTTTACCCCCCAGGTGTTCTTCGAGTATGACCTACTAGGACTATTCTCATCTTGGGTTCCCAGCCCTCAAGAATATCAGTCCTCTTGCCCACTCTTGTCTTGGATGCCCTACCACATCCTCAAAGAGTGTCAAATGCCATATGATTACACAATCCTCCATTATTTCTTCCAAGTTGAAGACAAGAATGTCGTTTCTAACTCTCCCTCTCAACCAGGGATGAGTTCCAAGTTTCTCTTCACTCAAAAACTTACTCGAGTTCCTTTACTCATAGGAACCTCCCAGATCTCCCTCTTACCTAGGGAATCTATCATCAGTACTTTATAGGGTCTTCTAGTTGATTGATGATCCAAGACTTTGATGTCATCAACTTCTTCACATGTAGGTTTCAACCATCCATCACTTTCCTCCATCATGTCATTTCTTCTTTCCTGAAAAGTATCCTCCTTGGCTTCACATCTAAGGCTTCCTTCATAGGTCCATCTATCTTCATTTTTCTTCAATAGTGATTTTTTAGGATCATAAGGTACATAGTTGTGACATCCTTCACAAATCTCCTTACCTTGGCCCTGCACACATACCCAGACTTCCTCCAAGAGGTTAGAAACCAAAAAAAAATCACATATTACCTTTTTGGTGATGGCATTTTTCCAGTGACATATTCTTGTAGGTATCAACACCCTGCATACATGTTGACACATCTCCCAAAGATATCTGTTGTCAAGGGTCTTCATCTTTTCAGACTTCCATCAGAGTCTCCATATCTTTTTGGGAGATTTCCTAGTCAAATATTCCTGATCCTATGGATGTTGATTGCCTTCATCATGGTTGCACACTTCACGATCTCTTTCATTCTCACATCTTCCATTCCGATGAGTTTTCAATCAGATTTCTTCAATTGTAGTCAACCGCCTCATACTTCATACGAGGACATATTATGTTGATTTCATCTAATGTGACTTATGTCTTTCTGCATCCTTTCAGAGGAGGAAATCCTTTTCTTCTGGATCATGCTTGATCCATGATACCTGCAACCATATGCCATGACATTACAATATTAAATACAAATACAGGCATACATACCTCATTTTTCCTTCAGGCTTCTTTCAACAACTTTCTTGATTGAAAATATCTTCAATTCCTTGATTTGCTTCATTTTTCATGTCATCAGACCATCATCTCATGAATTCCAAAAGTTGGATTTCCTGATGAAACACTTGCTGCCTTCCCAGACTAGGGGATCCTCCGCTGAGGTTTCTACTAGAGAATCTTTAGGACTTTGTATATCCCCATCTGGAAAATGTTTCCTTTGACCTGGATGAATTCTTCCTTTTCTTTAATAACCAATGAGATTCCCAAGAGATATGTCCTCCATGTTTCTCATGGTGATATCATGAGCTCTTGTTTCAAATGCTTCCAAGATGCCACGATGCATCTTCTTACCATGGACATATCTGCAAGGACTTCTGACATGATCCTTTTGAGAGGGACACAATCTCTTTCATAATGGAGATCTATTATTCCCTTTTTCCTTGGCCCTTTTCTTTAGCTTCCTCCATCCTTCAGGCGATGTGAGTTCCTCTTCATGATCTTTCTATAGTACTGAAGCTATACTATTCTGTCTTGAGAATTTCCATGGTCTTTCTGCACATGTTTAAAATCTTTTTAATCTTCAATAATTTTGTCTATAATTTGTCCTCCTTCCATTTTGCTTAGATACCACAAGTTGTTGCATGACGAGACTTCCATGTCCCAAGGACACTTGCCATATTTATTATTAACAACATAGATGGTTATCTTCCCATCATTTTTCTTCGATCTTCCAATCAAGATCTTATGAAGATGGCCTTCTTTTCTGAATTTCAGAGAGCATCTCCTAGAATTTTATGTATCCATTTCATGTCCTTGAGTATGTATCATCCAACTTTTGGGAATTTGAGTTGACAAGGCTATTCTCTTTATAGAATGGATTCAATCATTGGTACGTTGAGATCATGCCATTATGAAATGATTGATATCACTGTGGATCAAAACTGTGGGAGTCACCAAAGTTGTTGCTATGCACTTTGAGATCTGAATATTTCATCCTCTAATAAACCCCTTGCTGTTGTAGACTTGTTGATGTAGGCTGCCTCTTAGATCTCGGTCTTGTTCTTTGAGTGTAGATCCTAATTCCTTTAGCTAGTCTGATGCCTTGTAGAAAACTTGACTTCTGAATGTCTCTTTTCTTCCCTTCCTTTGATTTATGAACCCACTCCCTCTGATACCATGTTGAAGAATTTAGGGAAAACATAAATTAGGGTGATTCTTCTCAACATGGTAACAATTTGTGAAGTATTTATACAATTACTCTTAATTTGATCTTCCATTAATTATTAGTGTGTGTGTTTACTTCATCAAACTCCTACCAAAAACAAAAGAGACAAGAACACAAAGTATTTGGCTTTCTGCCAGGGCCAAAACCTCTCCCTCTTGGAGAGGAAAACCCAGACAAAATTCTTCTTATAGAGATCTCAATTGACGAATACCAAGATCATGACCCTTGACACAATCTGCCTCTCCAAGACCAACACATCTCTTCCTTGGACATTGCTAAGATCATAATCATCACTGTTGCACTACTGCATCACTGATATCTTCAGTACTGTTGCCATCATTGATAACATCATTGATGCACCATGTCTGTCCTTGAAATTACCACATAGGTGATCTCTGCATCTTCAATGATATCATGATATTATAAGAACTAAATCATAACTTTGTCACTGATCATCCTTGTCACAAATTCTTCCATTATGTCGAGAATGTAACTATCACTATCATTACTACAACAACACTTGACACTACTTGAAACACTCTTCACTGCTTCTCATTATGCCCAAACTTCCAGTAATTTCTGAAATTCTTTTTCAACATGATTATGTAAGATATATATATGCCAGGACAGAGGTTGCACCTTTAGGATCATTGTGATCTACATTAATCTGAGACAGTGAGAACAGTAAGGGTTCCGAATTTCTTTGTATCACATATACATTGATTGATTATGAAGTAGATCCATAGAGATTGTGATCTTACCTTCCATCTAGGTCGGGACTGTGATGGTTACTGCCTCTGTCATGAATCTGAGACTGTTCATCCTTGTCACTGTTGATACTGTTTCTTATCAAGACTGTGGTACTATTTGAGAGGAGAGAGACGTCATTATGCCAAGACTAACCATCCAACCGAGGTCCTGTTTGCTACTCTATCCATCCGAAGTGTGGCTTTCCTGCACCTTATACCCATCTGAGGTGCAGTCAAGCCCTTCTCTGAATACCTACTCATAGTGTGGATCTGCTCCTCTATTCACATGCAAAATTTAAGAGAGAAGAACCCGAGTTCTTTTCCTTGCATTTGCAGATACCCTAGATGGGTATTTATAGTTGCTTTAGCCTGCTATTTGAGCCGACATGAATCCTTGAACCGAAATGTCATTTAACCAAGCTGACATAAATGCCATTTATTTATTTAATTCAATATTGAAGCTGACTTGATGAGTTTTGTATAGATTTTCTTGCAAACTTCTTGAGCACGCCAATGGAGGATTATTCTTGGTCTTTGAGGGTTGCTTTCACTTAGATACATTTTACATAGGCTCTTAAAGAACTTCTTTACACATGACATGACTCTTTGAAATAATAATAAAATCTTAAAGACATCAAGAAGAATTCTTTTGACCTATGACGCTTCTTGCTCATAAAACCTATGTAGCAAGATATACAAAAATAATTTATTCTCTTTATTACATTATTTACAAAGATCATGTCATTATGAAGACCGAACCTAGTTACACTTTCTCCAACAATTTCTGCCTTTATACTTCTCAAGGCATCTGCTATGTCAGGAGAGTACTCATCTCTGTGATGCTCATCTGATTTATAAGGAGAGTCTCATGAATTGTAGTCCACCATTCTGCTAGCCATCTCTGATCCTCTACCTCCTGCAAACATACCATGTCAAATAACCAAAAATAAACATAATCAACATACCTTAGTGAAGTTAAGGGAAGGTTATCTCATCTGTACAATTAATCCAGATTAACACGATGCAAATATATACACAATCATATCAATATGTCGACATGTTTCAAACCATCCAGTGTGGTTCATCGTCAAGACAAGAAGAAGAATTAGATCTAGGCACCAGATTAAATAGAGAAGGCATCAAGAAGAGAAATTCAACTCTAATGGTTAGATTAAAATGGCTAGTTTGGCTCAAATAAAAATAATATTAAAAATAGGAATAGGGAAAGGAAACCCCAATTAAATGATAAATAGATCAATATTAGGGTCAAAATTCAAAGTTATAATTAATTCATATTAAATTAATTAAATAATTAATCAGTTTTGTTATCCTAATTATTCTAGTTACTATTATTATTATCAAAGGTCGAGAAATAGAATATTGAAAGGAACAAGCTAAAATATTTAAAATGAGAATCCATAAATCACAAATTAAAAGATTGATCCAATATTTGATATAGAGGGAAAGAAATTTGGGACGAAGAAATTAATAAAAATAATATTAATAAGATAATAAATAAATTAAAGGATTACACCAAGAATTGGAATAAAGATAAAAAGAAACAAATACCGGAAAAGAAGGAAACAAAGATAAAAAACATGAAAAAGGAAAAAGACTAAAAATAGAACCTAAGATGAGATGGCAGGGATCCAACAACTGCTAATATTCCATCCATCATCTCTTTTCAGAATACTAGGCCTCCTTTTGATCTCTAACTCTTCCCTAAACTTCGAGTGATGGAAAATTCTTACAATGACCTAGGCCTCTTCAATGCATATGTGGTGTTTTATATTCACATCATGTTCTACTAATGCTGAGGAGTGGGTCCTCCCATTCTTGATGTCGGCTACATGCTCTTGAATCCTTTCATTTATTGAGCAACATGTCTCACCAATTTAGGGAGTCTATGATAATAATAATAACTAGAATAATTAGGATAACAAAATTGATTAATTATTTAATTAATTTAATATAAATTAATTATAGCTTTGAATTTTGACCCTAATATTGATTTATTTATCATTTAATTGGGGCTTCCTTCCCCTATTCTTTTGGTTAAATTTGACCCTAATTATTAATTTTTTGGGATTTTTAATTGATTTTTCAGATATATTCCTATTTTTAATATTATTTTATTTGAGCCAAACTAGCCATTTTAATCTAATCGTTAGAGTTGAATTTCTCTTATTGATGCCTTCAGTATGTAATATGGTGCCTAGATCTAATTCTTCATATTGTCCTGATGATGAATCACATTAGATGGTTCAAAACGTGTCGATAAATTTATGCAATGTGATTTTTACCAAAAGATGTCTCAAAATCAAGATATGGATCACAAAAGCCTAAATTCAGAAATCATGCATGATAACGCTAATTGCATACAATGACCTCATGCATGACAACCATAACCATCACAATGCATGCATAACAACCACATAGACATAGACATGCATGCATGACAAAACACATTCCGCCCATCTAGTCCAAGTGTTGAACCATGCTCTTATACCAATATGTAACTGCCCCACTCTGCATTTAACCACATTCACAAGCCCTTCGGGTAGATGTGAAGCGAAGTGCCACTATGACACGATCCGACCTCCTATATCCAGTTAAGGAAGTGGGGCCTACAACTGAGACTTACTGACCACAAACTGACATCCTACAGGGACTATAGATCACCTAGGAGCTGAAGAAACAACCCAAGTGGTCAATCCCTAAGTTGGAACTTCATTTCAGTGACTTAGACTCCCAACCGCACCTTTGAAACTTCCTGCATGCGGTTGAAGGCCTCCAACCGCACTCACAAGATTTGCTCCATGCGGTTGTGAACTAAATTTCTCAGTTAAGTGTCCACGGTCCCGAGATCTGAGCCACAATTCCAGGTCAACCTCCAAACCATTGCCCCAAAACTTCTTGAGACTTCCTAGAATGATAAGTAACTGAATTAAAAGGCTAGCCATACAAACTTGAAGCATAAACTCGACCTAACCATGCCTAACCATGATAACCATTTCGCCAAAAATATGGTGAACATGTAATCTACAGGTCATGAATGCATATTTGAACATAAGGGTTTGAAACTTATTTGAGATTCACCAAGAATGTCTAATTCCCTCTCATAATAGCTGCAATAACACTTGTTAGCCCATGCATTCATTAACCATTAATTAAGTAATCAAAACGTAACAAGATCCATAGCTATAACATATAACCAAATATTATTCAAGATAAAACAACCATAAAAACCACATAATAACAAGTACAAGTACTCATGAATCACAATAAGAAAATAACTCTTATTAACTTATGCAAAAGCCAACCAAGTCAGGAACTTCCAAGTACCATCCGATCGTAGATTGGGTTGGACCAAATATTTCTTTCAACCAATCACCCCCATGCCATATTCCAAGCACGAATATGGGAACTCAAGACATAAACAACCAGGGCTTCCCAGAGATTAAACCACATCCACCTTCAGGCTACTGCGATCTCGCCAAAATTGATCAAGAGATCACAATGCCTAAACAAGCTTAGATGCCTCAAAGTTTCTTCATAAATACCTTGAGGAATTTGACTATATCCACTCACCTGTCGAGGGTTTCCTGGAGATTAAATTAACTCCACGGCCAAGCCTTGGGTATTTTCTTGAATCCACCTCACTCGGTTCCAAAACATTTTGGAAATCCAAAGCTGAACTAGAAAAGAATCCCATCACACAATGGCTATTCAGAAATGGAAAGGCAAGGCTGAAACCATTGTCACACCTGAAAAATCCATGCCAATGACAAAAATAACCAAATAACCAAATGCATGTACCATGCATTCAAAAATCAACTAGGAAATCACACAAGCAACTTGTTGCCTGCAAAGTCCTACTGCCAAAGCTGCTTGATCCAACCTTCCTTTCTTTTCATTTGCTTTCCATTTCCTTCCTTTTATTTCGTTTCTTGCTTTCTTTCCTTCTCCTCTTGGTGCTCTTCTTCTATTTCTCAATTGATCCACGTTGAAACTGACAAAAAGCTAAACCAACAAAAACTCAACTGACAAAAGCTGTGAACTGATCCTCAAAACATTTTTTACCATTGAGGCCTCTATTTTCCTTTAGTTTCCTCTATTTTTCTTCAATTTTCCTCTCATGCAATTTTGTGACCTTTCATCTCCATTTTCTCCTCTTTTCCTTTATTTTCATAAATAAATTCTAATTAATGCCTCTTTGCCTTAAATTCTAATTAATTCCTCTTTGCCTTAAATTCTACTCTGGAAAAATGGCTCAGTTTCCTCCAGATGAGTTGACCTCCACAATAAATTTGTCCTTCACAAAAGAACTTAGATTCCATAGAATGAACACAACCATCTTAAGGAACTTCGACCTCATAAAAATTTATGTGACCTCTTTAATTAGATACGATATCCTCAGGGACAAATGCGACCTCCACAAAGATACACGCAACCTTGAAAATAATAGATGTGGCCTCCATAATGATGAAATAAGCCTTCAAAAGATAAATACAACCTTTATAACAATGTTGTGGCCTCCTCGATGATAAAATCAACCTCCAAATTATAAACTCGACTACTGCAATTAAATTCGACCTCCACAAAAACGTGAGCTGCTGTGACTAAACTTAGTTTTACAATTAAAAAGTGTGGCCTTCAAAGTATTATCAGAACTGATGAAAAATAGATGAACCAATTGTTCTTAAAGATCACACGATATCAAGTAAAATGTATCTTCTCCTTCAATATGATATCAAGTAAAATGTATCTTCTCCTTCAATATGAGCACTTATGAATCTGAATGATCCCTCCTTTTTGACTAGCTACGGTGGATGTGTCTCACCACCGAAACCAATATTGATTAGCTAGGGTGGATATCTTTCACTATCGAAACTAATCCTCACAAGGGTTTTCACCCTTTACTCAAAAGCTCCAATATCTCACCAAAATAAATTTAGAAAAATAGCTAATGCATGCCCTAAGAGTGAGCTCCAATCTCTCTTTTATCATCAGAATATCATGGGTGTCATCAGAATACCACGGGTCATTAGAATACTAGGGTTTCTCTTTTATAACCCCCTTTTTTATAATTTAATTATTCATGTCGCTTTTACATGTTTCTTTTTCATCCAAGTGTCATTTAAACAATTAAATTAATAGATACCCATTTACCAATTATAGCCTACGAGAATCAAATAAGTTACCGAGTCGTTATCCAAAAGTGATCATTGAGAAAGGGATATTACATATTAAATTAATCAATCCCATTTTTACCATCTATAGTGTAAGGAAATTAAATAGGATACTAAGTCATTCTCCAAAAGTGATCATTCAAAAAGGGACGTTACAATGGAGGCCATCATGAAGTGGTTGGTGCCTACTAATGTTTTTGAGGCCAGGAGTTTCACTGGGGCAACACAATACTTGAGGAAATTCATAGGCCCATTTTCAATAGTAGTAACACCACTCTACGCCCTAAGAGTGAGTGAGAAGGGTTTATAGTGGGGAAAGGGTTAGTAGAGGGTCTTTGAGGTGTTAAAAAAGAATATTAGTGAAGCACCAATTATAGCATTACTGAACTTGTAGTATCCCTTCAAAGTAGAGATAGATGCAAGTGGGTATGCTATGGGAGTGGTCTTTATGTAGGAAGGAATGCATGTATGCTAAAATTCTAAAGTATTTCATGGGGCAGTTCTTAAATACCGTACCTACGACAAGGATCTCTACATCCTGGTGCAAGATTTCAAGAAGTGGAAACACTATTTGATGTAACGGAGACAGTAATCCACATAGATCACCATCTGCTACATCATATACATGCCCAGAGTAAGCTAGAACAAATGAGGCATTACAAGTGGATGAGGCTTTCATAATAATTTCATTTAGTGATCAAGTACAAGAAGGGAAACACAAACAAGTTGGCCAAATTTCTTTTAAGGCCACCCACATAAAAGATCAAAACTTTTGGAATTATGATGCACTTGGAGCCATTCACCTATGATGCATATAAATATCGATGTTTAGAGGATTAGGACTTCAAGGAGGGGTTTCAGAAGTTGGACAACTAGATTTTGTTAGAAAATTATATATTACAGAGCAATGGAACACATAAAATATTGCAGAAATATAAACACAGAAAACGCACAAAACAAGAGAGACACAGATATACGTGGTTCACCAGTTTGGGCTACGTCCACCCCGAACAACCAGTCCTTCCTTTCTATTATCCAACAAAATGAAGAGACACAACCTACAGCAAATCCGCTGTAATATCCTCTGTTTTCTCTCATAGTCTCACCTCTCTGTTTCTCGCTCACACTAAATACACATCTATCACATAGCCTCAAATACAATACCCTCATACAAAGAGAGGGGTTGCCTTCTAGGGAAAAAAACCCTAAACAAACATAAGTTCTACCGTCAGATCATCCGCCTAATGAACGGCCCAGATTGACTAGAAATTGCTATACTTTTACAAGGCAATTTTACATTTATTTTTGGCTTCTGGGGCACTGCCCCGAGCCCCCGCCGGGGGACCGCTGGCCCCCGGACCCCCCAGCCGGGGGGATGGGCCCCCCCCAGACCCCCGCGGGGGGGACAAGTCCCCCCCGCGTGGAGGGGTGTACAAAACATCCTGGGGTATACATTCGGCTGAAACAAAGACCTCTGAACAATCATGCTCCACACACAACAGATTTATGTGCATGATGGTGACAATACAATTGACCACCATCTTTAAGAAATGTTATTGTACATGTAGGATATGTTAGGTGTTTGTAAAGGTAAGCGATTGTGACTAATTAGAGAGGCTCACACATCTAAGGTTGCATGGAACTTTGGTGTAGGGAAGACAATGGCCAACTTGTAGAGGTATGCATGCTGGCCCAAGATGTAAAAATAGGTAGCTAGGTTCATAGGAAGATGCATGACTTGTTGTACCAACAAGCCTACTAATAGGAAACTGGGTCTATGTCATCCCTTATCTGTACGCACTCATCCTTGGGAAAGCATTTCCATGGAATTTGTGGGAGGTTTACCAACAACGAGGAAGGTACATGACCATCTGTTCATGGTAGTTGATAGATTCAGTAACATGTGTGTTCTAATGGCTAGTAAAAATACCATTAGCGGGAAAGAAGCAACAAAATTGTTATTTGGACAGGTCTAGGTGCACTTTGGGATACCAAGGACCATTATTTCAAATAGGGACACAAGATTTCTTAGTGTAGTCTAGACTACATTGTGGTAGAAGATGGACACGAATTTGAATAGGTATACAACACTCCATCCACAAACAGATGGGTAGATAGAAGTAGTCAACATGACATTGGCACAGGTTTTGACGGTTACAATTAGAGGCATTTGAAGACTTGGGATGAAAATATGGTATATATACAACACTCTTATAATAGATTAGTCCACACTTCTATTGGTAAGTCCCCATTTGAAACTTGTTTTGGATATTTTCCACCTTCACCTTTGGATATTACATATGGGAAACAAGGAGGAGTGAGGGAAGATCTTACAAGGGATTCCTTAAGGAAATAAAATGTTATATGGGATGAAAATATGGTATATATACAACACTCTTATAACATATTAGTGCACACTTCTATTGGTAGGTCACCATTTGAAACTTGTTTTGGATATTTTCCACCATCACCTTTGAATATTACATATGCGCAACAAGGAGGAGCAAGGGAGGATATTATAGGGGATTCCCTAAGGGAAGAAAAATATGTTGCAAAGATTAGGTAAATCCATCTACACGTATATGAGACATTTTTGATGTCACAGGAAAAATATAAGGCCAAGCATGATCATCATAAAACAAAGAAGCCCTTCAAGGTGGGAAAGAGAGTATGGTTATCGTTGAATAAGGAGAGGTTACATCGTCCTCGTAAGAAAATCAAGGCTCTACAATATGGTCCCTTTGAGATACTGGAAAAGGTAGGAGACAACATGTATAGACTCAATCTACCATCATACATATGCATACACTCAATGTTGAATGTAGAGAATCTAAAAATCTTTGAGCCTTCCATGCAAGATCAAGAAGAGGAATATGTCCTACCTTCTATAGAGGATTTAGCACTAGATGATTAGGCAGAGTTGAAAGATGATATAATTCTATTGAAATATGGCAACAAGAATATTCCAATTTAATTTGTCCTTGAATTAAATTGTGAATTAAAATAGAATTTAGTCTTAACAACAACTTAGAAATAATTAATTAATTTATTTGAATTAATTAGTTGGAGAAATTCAAGTTAGAAGTCTTTCTAAAGTCATGAAAGAGTTATCCCTTAAATTAAGGAGATAAGATTGAGTTATATTTGAGTTGTAATTAGTTAACTCATTTTATTGAGTTAAGTCCAGTTAAATTAGTTCCAAACTGTTTGAGGAACTAATAGTGAGTTAACAGTCAGTTGATGCATGCATGCACTCAACTAGTGCTACTCCAATTAATTGAAGATTCCCTCATTAGAAACTCATGCATGTCTATTCTGAGAAAGACCCAGTTGAAATTAAAGTCAAGGACAATGTACTATCAGTTGCACGTGTTTTCTCAAAGAGAAAACTCATGCATGCAGTCAAGGATTTATCTTTGAGGATTGCGTAGTTTTGGTGGAAGAGTTTTCCACTTGGTAACAGGAAATCATCCACAAGGAACAGTGCAAGGAAATAGGATAATTCCTACGTATTTCCACCTTGTATGATAATATAGTGTGGGGTTTTTAGCTGAGGATTTCCCCAAAGTATTTTCATGTGTATTGTGCATTGATTCTTCTTCTTCTGGTTATATTGTTTAGCTCGATCTTTAAGCTTCCGCAAATTGATAGTAGAAGTAAGTTATAGTATTCTGCTTTGATTTATATTGCATTATCGAGTTAACTTACCATCAGATTTTCTATAAATTTCGCAAAAGAGGAAACAAGACAAAGGAAACATGACCTTTGGTATATTAAATTAGTTCCAAACTATTTGAGGAACTAATAGTGAGTTAACAGTCAGTTGATGCATGCATGCAATTAACTAGTGCTACTCCAGTTAACTGAAGATTCCCTCATTAGAAACTCATGCATGTCTATTCTGATAAGGACCCAGTTGAGATTAAAGTCAAGGATGGTGTACTATCAGTTGCATGTGTTTTCTCAAAGAGAAAACTCATGCATGCAGTCAAGGATTTATCCTTGAGGATTGCGCAGTTTTGGTGGAAGAGTTTTGCACTTGGTAACAGGAAATCGTCCACAAGGAACAACGCAAGGAAATAGGAGCTTGGAGGGCAAAGAGGAAGGCTGGAGAGAAGCCAAGATTTCCTGTGAGCATCTATGAAGATTGTACTGAGAGCTGGCTAGTTGTGAGAGCTAAACCTTTGTATAATTGCTATGTATTTCCACCTTGTATGATAATACAGTGTGGGGTTTTTAGCTGAGGCTTTCCCCAAAGTATTTTCATGTGTATTGTGCATTGATTCTTCTTTTTCTAGTTATATTGTTCAGCTCGATCTTTAAGCTTCTGTAAATTGATAGTAGAAGTAGGTTATAGTATTCTTCTTTGATTTATATTGCATTATCAGGTTAACCTACTATCAGATTTTCTACATGGTATTAGAGCTGGATTTGTAGAAATTATCTACATGGTATCAGAGTTGGATTTGTAGAAATTTTCTACATGGTATCAAAGCTGTGAACAATATACTGAGAAGAGAATTTGAAGTTTGAAGTTTGGGGTTGCAGGTGCAAATCAAATTCATATCATACTTCAAGGTTGGCCAATGGCGTTCTATGGCTTGAGACTCGAGTATGCCTTGGAAGGTAGCTCGAATTACATAGCATGGAAAGATAGAATGGAGGATGTATTAGAAGACAATGGCTTGAAGGAATTCATTGATCAAGAAATCCCAAAGCTAGCTTCAACTAATGCACAAGAGTTGGCTGAGTGGAAGAAGTGTGTGGCGAAGGCGAGACAGATCATCCTTGAGGGAGTTCGAGACCATATTGTCTCGAGTCTCCATGGGAAGGATACTCCATTTTCAATGTGGAAGACATTGAAGGACCTCTACCAGAATAGTAGTGACCAGAGGAAATTGGCGCTCAAGGATAAGCTTCGAAGAATCAAGATGGAGAAGGGCGATACTATTTCCACATATCTGAACAAGCTCACCACCTATAGAGATGAGCTTGGCAGTGTGGGAATAACTATTTCCGATGATGATATGGTGAGCCTCGCTCTCCTTGGCCTTCCAAAGAGTTGGAATAGCTACTAGGACTTTGTGAATGGAAGGGAGAAATTTTCGGATTGGGAATGACTGTGGTCAGATCTGTGCAGGAGGAGATTAGAAGGAGCACACGAGATGGTTCTTCATCCAATAATGATGATGAAGAAAATTTGGCCTTAGCAAGTAAGGCAAGGAAAGGGAAGGGGAAGGCTTCCCATTTCAAATCGAATTCTTGTCATGGAGGGAAGAAGGGTGACATGTCTAAAGTAAGATGCTTTAATTGTCACAAGATGGGACATTATGCGACTAATTTCCCATAGAAGAAGCCCAAGAAAGGATCCTCGAAAGAATCAGAAGGTGAGGCATTAGCCTCTCAGTTCGAAATGGACTTTACCCTCATTGCATGAATGGTGTCATCGATGATGGGTTGTGTCTAGTATCTTGACAGTGGAGCCTCATTCCACATGACCGATGATAAAAATATATTCAGTGCCTTGGAGGAGAAAGACCTCAAGATGCGCATAGATGATGGAAGGTTTAATGTTTCAGGAGTGGGCACGGTTGATTTTCAGAGGAAGCATGGAGCTCCTCTCACCTTGACAGATGTGATGTATGTGCTTGGACTAAAGAAGATCTTGGTATCGGTCACAATGTTGGAGGACAAAGGCTACAATGTTGTCATCAATAAAGGAAAAGCGTTCCTAAGACACATAGCCACGGGTCAGACCAAGAGGATAGGGATTCGGGTGAAGAATCTCTATAAACATTGGCAGAATTGGTGCAAAGCCAAGACATTGGTGAGTTATGGCACAGGCATTTGGGCCATTTGCATCATGGGGCTTTGAAGATAATGCAGCAGATATCTACAGGACTTCCCAAAGTTAAACTTGAGCAAGTTGACACATGCAAAGGTTGTACCTTGGGAAAGTAAACCAAGGCTTCCTTCCATGATCGAGACAGTTGAGCAGAGGCTATCTTAGAGCGAGTTCATACTAATTTGTGTGGACCATTCTTGACGGCATCCACAACGAAGCAAAGGTATTATGTGATTTTCATTAATGACTATTCTCGTAAATTTTGGATTTATTTCATGCGGAAGAAGGACCAAACTTTCACAAAGTTTTGTGAGTTCAAATTTTTCATCGAAAAAGAGTCAAGGAAGAAGATCAAGGCCTCGAGAAGTGACAATGGTGGAGAATATGTCTCTCAAGAGTTTAAGGACTTCTGTGCAGTGGAAGGAATTAAACGAGAGTTGACGGCACCTCATAACCCACAACAGAATGGGGTGGCCGAGAGAAACAACAGAACTATTGTAGGGGCAACACGGGAAATGCTGCATGACCAAGGCCTACCACTTCACTTGTGGGATAAGGCATGCAACACATCGGTCTATTTGTAGAATAGAAGCCTGCATCACATACTTAGGATGAAGACACCAAAGGAAGATTTCTCCGGTAAGAGACCAGATGTGGGTCACTTCAGGATCTTTGGCTCATTGGTATATTTTCATATGACAAAGGATGCACGGAAGAAGCTTGAGCTGATAGCAGAGTTGGGGATATTTGTGGGGTACATTGATACACCTCACAACTATCGGGTGTACTTGCCTACCAGTCGGAGGATAGTGGTTCGCAGAGATCTCAAGTTTGATGAGCAAAAGGCCATGTGAGTTTCCCTTGAGAGGGAGCTCCAACTACATGCTATGGAGGAACTATTGGTTCCTAAGGAGGAGGAGCCTCAGATTGATGCGGAGCACCCGCATGCAGAGGTTCTGTTAGGCCCCTATACTACTAGTGTAACCCCTTATTGTTATTAGTACAACCCACTTATTATATTGATGTACCCATGTAGTGCCCATATTGTTACTATTGTGCCACATAGAAGCCTACTATTGTTACTGTTGTGCCCTACAATATTATTGTTATGTAGGCCTTGATTGTATTGGGACCACTTAGACTCCTATATATAGAAAGGAGGTATTTTCATTTGTATCATCCAAGAATTGTTCATTTATGTAATGTAAAGGAGGTTGCCCCCTCGAAGAGGCTGAATTCTAAGGCGTGGATCTCTCTTTTCTATATTTTTGTGAGCTGGTTTCATAACATTTGGTATCAGAGCTTTGGATTCTAGGGTTTCGCTGCTCCAAACAGGTCATCGTGGCATTTTCGCTATAACTTTTTTTCTGTGACGTTTCAGAAGTCGCAAAAAAAACCCATTTGAGAAGAATGGTGCTGAACCTTGGATCCAAATTTTAGAGCTTTTCTCGCGATATTTTCGGAGATATGATCTGAGGAAGTTGGTCTTTTTGCAGACTCCTGAATTACATTCAAAACAGGTGACCTGGGGAAAATCGTCATAACTTTCTTTCTGAGCATCGGATTGAAGTTTCGTAAGAAGGTACAGAAAGAGGACGGACTGTAGTTTCTTGTGGGTGTTTTTCAGATCCAAAGGTCGAAACAGTAACTCGTGGCACGTCGTACAAGTTTTCTCTACTGAACTAGTCTATAATCAAGTCACTGTGGGAGATTTCGCATAACTCTTCCTTGGAGAATCCAATTTGGGTCAGACTTGTGGCATTGGAAAGAGGACACAGAGGGATACTGCAGGTCACAAATTCAGAACTAGGTGATTGAAAAGTACAGAGTTACAGCTGTTTCAAGGTCGAGCTCCTAAAATCAAGAAAAAAGCAAGATGAGGAAGTTTGATGGCAAGGATCCGGTAAATTGGATACTTCAAATGGAGCAATATTTTGATCTACATGGTGTACAACTGTTACAAAAGGTATGTATCGCATCTTCATATTTAGAACCAGATCAATTTTTATGGTATGAAGGGCTTTGTTCTCGTAAAAAACTTGTTACGTGGTCGATTTTCACGGAGGAAATGATAGCACATTATGAGGATACAAAGAGCAACACCTTCTTTAGAGCAACACCACAACAATTGGAAAGAGTAAAAGGGCTTTGTGACATAATGGAAAGAAAAATTATGGAAACCAGGAAGCATACCCCTCACAACTATAAAGATGGAAGTGTTGTTTCTCCCAGCCTTCCACAACCTACAAGGGTTACACCACAACAATTGGAAGAAAAAAGAGAAAAAGGGCTTTGTTACAATTGTGATAGCAAATGCACTAAAGGTCATAAGTGTGCTGAGAAGAAATTATTTTACATAGAGTATGAAGAGGAGGAAGAAAAGGATCAAGAAACATCAAAAGAAGACGATATATGCCAGGACCCGACCCCAGAGAAAGAAGAAATGAATCAGAACATATCTTGTAAACTATTGGCAAGAATGACCACTCCTCAAACTCTCAAGATAGAAGGAAATATCAAGAAGGAAAAGGTGCAAGAAGTGAAAGATCACATCAAGAATGAAGAAATGAATCCAACCATATCTTGTACTTCACTGGTTGGAATTACCACTCCTCAAACTAGCAAGACAAAAGGACATATCAAGAAGAAAAATGTTCAAGAAGTGAAAAATCACATCAAGCGTCAAGAAATGAATCCGACCATATCTTGTAAAGGATTGGAAGAAATTACCACTCCTCAAACTCTAAAGATAGAAGGACATATCAAGAAGAAAAAGGTTCAAGCAGTGAAAGATCACAACGAGCATCAACAACAAGTTCTCCAACTTTTAAAGGATAGCGCCACTTCGGTGCAAAATCAAATGAAACAACAGGAAATGTTGGCAATACTACGTGCACTTAAAAAATGGCGACCTTACCGAATGGGAAGACTCTTCAAGGATGAGGATGTGGAAGCATTGTTTTGTGCTATTTCTATTATCCAACCAGATTGGATAAACGAAGCAAGGGATGAAGGGAAGAAGTACGAAGAAGTATGGCCATTTATTCAAAAGTTGCAAAAGATCCCAATTCAAACAATATTGCCAGAAATTGAAGAAGAAGGAAAAATCATATTGGAACTTGGAGCAGTCATAGAAACAAGAACCCAACAGCTACGAAATCGATCAATTTCAGAGTATCTCATCAAGTGGAAGAACTTACCCGCTGAAGATTCCACATGGGAGGACAAGAATCTTATACAGAAGCATCAAGAACTACTCAAGCGTTGAGGACAACGCTTTTTGAAGGAGAGGGGCATGTTAGGCCCCTATACTACTAGTGTAACCCCTTATTGTTATTAGTACAACCCACTTATTATATTGATGTACCCATGTAGTGCCCATATTATTACTATTGTGCCACATAGAAGCCTACTATTGTTACTGTTGTGCCCTACAATATTATTGTTATGTAGGCCTTGATTGTATTGGGACCACTTAGACTCCTATATATAGAAAGGAGGTATTTTCATTTGTATCATCCAAGAATTGTTCATTTATGTAATGTAAAGGAGGTTGCCCCCTCGAAGATTCTGAATTCTAAGGCGTGGATCTCTCTTTTCTATCTTTTTGTGAGCTGGTTTCATAACAGGTTCTAGGAGTGGAGACATCCACTCAAGAAGAGTCTTCCAGAGATGGACGAAAGTGCACAAGAGAAGCTGAAAGATTGTTGGAGGATGTGAGAGAGAATGTGGGAGCACCATATTCTCAGTGAAAACAGAGGAGGTCACCTGAGAGGTACACTGGATACATGGCGCTTGCTGGGGAATGTGTTGAGACGGAGCCATCTTCCTTTGAGGAAGCAGTGCATCATCCAATTTGGGTTGATGCTATGGTGGAGGAGTATGACTCCATAGTTAGT
The DNA here is from genome assembly GCA_031772625.1 of Pinus tabuliformis. Lineage (NCBI taxonomy): Eukaryota > Viridiplantae > Streptophyta > Pinopsida > Pinales > Pinaceae > Pinus > Pinus tabuliformis. The sequence continues at coordinate 887,039,944 of CM062808.1, read as the reverse complement.
AACAGTGTTTGGGATGTGGTTCCGAGACTAGAGAACAAGTCAGTTGTGAGTTCCCGTTGGCTTTACATGGTAAAGAAAGCTGTTGATGGTAGTGTGGAGAAGCATAAGGAAAGATTTTTTTCCCGTGGCTTTTCACAGGTCGAGGGGATTGACTATGATGAGACTTTTGCTCCTGTCACAAGGTACTCATCTATCATATCTATGTTGGCACTATCAGCACATATGGGTTGGAAGATCCATCAGATGGATGTGAAGACTGCATTCCTCAATGGCTAGATTGAGGAAGAGGTGTACATATAGCAACCAGAAGGTTTTGAGACCTTCAATCATGAGTCGCATGTGTGCCGACTCAAGAGAGCATTGTACGAGCTGAAGCAAGCACCTCGTGCTTGGTATACTAGGATAGACAACTACTTCACCGGGTTGGGCTTCACAAAGAGTGAAGCGGATGAGAACCTGTACCACATCGTGGTGAAAGGTAAGCTGTTGATCATAGTTCTTTATGTTGATGATCTCATATTGACTGGTGATGATCAGTTGATCATGTCTTGCAAGGAGGACCTTGCAAGAGAATTCGAGATGAAATACATGGGTCTCATGCATTAATTCCTTGGCATGGAAGTGTGGCAGAAGGATGGGGAGTTGTTTGTGTCTTAGGGAAAGTATGCCAACATGATACTCAAGAGATTCCACATGGAGAAGTGCAAGCCCATACAGACTCCTCTAGTAGGTAACTAGAGGCAGGAGGTTGCTACTTCAAGAGAAGTGGTAGAGGCTACTGTGTACAAGCATCTTGTGGGTTCACTGATGTACTTAGTGAACACACGACCAAATTTGTGCTATGCGATGAACCAACAAAGTCAAGCGATGGTTCAGCCTACCAAGATGTTTTGGAAGGCGACAAAGCATGTATTGAGATACCTCAGAGGCACATCTCAGTATGGATTATGGTACAGACGGACAGAGGGAGTGAAGCTATAGGGCTTCATTGATGCAGATTGGGCAGGGAGTCCATCAGATCAGAAGAGCACATTAGGAGGGATTTTCAACCTTGGGTCAGTAGTAGTTTCTTGGTACAATAGGAAAAAAAGGTTGGTTGCACTCAGCTCGACAGAGGTAGAATACATGGCTGCAAGTCAGGTAGCATGTGAGGCCATCTGGATGCGGAAAATCCTAGTTGGTTTGTTTGATTAGAGGATGGATCCAACTGTAATATATTGCGATAATCAGAGTTGTATCAAACTCTCTGAGAATCTAGTATTTCATGATAGGTCCAAGCACATCGACATCCGGTATCATCATCTCAGAGTCTGTGTATCGAGGAGGATCATGTTGCTGTAGTATACTTCGACAAAGGAGCAAGATGCTGACATTTTGACAAAGGCATTGTCAAAGTGTAAATTCGAGTTCCATAGAGATAGGATCGGGGTGGCAGATAATCCCTTTCTTGTTGAGAGGGAGTGTTGAAATATGGCAACAAGAATATTCCAATTTAATTTGTCCTTGAATTAAATTGTGAATTAAAATCGAATTTAGTCTTAACGGCTAGTTGGAAATAATTAATTAATTAATTTTGAATTAATTAGTTGGAGAAATTCAAGTTTGAAGTCTTTATGAAGTCATGCAAGAGTTATCCCTTAAATTAAGGAGATAAGATTGAGTTATATTTGAGTTGTAATTAGTTAACTTGGTTTACTGATTTAAGTCCAGTTAAATTAGTTCCAAACTGTTTGAGGAACTAATAGTGAGTTAACAGTCAGTTGATGCATGCATGCACTCAACTAGTGCTACTCCAGTTAACTGAATATTCCCTCATTAGAAACTCATGCATGTCTATTCCGAGAAATACCCAGTTGAGATTAAAGTCAAGGATAGTGTGCTATCATTTGCATGTGTTTTCTCAAAGAGAAAACTCATGCATGCAGTCAAGTATTTATCGTTGAGGATTGCGCAGTTTTGGTGGAAGAGTTTTCCACTTGGCAATAGGAAATCATCCACAAGGAGCAGTGCAAGGAAATAGGAGCTTGGAGGGCAGAGAGTGTAGGAATTTACAGGGTAAGTTCCTCAGACAGAACAACAAAGGACACCGCTCACAACCAGATCGCAGATCAATACACCAGTATTTTTGACGTGGTTAAAACCCTCAAAGAGGGAAACAGTCCACGGCCTGAGCCAATGTGGCCACTTCAGGCAATTTATTAATAAAAGAATGAAAATTTACATATGTTTCTCTCATGCACGGATTACCCTACAAATGACCCTCCATGCGCTTTAAATAGAAATCATGGACCAATCGGTTGTCAAGCCACGGATCAAGTGTCGGTAATACCGAGGAGAGAATGAACCGTCGGATCACTACATATCGTGACCGTCAGATTGTAAGTTACAAAATGTACAACGGTAAAGAAACACACTTTACCTAACTATATACCTAACTCTATACTAGACCAAGTTGTACTTAACTATTTCCTATGTGTCGGAATATCCTAACATCCCCCCTTAAGAACAACTTGGGATAGGATTGAAGGATTTACAAATATGACACAATAGGAGAAGGAAGGAGGCACTAGAGCCTATCCCCCCTTCGTGACAACTTCCTAAACTCTGACCATAAATCGAAGTTTAGTGAACTTCGCCTCTGTGAGAGCCTTTGTGAAGATGTCTGCAACTTGATCATCTGTTGAACAATATTTCACTTCAAGAACATGGTCGTGAATGAGCTTTCTGATGAAGTGCATGTGCAGTTCAATGTGTTTGCTGCGCTGATGTTGGACTGGATCTTTGCATAGCTGAATGGCACTTTGATTATCACACCAAAGTGTAGCCGGATGCTGCTGCTCAAAGCCAAACTCTGACAGGATCTGACGAAGCCACAAGGCTTCCTTATTAACTTCTACGACACCACGATACTCTGCTTCTGCTGATGAAAGAGAAATGGCACCTTGTTTCTTGCAAGCCCATGTAATAGGTCCTGAACCAAGAGTGAACACATAACCAACAGTAGACTTCTGATCATCAGGGTCACCAGCCCAATCGGAATCAGTGAAACCAACCAATAGAGGAGATGCTTCGGCACTGTAATGAATCCCAAACTGAACTGTACCTCGAACATAACGAAGTATTCTTTTAGCTGCTTTCCAATGACTTTCATGGGGGTTTTGCATGAACCGAGCAACAAGGCCAACAACAAAGGAAAGGTTAGGACAAGTATGGGTTAGATACAAAAGTTTTCCTACAAGTTGACGGTATAAGGTAGCATCAACTTCAGGAGAAGTACAAGTGACTGAAAGTTTGACTCCAGACTGAAAGGGAGAAGGGGCTGGCTTACAGTCTTCCATGTGAAAATGGCGTAGAATATCACAGGCATACTTGGACTGGGAAAGAGAAATACCCTCCTTGGATTGCAAGACTTGAAGACCGAGAAAATAGTGTAAGTGTCCTAAGTCTGTCATTTCAAATTTCCTTTTAAGGATAGACTTCACATGGTTTATAAGGTTGGGATCACTACCAGTAAGGATAAGATTATCAACATAAAGAACAAAGATGATAAGAGAGTTTCCCACTTTCTTGGTGTAGACAGTATTGTCAGAATGACACCTAGAAAAGCCAGATTCTAAAAGAAAGCTATTCATTTTGGCATACCAAGCCCGGGGAGCTTTCTTGAGACCATAAAGGGATTTCTTAAGTCGACATACAAGGCTGGAGTCTGTTTGTATGAAGCCAATGGGTTGTTCCATATAGATTTCTTCATGCAAGTCCCCATGCAAGAAGGCAGATTTAACATCCATCTGATGGACTTCCCATTTGAAAGAGGCAGCAAGGGAAAGAACAAGGTGGATAGAGTTCATTTTGGCAACAGGGGAGAAGGTTTCAGTGTAGTCAATGCCTTCAACCTGTGAAAAACCTTTAGCAACAAGACGAGCTTTATGTTTATCAACTTTCCCATCTGGTCCATACTTGGTTTTGTAAACCCATTTTCATCTAACAAGTTTTCATCCCTTTGGTAGAGGAACAAGATCCCATGTATCATTTGCCAATAATGAATGATATTCTTCATTCATAGCTGCTTCCCAATCTGGATGGCCTGAAGCTTCTGCAAAGGTGTCAGGATCATAATTTACTGGAGCTTGAGCCAGTAAAGAAGAGGCTCTTTTGAAGTGAGAACGTGTGCGTCGCTGATCTGTAGGATCACCGACAAGATCACCTGCTGCATCTCGAGTAGCACGAACCCATTTTGGAAGCTCAGGAGCTGAAGGAGGATCCTGAGATGGCGGGGGAGGATTGTCATCCTCACTTTCATCATCTGAAGAAGAAATGTTTTCAAAGGTAGAAGAGATAGGGAGAGGTGGCACATCCGCCGGACTAGGCTCGCAGGCCGATATATTTTCATCAAATTTTACATCTCTTCTAATGATAACATTTTTGGACTTAAATGGAATAATTCTATAGCCTTTGACATCTTCAGAATATCCAATAAAGGTACATTTTTCACTCTTAGGTTCTAAAGCTTCATGCTTTTCATCTGGAATATGGGCCCACGCTTCACTTCCAAAAACACGAAAGTGACTTACATCTGGTTTGATTGAGCTCCATGCTTCTTCTGGAGTGATATTCTTTAAAGCCTTAGTAGGAGTGCGATTTATTATGTAATTTGCACAGTTAATTGCTTCTGCCCAAAAACTAAGACCAAGTCCTTTAGATTGTAGCATACAATTAGCCATTTCCTTTAAGGTGCGATTCTTCCTTTCAGCTACACCATTTTGTTGTGGAGTATATGGAACAGTATGTTGCATTTGAATTCCATTCTCAGTGCAATAGTTGATGAATGTGTTTTTAACATATTCTCCGCCATTATCAGATCTTAACTTAAGAATTTGATGTCCAGATTGTTTTTCAACAAAGGCCTTGAAGGCCAAAAAAGTGTTAAATACTTCACTCTTGAGTTTTAAGAAGTATACCTAAGTGCGTCTGGAGAAATCATCAATGAAAGTTAAGAAATACTTGTAGCCAGAGAATGACACAACTAGAAGTGGACCACATAAATCACTATGCACAAGCTATAAAGGGGTTGAGGCGTGCCAAGAGGCACGTTTTTCAAAACTGTCCCGATGATGTTTTCCGAGTACACATCCGGAACAAACACCATCTCTGCAAGATACCATAGGAAGACCTGTCACCATATTTTCTTTACATAGATGCTAAAGGGAGCGATAGTTTAAGTGACCAAATCGCTCATACCAAAGTCTGCTCACTTCATCGTTATGAGCAACAAATACTGAGGGAAGATTTGATGACCCAAAGTTGTGAAACTTATACAACATTGTAGAATCATCAGCAATGCCAGTAGCCAAACTCTGTTTAGGATCTCTTAAGTCCTTGATTACAACATCATGAGGTGAAAATTCAACGATTTTACCTTCACCTGAATGAGTTATCTGATATACAGATAGAAGGTTGCAGGATAAGGTTGGAACACATAATACATCATTAAACTGACCATTGTCTAGATGAACAGTTCCAGTCCCTACAACATTAAGAGATCTATCATCACCAACATATATATTTTTGGTGTTACAATCATTTAAAGAAGAAAACATGGCTTTGTTTTTGGCCATGTGATAAGAAGCTCCAGAATCAATGAGCCACTCATGAGAATGGGAAGAAGAAGATACATTTAATGCATAGCCAGACCGAGATGCCTGATAACCACATGTAGAAAGTGCCATTCCTAAAGATGAAGTTGAAGTTGAAGATTGCCCCAAACGGATGTTATGCTTCTTCATTGCTGCTTCCAAGGCTTCCATCTTCTTAAAGCATTTTGATTCTAAGTGGCCATCTCGATTACAAAAATTGCAATGTCTATTAGTCTTCTTCCCTTTGTTTTTATTTATCTTATCATTTTGTTGAAATGATTTTTCATTTTGCGGCTGAAATTGCTTAGGACCCTTGTTTGGTTTAGGACCATTCTTTTTAGGATATGACTTCTTAGGATTCTTTGAATTTGGTTGCTGCTAGGTGGCTAACGCTTTCTTGGAAGAGTTTCCAAGATTAAGAAGACCAAGGTGTAAGAGTTTTTCTTGTTCTCTTATTAAAGAATCACAAAAAGAGTCAAAGGAAGGGGACTTGTAGTCTGTTCCTTGAGAAATGAAGGATTCTCTTGTAGAATGGAAGGTGGAAACAAACACAGAGTAGGCTGGTCCCAACTTTGTAAGAATGGAATAGATAAGGTTACTATCTTCTTTCTTAACTTTAACACCTTCCAAGAGATATCTAAGGGTCTTGAACTTGGACAAGAAATCTTCAATGCAAGAAAAAATTATTAGGGTCCAATGTAAGCAAATCATTTTCAAGTTGATGGGCTCTAAGTTCATTTTTAATCCCAAAAACTTTATTGATTTGTTTCATTGCTTCATCAGGAGTATCAAGTTTTGCAATATGGAATCTAAGATCTGGAGAAATAGACATCCCTATCAATCCACGTGCTTGATCTTGCCTATTTTCCCATTTAGCAACCTTATCTTCATCCTTTGGTTTCTTTTCTTGGCCTGAGGCTATTCTGTAGAGACCTTTACTTCTAAGTAAATCCTCAATGTAGGCCAACCATTGGAAGTAGTTGGTGCTGTCAAGGGTAACTTGGTATTGAATTTCCACTTCAATGGAAACTGAAGATAAAGATGCTGAAACTAAGTGTTCCAATGGATAGATATCGAAAAATTAGGCTGGTTTAAAAAAAATGGCTCTGAAAACGGCTTCCGGATGAAGAAGTTATGGCTTTTTGAAAAAAAGTTGTTGAAGTTGCCGACGAGGTGCGGGAATGTGCAGAAATGAAAAAGTCGGCCCCCACAAAATGGAGACTTGAACCCAAGACCTCTACTCTCTTAGAATAGCTTTGAACCAATTGAGCTATACAAAAAATTTGAGAGAGAGAGAGAGAGAGAGAGAGAGGGAGAGAGAGAGAGGGGGGTTGATGCTTTGGGTTGCGTGCTTGCTTTGAGAAGGCTCTTTTTCCCTACAAAACAAAAAACACAAAAGCCAACACGGACATGCAAAGAAAACGAACCTTACGGCTCGAAGTTAGCTTTAGTCGAAAAACTAAATATTTTCAAAAATGAACCTTGCGGCTCAAAGTTAGCTTTGGCCGAAAACTAAAAATTTTCCTCAATGTTTCTGATTTTCCGAGATCACCCTAAGGTGCAGGGAAAAGAGCATACGCATGAGAAAAATCCTTCCTTTCTGTTTCTGATTTGCCCAGATCGCACAGAGTCGCAGGGCAAAGAGCATATGCAAAAATGAAAGGTATAGATCCGGTAATAAAAAAGCTAAATAAACCGAAACCGAAATAAACAGAGAGAAAATAACAGTAAACTGCAAATAAACACTGTATACCTCCAGATCTTAAAAATGACGCAGCTAGGGCTACCGGAAACCTTTTCGCGTGAAACGAAAGGGGTTCCTCATTGGAACAGATGCTCCCAACACAACAGAGCAGTCCTCTCGGCCCGAAAGTAGTCAGAAACAACATATCTAGGAAACAGCAGTCGGATGCAGTTCTACCGACTTCAGATTTGGATCACCAATGGACGCGGCCCTCAAATAGCTCTGATACCATGTAGGAATTTACAGGGTAAGTTCCTCAGATAGAACACCAAAGGACACCGCTCACAACCAGATCGCAGATCAATACACCAGTATTTTTGACGTGGTTAAAACCCTCAAAGAGGGAAACAGTCCACGGCCTGAGCCAACGCGGCCACTTCAGGCAATTTATTAATAAAAGAATGAAAATTTACATATGTTTCTCTCATGCACGGATTACCCTAAAAATGACCCTCCATGCGCTTTAAATAGAAATCATGGACCAATCGGGTGTCAAGCCACTAATCAAGTGTCGGTAATACCAAGGAGAGAATGAACCGTCGGATCACTACATATCGTGACCGTCGGATTGTAAGTTACAAAATGTACAACGGTAAAGAAACACACTTTACCTAACTCTATACCTAACTCTATACTAGACCAAGTTGTACTTAACTATTTCCTATGTGTCGGAATATCCTAACAGAGAGGAAGGCTGGAGAGAAGCCAAGATTTCCTATGAGCATCTGTGAGGATTGTACTGAGAGCTGGCTAGTTGTGAGAGCTAAGGCTTTGTATAATTCCTATGTATTTCCACCTTGTATGATAATACAGTGTGGGGTTTTTAGCTGAGGCTTTCCCCAAAGTATTTTCATGTGTATTGTGCATTGATTCTTCTTCTTCTGGTTATATTGTTCAACTCAATCTTTAGGCTTCCGCAAATTGATAGTAGAAGTAGGTTATAGTATTCTGATTTGATTTATATTGCATTATCGGGTTAACCTACCATCAGATTTTCTACAAATTTTGCAAAAGAGGAAAAAAGACAAAGGAAACATGACCTTTGGTAGATTGGGTTGAAAGAATAACTTCTGGGAAAAGCTAAATGGTATACTCGAGAGAAGCTAGAGGAAAATTTTTCTCACCTCATTCAATAAGATATTTTGGGGAAAAAAAGCCTCCCAAAATGGGGAAGTGTGATCCATATTGGATCATTAATATTTTTTTTTCATCCTTCTCGATGGTTTCAAAGTGGAAAAAGTGAAGGAATCAACTCATGGGACCATTTATACCATCAAGACCCAATTTGGAAAATAGGGGTAATAAATCTTGTATGTGCAACTTAAGGCATAAAATGGTGTTTTTTGGGGGTAAACATTTGCCACTTAAATGCTACACCATTTTGTGCTATTCCACACATAGAGACATTTCCAACGATGTAAGAATCTCCTTAATTAGAGTGCGTATGAAAAAGTTGTACCACTCGGAAGTTGACCTTCCTATTTTGACCACCATAATTCGAGATGATGCAATGTTAGCCCCCATTATTCATGGAAAATGGGATAACCACATGATCATGATGAATAAGAATCTAGAAGAGTCAATATTGTAACTCTGGTTAAGAGTTGAAGGAGTCAAACCTAACAACTATTGGGCTATCAAGTTGTGTTATAACCAAGCCATTAGGAGGAAAAGGGGTTCCATTCTATTTAAGTGCATTTCGTTCCATAAATGAGCAAGAATTCAAGAGTGGATAGGGAGAAAGAAAACAAAGAGGATTTATGCACTGTAGTAGGCCATAGGCCACAAGCCTCACTTCTTTATACTTGAATCCATTTTCCATTCAGAGAAAGAGAATAGAGCAACCTCACCTTCCAACTAGGTTTTCTATTTAAAGGGTTTATCAGGGGTATATCTTGTGTTCTGTGAGTGATTGTATTTTCATATGTTCTCTATTTTTTGTATTTTGCATATTGCATGCATGGAATTGTAACTTAATAAATCCAAAAGTTTAAGGAAAAATAATCCACATAATATAGATTTTAGTTTTTCAAGTATAATTTTATCAGGTTTGTTGTGATGATTTTTCTAATGGAATACCCTTGAAATTTTATGGATCACTGGATTTGATACTTGTACTATTGATGTTTGTGGAGATGTAGTTTGTAATTCTTCAAAAATGGTCTCAGACCATGTATAGATGAGTACATCTCTGCAAAGTGGTTTGACTCTTTTTTGTTGATTTTATTGTTTTTTCCATTAAACTCCTTCTACTTCTGTCTCGGTGCATTTTGAATATCAATTTGTTTCTAGAAAATTAGACTCTGAAATTGTAGGTGCAAAACATCGAAACCTTGGTCATACAGGTGAATTCAAAGTATATTGTCATTGCAGTGTTGAATCTTGAGGACATCTTATTGTTGGCTTTTGGATGTATGACACAAGTATTTTCAACTGTTGATCAAAGGTGGAACATTCATAGCTAATATAATGACTTTCTCCCATAAAGGAGTCATATTGGAAAAATGTTCCATTTTTTGTGTGTTAAGGAAGCTTCTTTTACTTCCTATAGGTTGGGGTTGCACTATATTCTAGTCGTTATGCTTGACCTAGTGATTTATTGAAATGTTGAATAACATTGTTTGCTTCTATTTGTGACCACTTCCCTTCTCTAAACCATGTATTTCCTTTTGGATGATTACTACCTTGACCTCCATTTAAGCAAAACTCTATGGAAATATGGCTCGCCTTGCTCAAAATTATTATGTCATTTGTTTCCTTTCAGTTAAGTAATTGTTCAAAATTTCTTGTACTTTGAGTCAGGTGTAAGTTGTAGCAAAATTACTTGCCTAATTGTTCAAAATTGACAACGTAACTGTCATCTAATTTGTTTATGTCTCCAAAATTTCCTTTTTGTCTAAATTTATTAAACACTTCTTGTAGTATGGTATACATTTTGTTTGCTTGTTCTTGTTAAGTCTATGTTGAATTTTAAGTTGATCTTCTCTAATATGAACTGCTTGAGGAATGAGACTAAATATTGTCACTAGAATATGTCACAAGTGAATAAAAAAATGATGTAGATAAAAACTGATTATAAGAGCTTAAATATTTTTATAAAATGGTCAAAATGTTAGAAGACTACATGAGGAAAAAATTCATGGCTTTTACAATGGTGAAGGCCCATATTTATATTATTTATGGGTGCCTTTTCAACTAGAGTCATGCACTTATGTTAGATCTCAAATACCGTGGGTTACAAAAAACCATGGGTAAATACCATAAATCACTATGATAAAAAATAACTTATGGTTGTATATGGTAAAAGATAATTATACAATTATATTTGTATTTTGTTTTCTTCTACCTTTTAAATACAATGGGTGGATACCATGGTTTACCAAAACCATGGGCTTGTAAACAATCATCAGTAGAAAATGATTATTCACTATGATGATTCGCTGACATCCTCCCGGATTATTCTCTTGAATTAAGATTCACATCAATCAATTGATGAAACAAACATTGTATATAATCTAGTTGATCAATTTTCATGTTATATAGTCCTTTTTGCAGTTTCTCCTTGGCCAATTCAATGCATTCTTTCCATATTTACTTATCCTTATTTCCCTTGAATTTTTTTGCACTACCCTTCCTTATTGTATTTATCCACCTCAATGTTGCTTCCTTGTTAATGTTGTTTTACAGGTCAAAAATTTGGTTATTGAAACTCTCCATGGGTCGAATATGACCTTGGTATTTTTTTAAGCTCTTTAGTAGGCCAAAACACAATTTAAGGCTCTATGGGGCACCTGCTGGTTCTTCTTCTTGTTTTTCTTTGTTGAAGTCCCCATTTCCTGCATTGTTTTCTATTGTTGTTCAAGGATCTACTACATGTGGTTAGTTGTTTATACTATAACATCTGTAGGAGTCAACTATTGGGTTGTCTCCTAAATTAGTGCTATTGAGGTTAGAATATTTATTTCTTTAACTTGTTCTCCTCCTTGCTTTTTTTAAGTTCCTTCTATTTGCATGGGATTTATTGTTGTTTAGGCACTTGATGATGATGCTTTCTTTGCTTGATCTAGTTTTGTATTTTATTGCTTTGTCTACTCAAGCTCTATTTCCTCTGTTATCTGTTCTTTCTCCATTTTATCTTTCTTTGACTACCCTAGCTCTATCTCTTATGCATCATTTTTTTCTTCTGTTGGGGTTGGCCCTGGTTGAGTTGATTCATTTAACTAAACTGGTTCCTCTCATTGGTTCAATTATTTTAGTTGAGTTGGCTCTTTAACTTCTACAGTTGGCTAATCTGGTGATACCTTAATTGTCTCATACTTCTCTTCATAATTTTCTTCCTCGATTCATCTGATTTTTACTCCTTAATTGGTTGTCTTGCTTATGACTTGAAAGTCTCCACTTGCTTTTGATTTTCTTTATCCTTCTTTAAAGGTAGTGGTGTTGCCTCATCCAATTCTATCTACTTTGATCCCTAGGAGGATTTTTTCAATTAGAAGTCCTCTTCCATTGGTGTTGGTGATACTAATGGTGACTCCCTAGTTAAGTCAATATTGACTAACTACCTTGCATATGACCACTTTTGTACTGGTTTTTGAGTCAAACTTTGTTGTTGCTTGGGACTATAAATGCTTGTCTACTATTTATTTTTTCTTTGGGTCTATCTCTCTAACTTAACAATATTTTTTTGGCTCCAATTTTCCTTTTGTCTCACCAACTACCATTGGGATACGTTTTCCTACTCTTTGACCATCTTGGCCAATTTTTCTGCTATCCCTAGGAGGATTTGTTCAATGAGAAGTCCTCTTCCATTGGTGTTGGTGATACTAATGGTGACTCCCTAGTCAAGTCAATATTGACCAACTACCTTGCATATGACCACTTTTGTACTGGTTTTTGAGTCAAACTTTGTTGTTGCTTGGGACTAGAAATGCTTGTCTACTATTTATTTTTTCTTTGGGTCGATCTCTCTAACTTAGCATTATTTTTTTGGCTCCAATTTTCCTTTTGCCTCACCAACTACCATTGGGATACCTTTTCCTACTCTTTGACCATCTTGGCCATTTTTTTTGCTACTTTCCTATGCTTTACCATATTTGGTAGGGTTATTCAATTCTACGACTCGGAATTCCTTAAGGACATCATGGATGCCGTTGTTGACATGGATGGGATCTACCGCCACTATTTATTTTATCTTCTTTATAGTATACTTTTTAGAGGGTGACCCAACCATTCCATTGAGACTAGTGATGAAAGGTTTAGTGTACATCTCATCTTCTCTTTCCTCCTATAACACTACATCTATAAGGGGTAGTATTAATTCAATTGTCTCATTGAATGCTTAAGCAAGAATTGTGAATCTGGTTTTTAGCTTCCTCTTAGATCTTTGAAAATTTCTCACAAGTTGAATGTCATTCAAATCCCTTTAAATCCAACCTTATTCCTTTGGGATACCATAACTTGTTCGTGTTAAGACATGGATATATATGTGTCGAGTTAGGGAGTTATTTATGGTGCTATAAATCCGTCAACCAAGGGGGTATCCCCAATGTGAAGTCCCAATTAGACCTCACACCATTTAGAATAGAAGCCCCAACCAAAAATACAGCTGGTTGCCATTGTCCTTAGGGATTTTCCTTGGATTCCATTATTAACATAAGAGGTTATACAACATTATTTGAAACAAGTATGTAAGTTGACATTGTGAGGCAAACAATTGCGATGCATATAAGGTACTTTCATGGGAAGGAGAAAGAAAGTGAGCCTCTAGAAGAAAATTAAAAGTACCATCCTAAAAGAGACACACAAGAACATAAGAGGATTGAAAGTTAGTATGCAAATTAGTTCACAATAAAATTACGATCATAAAACCAAATACAACACACCCTCAACAAGATAAGTACCAAGGCCACCGAAATAATTCAATTTCCTTAGTACATGTGAACAAAACATATACCACAAACATTTATTAAAGAATAATCATACTATATTCATGATACATTCATGAAAATGTGTTAGCTCAATGAGCTTCTATATTAAGTGGAAGTGCTAAGATATACATGTACAATGCTGCCACACTAGCCCCAATAGTGGAACATTAAGTCACCACTTGCTCCTCCAAACAAATACCTTCTCTCTTATGCCAAACTAGAGAATCCAAGGTGAAAGTTCAAGTCCAAAAAGTTTTATTGCTTGAGTTATGAGGGTGTATTTACAATAAATGAGGTGACTTTCTAACTCCCATGTGACTCTTGACCTCCCTCATGACTCTTGAGCTTATAAAATGGATTTTCGAATTCTTACTCGACCTATGAGCTTCTATATGACTTTAAAACTTAATAGTGGCTCTTCATATTCCACGTGGGACCCTTGGTCTTGTTGAGAAACCTATGGCATTAGCATTAGGTGATTTATCTTCGATTAGTGATTGTTTATGAATGATTTTTACTTGGTTAGATTAGGATCTTCTTCATGTTAGATTATTAGTATTCTTCTTCATCAAACAATAACTAATGCATGGACATAAATAGACAAGAGACACAACATGTAGGTTATGAGCTAGGGCCAAAACCTCTCACTCTTTGAGAGGAAAACCCGCACAAATTCTTATTATAGAGATTCCAATTGACGAATACCAAGACTGAGACCCTTGACCTATTACCCGCTTCCAATATCAAGACACTAGCTCCCTTGACTATCTTCTCCTTCCTCCTTTCGATTCCTCTTTCGTATTGAGATCATCTACTTTCTACGAATAATATGATAGCATTGAATAATTGACACACTTGAGAATGAACTGTACCATATCACTAATTTGCACCAAACTGTCCTTATTGCAGTATTAGCAAGACAGTGTAATAATTCTGTTAATGGAAGCTCCTTCACATCACCAAACTGTGGCTTCTATACATCTTCTAGATGTGGTATAGATAACCTCATTCTCACTCTATCTTTCTATTGTAGCAACGAGGCCTTTTACCCAGAGATACGAACATTATACTCTCATTGTTTACTCGAGATTACAAAGATACATATCTGAGCTTCTTTACTGTGGAGATCTTAACTGTATCCTAGACAAACCTTCTTTATCTCTTATCTTTCGTTCAAACTATGTACTGTGATATGCCACCCGAAATTTTCCATCAACACAGAGATCTGAATTGTTGTGTGACTGTGCTAGGAGTCTGAATTCATCACTTTACTTTTCATCCAAAACTATCTAAACTTGTTGACTGTAACTATCGCTAAATTCTCAGAGGTACCTGAGTTCTGTACTGTGTTTATGCGAAGTGCCTTTACCTTGTATATATAGTGGTTGGTCTACATAAATGAGCCGACATGAGCCATGTGAATCATTGTGACTCCATAAGATGAGGTTGACATGATCTTTAATTTAACTTGAAGCCGACATGAGGAAGAGAGATAGTGCTTGTCGTTGGAGAGCTTCTAGACAATCCTATTAACTCAAATACATTTGTTACATGCCCAAGAAAGGATCTTCATACATGACATAGACTCTTTGACTTTTAATGACCAATCCTAAGGATCTCAATGGGAGCCATCTAAAATAAAAACACTTGCTCATGAAACCCATGAAGCAAGGCTTACAATAGCAATTTTAGTTTTCTTCATTACATCATTTACAAAAGTCACGTTTACATGTCATTATCAAGACCGAACCTAGTTACATTTTATAATAGGTCTTCAACACATTTTACATTTTCTCATTTTGGATAATTACATAATTACATTCCACAAATGATGTGGCTAGACACTTTGACACATGTGACTCCTTGATATGACTATTTACAATCATGACATGGAACTTGATGATGATGTAGCATTTCCATGCTGCTCCTTTTGTTTCTTTCTTTGCATTTTCATGATGGATCTTACATGTGTTTCATCTTCATCCTCCAAGGGGCTGATTGATATGGAGTCTTCATGTGATCTAGATATTTGATCTTCTGTGGTAAGCTAGTGTCCCTTCATATTCTTGCTCAATGACTTCTTCATGGTTCTAGCTTCACAAGTGTCTTCTCGTATGATATCCTTCTCTTCCTCTCCGAGCATCATCCTGTCATGTCAATATGTAATACCTGCAAGTGGAATCCACTCATGACAAGACAACATCAGTATAAAAATCTCCTAGTCTAGCTTGCTTCTTGAAAATGACTGAATGAGCTGGGACTAGGCACTGGACAAGGATGAAGAGTCAAGAATTGTGCAATGCATAGTTCTAGGGTTCAGGAGTGATGGACCGAAGATTGAGATCATGCAATATGTATCTCTAGAGGCCTTGATAAGGAGACTGCATAATTGAGGAGCTCTGTGAGGCATTTTTAAGCCTTGAAGTTGCCCAATGCATGATACAAAGAGAGAGAGAGGCCTAGGGATTGCACAACTCAAGGAGGAAGGGAGACAACTTGAGGCTTGCCACTACACAATGTGCAGAAGGAGAAAGATTGGAAGGGTAAACTAAGTAGTTATGGAGGTCAGTGATCTAGTATTGATCCTTGAGACTGTGCAATGCACAATTACGGAGGGAGAATGATCAATGGATTGCATATTTGCATAGTTCAAGGATTGAGGGAGACAACTTGATGACTGAGTATACAAAATGTGAGCAAGAGAGTGGCTAGGAGGTAGGATTGCGCAGTTTATGAGGGTAGATAGTTAATCCTTGAAAACTATGCTTGCATAATGAGCATTCCTTGGAGGCAGGAATTGTGAATTTCATAGTTCCATGACAAAATGGGGAAGATTGAGACTTGCTACTGTGTAATGCGCAGTTCAAGGAGGCTAAGATGGGTCAAGTTAGTTGGGCAAAAAGATTTTAAAGATTTGGCTATGTGGGATAAGTGAGGTAAAAGTGAGACCAAGGCTAAACTTATGAATGATCACACACACTCAAAACAATTGATGACACAACATTGAACACTTAGTACACAAGAACAACATGATCCCCTCAATGCGACGACAATGCAATAACCTTCTCCAAGTGCGGCACTTAGGATGTAATTTGCAACGATAGTGACAACACTAGTACAAAAGTGATGAAGGGAATATCTTTGATGTATTTCCTTGTCATGAATGGGACAAAGTAGTTTAGGAGAATGCATTAGAAATTCCCTTTATGAATGTACAAGTGACTCCCTTCAACTAGGTGCGACAATTAAGATACACTTTGTGACGACAATGATAACATTAGTATGACAATGCATAAAAATTTGGGAATGGGTCTAGTACATGTCTATGTGGTAAATATGATGCATTGGTACCAAAGTTGCCTCTCACAATGAAACACAACTCTGCTTTTACAATGTGCAACACTTCCCATGCCAAAATATGACACTTGTGACAATAAGAGAAAAGTGCAAACGACACTTGCAAATGTGAACGAAATTGAAAGTGACACATGCCAGAGCAAAGATAAAATGAAAATGGCACCTATTATAGTGAAAACAAGAAAATAAATAGTCATAAAAATGAAAGTGACATTTGCTAAAGAGAAGGTGTGAAAAAGTCCCAGTTGGAAAAACTCATCGAAATAATAGCACAATTGCAACTAGAAGTGAGAGATTGTAAATTAAAGTGCGCATTGACTGTCAATATAGGTTGAACATTTCACAAGAACTGTCTTGATGGAATGCACTATGCATTTTCAAGCTTGCATAAAATAATGCACTCATGAACTTGTTATAGACTAAACATGTGTATGCAAGGGACTTCGATACTTAAAAACTGAGAAGAAGACTTAAACACTTAGCATAAAATTCATCGATCATGAAGTTACTATGGAATGACGAATCGTTAAATCCTCAGTAGGCTCCAAAGTTCACGTGTAAGAAAATTTTTGGAGGGTGTTGATCGTAGCGTCAACAGGAGTGCTCAATGCACCCTCTACAAAACTCTCCATCTATGGCAAACATTTTTAAAGTCCTCCACCCAATGCCGGAGCATTATTTTTGGTGGGACAAAGTGAGCCAATGCAAGTGTTCTACATGCAAAGCATTGGTAATTTTTCATAGTTGGAGTTTTTCATTTATAACTATCACTTCTTGGTTTGGAATGACTTGGCTTATCGCAAGCCAAATGAGTAGGGAACATAATATAACCACCTTCCTAATATTTTAACACTCTAGGAAATTTGCTTCTATAATTTTTGACAAGTGTTCTACCCAGCTAAATGATTTCCCATCCATTATGATCTGTTTAACTTCCTCCAACATGTTTCTATTAACATCTGAATCCAAATCTATAGTAATGAAGCACAAAGATACTATTATGCAAGACCTTTTTGCAACTTGGTTGATCATCCAACTGATTGTTAATCCTTCTGATTTTTTAGTTGTTGAGAACCATGTAAGATTCTATACCTTATAACCTAGTTCGATCATTTTAAGGATTCTTTTCTTCTCCTAGGCATCCTATTGATTATGCGAATCAACTCATTTGGTACTACCACGCTTTGGAATAAGTGAGAATAAGTGTTGGGTCTTGAAAATGTCATTCATTTCCATTACACTTTCACTATTATGTCCATTATATCACCTCCATTTCACCTCCATTTCACTACTATGTCACTACATTCATCCCACTTTCATTATCATTGGGCCACATTTATGTTTTTCCAAACTTTATTAATTCTTAGCCTTTTTAAGTGAATTTGTGGTTGATGGAAGAACAAGGATTTTTTGAACAGGTTTCCCGCGCGGTTAACCTTGGCGGCCATGGCTGAGCTTTGGGAGCTGGTTGCTGTGGGTCTGAAGCCACTGGAGTCTTTAGATGTTTGTTTTCATTTTGGTATGAATGGAGTCTGGTCTATGTGAAGCACGGGAGTGGTATTTTGGAAAGGAGTAATTGGAAATAGAACCGACGCCCGAAGACCTCCTTGCCTATTGGGGACTTGATGAGTTCGAGGAGAACCTACAAATTTTTTTTCTGAAGTAGGCAGGAAAGTCAACAAGCTTGGAAAAGGTAGTGGAAGCAGGAGTAAGGAAAAATGATGCCCTTGAGCGGAGAACTGGGAAAAATATGATGCTGAAAGGATTGTTTCCCAGCTCAGCTAGGACCATGACTATAGAAGAGGCGGGAAGGGAGTTGAATGATTTAGGACAAAAGGGACAAAATCAAAGCCAGTTCTCAGCATCGGCTGGTGAGGGTTCTAGGATGGCCGAGGAGCTAAATGAAGGCAACTTTCTTCAGCCTGAAAGGCGTTCTGAGTCGTTTGAGGCGGTAGAGGGAGAAGACAAGACGGAGGAAGTGGGTGGAAAGAGGAAGAAGTCCAAAATCTTCCGGAAAAAGGTGGAAAGACCTAGCTGTGTTTTTGGAGTGGATATCCATATAGACTGGGTGCTCGAAGCTTCAGAAACCCTTTTAGTTGGCAAAGTCCATGGAAGGAAGTTCTCGGTGGCCTTCATCAAGCAATGGGTTCTGGCTAAATGGAAAGAAGCTCCAGGTCAACCAGAAGAGATCAAGATGCTTGACAGAGGCTGGTTTTGTATTCGGTTTTGGGCAAAAGGAGCATGTCGAATGGGTGTTGGCAAAGCACTGGAGCCTAGGGAAGAGGCCTATCTTATTCAGGAAATCGTCGCCTCTTTTCGATTCCCAGAAAGAAAAAATAGAGGAGTTTCCAGTCTGGGTCAAATTAATGGGTCTTCCTATTCAATTTTGGACTGACTCGGCCTTCTCCTCAATCGGAAACACTCTGGGTAAGTTTCTCGATTCAGATAAATCTTATTTACACACTCACGACTGGAGCGTTGCCCGCCTTATGGTAAGTTTAAACCCCAAAGAAGGTCTGGCGGATGCTATGCTCCTGAAGTATCATGGTCTAGAGTTTATCCAGACCCTGGACTACGAAAACCTTCCTTTTAGATGTCATCGATGTCATGTTTATGGACATCTGGCCCGGGAATGCCCTCTTGGTCATCGTCGTCGTCGAAGGCAGAGGAAAAATGGGATTAATCTAGAGGAAAAGGAAAAAAAGAAGATAACCTCTCAGAAGGAAGAGGCTCAGTTCAAGGAGGCCGAAGCTTTGGCAAGCGTTCAGGAGTTGGGTCTGGAGCACGTGGGGGGAATTGGAAATGTTCAGCCTGAGGTGACAGCTAGTGCTTCTATATCACCTCCGCTCTCTTCAGCCGGCTTCTCAGCAGTCCCTGTAATGGATGGATCGATTCAGGCTTGTCCCCTCCCTCCTCAATCCTCTCCCCTTCGCTCTTCAAGTGCTCTGCATGTTTCTTGTAGCGGTGAGGTGGGTCTGGTCAGTCAACTCTCAAACGATATGCCAGACCTGAAGATGGGACTAGCCCCATCAGATAGTGTTATAATGATGGTTCCATCTTCTCCTACTCACGTCTCTACTCTTCCTCCTGGAGATGGAGGCCTTGAACCTCACTACAACCTAAGACCTTTAGCCACCAGGAAAGGGAAAGGACTAGTTGTAGGCGGATTGGAGATGGATGAGGTGTCTATAGGTCCGAGGAAGTTAAGAGGGAGGAAATCAGATTTGTCGAAGGCAAAGTTGAAGGCTATTATTGATATTGCTGGAGGGAAACAGATGTCCCTGCCAGGGGTGCTTAGAGCAAAGCAATCACCCCCTGAGAATTTTAGATGATCATTTTATCCTACAACTGCAGGGGTCTAGCTAGTCTCCCCAAAAAACTAGCTTTGAAGGATCTGGTCAGGTCCAACAAACCTGATATTCTTTTTCTTCAAGAAACTCTTGGGAAAGGAGAAGAAATTACAGGTTGTCTTTATAAGCTTCTGCCGGGTTGGAGTTTTCATGCAATGGATGCGAATGGACACTCGGGAGGTGTGGTTTTGGGGTTTAATGTGAAGGTGGTGCGTGAAATCTCCTCCTGGGGATCAGAAAACGTTTTGGCTGTGGAACTTTTCTCCAACGAACTCTGCATTCCCTTTCTTTTCCTTAATATCTATGGTCCTATCTCGGAGCGGGAGAAGTTCTGGAACTCTTTCTTCGCTAAGTCTTTTTTGGCGCATCCAAATCTTATTATTGGCGGAGACTTCAATTTTTCTCTGGGCCTGACTGAATCTTGGGGGGTCAATGCCAGAGCTGATCCCCTTTCTGCATTCTTCCAACAGAAATTGGCCTCGTCGCCCCTCGTGGATGTTGCCCCTTCAAAGTTGCGACCCACTTGGAGGAACCGCAGAATAGGAGATGACTGGATCGGGAAGAAACTAGATCGATTTTTGATAAGTGATTTGCTGGCTGAGAAATTACAGGCATTCAGGCATTGGGTTGGGGATGGTGGTCTTTCAGATCACTTACCGGTTTTCCTAGAAGTGAAGGGAGATCTAACCAAGCCAGGTATTCCTTTTAAATTTAACTCCTCTTGGCTTATGGATGCATCATACACTAGTCTCTTTCATAATACTTGGAGGAAAGCTGTTGACAATGAAAATGAGAATCGAAGTCAGCTTTTTATGGAAAATTTATTAAGGATGAAGGCCGCCTCCAAACTCTGGGCTCTCCAAAAGAAGCTGAAGGAAGAAGAATCAATGCAAGCTGTTAACTCAGAACTTGCCCTCCTTGAAGATCCAGATAGTTTTGGCTATGGTACAGGGGAGTCTCGAGCGAGAATTCATGAGTTGGAGATGGAAAGAAGGAGAATTCTTCAGCTCAGGGAGCAAAGCTGGCGTCTTAAAAGTAGAGCGATCTGGTTGCAGGCAGGGGATGAAAATTCCAAGTTTTTTCAGAATTATGCCAAAGGGAGAAAAAACTCAAATACAATATGGGAAATGAAGAAAGCCAATGGTGAATTAGCACTTTCTTTCGAAGAGTTGGCCACTGAGGGGGTTAATTATTTCAAGAACCTTTTTAAAGCTCCAGACGAAGCCTCTATTGCAGAAGTTATAAGGGTTGCCCAGATTTTCCCAAGATTTATAGAGGAGGAAGATAATGACTCCCTCATGGCACCTATTTCTAAAGAGGAGGTTGAAAGCGTCCTTAAATCGATGCAAAGGGACAAAAGCCCCGGTCCGGATGGCTGGACGGTCGAATTCTTCCAGCATTTCTTTGAATTCATTGGAGATGAGTTAGTGGCTGTAGTGGAAGATTCCAGGCGTTCAGGTTCTATCTATCAACCTTTTAATGCTACATTTCTAGCACTCATTCCTAAATCTGATCTTCCAGGTTCTTTTGGCGATTTCAGGCCTATTTCTTTGTGTACATGTGTTTACAAAATTATTGCTAAAATCATTGCTGTCAGGCTAAAACCTTTCCTTTCTAAAAACGTTTCTCCGGAGCAGTTTGGCTTTTTAGATGGCAGACAAATTCATGAAGCTGTGGGAGTTGCCCAAGAAACGCTCCACAGTCTTAAAGTTGGAAAGAAAAAAGGAGTCGTTGTGAAAATAGATTTATCGAAGGCTTACGACAGAATTAGCTGGCTATATCTTAGACTTTTGTTAACTCATCTGGGGT
Source organism: Pinus tabuliformis (assembly GCA_031772625.1). Classification (NCBI taxonomy): domain Eukaryota; kingdom Viridiplantae; phylum Streptophyta; class Pinopsida; order Pinales; family Pinaceae; genus Pinus; species Pinus tabuliformis. The sequence continues at coordinate 887,018,124 of CM062808.1, read as the reverse complement.
TCAGATTTGAATTTGTAAGATGGATTATGAGCTGTATTTTGTCTTCATCCATAGCTGTCCTGATTAACGGTGCAACCTCCAGTTTCTTTAGCCTTGAGCGTGGCCTGTGCCAAGGTTGTCCGCTCTCTCCCCTCTTGTTTTTTCTAGCAGCAGACGGTATCAGTCGTTTGATCCAAGAAGCAAAAAGACAAGGCTCTCTGAAAGGAATCGAAGTTGCTCAAAATTTCTGGGTCACTCACCTCCTCTTCGTGGATGATATAATCCTCTTCAGCAATGGCAGCCTCGAGGACTGTAGGATGCTCAAGAGGATCTTGGACCTCTTTCTGAAATCTACTGGCCTATGCATAAATGAGAGAAAATCTACAATTACTTGCTTAGGTCTGGCTAGAGAGGAGGTGCGCATAGTGGCTTTGGTTCTGAATTTTGAAGTTAAATCGCTGGAGGATTCCTTCAAATATCTAGGGTTCTATCTGAAGCCCGACAATTATAGGATAAAATATTGGCATTGGATCCTTGCAAAATTGGAATCGAAATTGAAACATTGGAGCCACAAGTGGCTCTCTCGGGCTGGCAGGCTTGTTTTAATTAAATCAGTTCTGATGGCAATCCCAGTCTACTGGGCTAGCCTGACCTGGGTGCCCAAAGGAATTCTAAACTCAATTGAGAAATTATGCAACAGTTTTCTGTGGGCGGGGTCCAAGTCTGAGAGAGTTACACCGTGGATCGCTTGGGACAAAATAGCTCGCCCTAAAGAGTGGGGAGGCTGGGGTATAAAAAACCTCGTTTGTTTTTCTCAATCTCTTGCAGCAAAGTTAGCTTGGAGGATCATTACTACGGAAAATCTGTGGACTGCTGTGACTAAAAGGAAATACATAGATCCATTAACAATGCTAGATTGGATCAGACTGCCGCAAAAGTCATCCAAAAACTCCTCGGTGGTCTGGAAAGCAGTGGTTGCATCTGTAAACATCATAGAGAAGGGTTTGGCCTGGAGTGTGGGAGATGGAACACAGATCCGTTTGGGGCGAGATCCCTGGATAGGCTGTTCAGAGGGATTTACTCTATCTCAGGGATTGGTCGCGGCTTTAAAAGATAGGGGTCTATACACTCTAAATCAGGTAGCTGATCCTCGGGCTTCTACCATTTGGAATCAAGGGTGGCTTTAGGGAAGAGACTTAAATTTATCGATGATAGGTTGGAGGAATGGGACAGGTATACAAGGGACCTTCTCAACTCCTCAGTCAGGCTTTCTGACTCCCCGGATGAGCTAAAATGGGTTTTCGCTCAGAATGGTTTTTATTCTCCAAAGGCGGGTTACAAATGGATGATGTCTCAAAATGGTTGGGAGAATCCGGATTGGTGGGCTAAATCGTTATGGAAGTTAAAAGGACCAGCTAAATCAAAATTGTTCTTCTGGTGTGTCCTACTCCAGAAAGTTCCTACGTGGGATTTCCTTCAAAGAAGAGGTAGGATTGGTCCTGGCAGATGCCCCCTGTGTAAAGACAATGTTGAAACAGTTCAACATCTGTTTCTCCTTTGCCCTTTTAATTCCAGCCTTTGGGCCGAAATGGTAAGCATGATAAATATCCCTTACAGATGGGAAGGGCAGGGGCTCTTAGATGCCTGGAAGAGATGGTGGAACGATTCCTCAAACGAAAGAGAAAGAACCATCCCGTTACTCACTACCTGGGGGACTTGGCTAGCTAGAAATCAAGTTATTTTCAAGGATTCTGTCTTCCCTATTGGAAGACTTGCCGCAGAGGGAGCTTCCATTTATGAAAGTATTCCTATTCCTCAAGCTCTTTCTACTTCCAGAGCTGTTTGTCAAGAACTCATTAGATACTCTATGCCATGGGCTTATTTTGATGGGGCCTCAGATATTAATGGTCGTTGCGGGGCAGGCTTGATTATCCACTTTTCAAAGGAGAAGGTTGTTAAAGCTTCAATAGGTCTGGGACAAGGCTCTAATAATTTTGCCGAATTGAAAGCCTTACATCTCCTTCTCAGCTGGCTTATTCTTAGAAATGTGAGAGAAGCTCAGATCTTCGGGGACTCCATGAATGTTGTGAAGTGGTTTAATGGGGCTCAGCGCTGCAACAATCTTACTCTGTTTAGAGAAGTCTCTCGCCTCAAGAGTTGTTTCATGGAGATCTCTCTTAGTCACATCTTCCAGGAAAGGAACTTCGACGCAAACCGTCTTTCCAAAGCAGGAGTTGAGCTTGAGATGGGGTCGTGGTCTGTCTCGGAGGTTGAAAATGGGGTGGTTCGATCAGTCGAACAACCCATCTTTGTTTAATTTTTCTTCTCAGTTCTTCGGTCCTTGTAAATAATCTGTTTGGATTTGCTCTTTTCCTTGTTTTTCTTCTTTCTGTAATTTTCCTGCCGGTTTCTTGGGCTGTTTTCCCCAATTGTGGAAGCCTGGGAAGCTGTTTGCCTTTCTCTTTTTCTCTATAGCACACGAATCCTTCAAGTTTTTAATGTGGATTCCAGTGGTCTTTCTTTCTGATCGCGATGCGGTTGTTTCCTGCGTGAATATGTTTCCCGGGAAGTGTGTGTTTCTGGAGGAGGATTCCTTCATGCAGTGGATTGCTTAGTTTATTAGTGAGCTGGCTAGGCAGTCCGCTGAGACTTTCCCCGCTTGCAGGTGGTTACAGTCTCTGCGTTTTGCTTACATTTCATATGTAATTCCTTTTTTTAATAAGAGGATGGTCTTTTTTCTGTGGAAAAAAAAGTGAATTTGTGGTTAAAAATTAGAAAATAATGTGCATATGCTTATACCTAACAAGTGGGTTGAGATTGTCGACATGTGTAGGTCAAAAGGAGACTTCTAGAAGACCCTTATGTGGCACTCTAAGGCCAAATTCGAATTTGAGTGGAAAGAATCATGGGATCATGAGGATATGTGTCACATCTCCTAATTGTATTGAAACTCTAAGAAGACATGTGTCTTATCAGTTCCTATTTTTATTAAAGCTCTAGAGGTAGAGGGAGAGATTCATGGATTCTCATTAATGAGATGGCTTCTCATCTTTTTGTATAAATGGGAGATCTTTATCCTTAATTGTTAGCTTAGAGTTTAGAGCTTATCTTGTGAGGCTTAACTTAGCTTGGAGTTTGTAGTTCTTCCTTGATGGATTTTGAAAGCTTTAGAGAGCTTTGTTGTACTTTGTAATTTTGAAGAATTTGAATAAAGCTTTGATGTTCTCAACATGGAAGGAGATGTGAAGTAGATGTCATGGAGCATATTAGAATGTAAGGTAGAGTAGATTTCATTTTGTAATTTTGCTTTGATTTCATTATGTCATTTGATTGCTTTCAAGTTTGATAGATTAGATTTTCCATTCATGCAATTTTAATTCATGTAAGTGTGTTCAACTGGTTGATTGTAGATTAGTTTTTCTTTACATGTTTTTGCATCAAATAGTGACATGAGATTTGCCTCTCTGCTGACTTTGTTTTTTTTAGCTTTTCAATTTCAGTTATGCTTTGATTTCATTCTTATTCATTTGCTTTGTTAGTTAGTTTAGATATCAAATTCCTCATATCATTGACGTTATCTCCTAAAGCCATAGCTTAGACTACCTGGCGAGCTATCAGACTATGAATGATGTGATTTGATTTTAGCTTTATTTTTCTGCAATTAGATATCAAATTCCTCATCTCATTGACGTTATCTCCTAAAGCCATAGCTTAGACTACCTGGCGAGCTATTAGACTATGAATGATGTGATTTGATTTTAGCTTTATTTTTCTGCAATTAGATATCAAATTCCTCATATCATTGACGTTATCTCCTAAAGCCATAGCTTAGACTACCTGGGGAACTATCAAACTATGAATGATGTGATTTGATTTTAGTTTTATTTTTCTACAATTAGATATCAAATTCCTCATATCATTGACGTTATCTCCTAAAGCCATAGCTTAGACTACCTGGCGAGCTATCGGACTATGAATGATGTGATTTGATTTTAGTTTTATTTTTCTGCAATTAGATATCAAATTCCTCATATCATTGACATCATCTCCTAAAGCCATAACTTAGACTACCTGGCGAGCTATCCGACTATGAATGATGTGATTTGATTTTACTTTCATTAGTTTGCAGTTTTTGATTTGTTGAGTGCAATAGCTTAACTTTTATTTCTGTATTTAGATAAACAGCAGAGATAGTGATTTCATGATCAATAGTTCATCATTTGTTTGATTTGAATATCAGAACATTTCCATTCTTGTTTAAGTACTAATTTCATCAATAAGATGTTTTTAGATCTTTTGAAGTGCTAAGTTTTGGAAGTTACCATTAGGGACATAAACCTTGTCTTGAAATCTACATCCATACTTGACCTTTAAAGGTATTCTTAAGACCTTAGAATAGGATTTCCATTTGCATTAGACACTTTAGGAGATCAACAAGAACAAAACCCCAAAACAAAATAAAATCTATAAAAAAAACGAAGTAAGAAAAAGGTTAACTAAGCACATATGGTGCACCACACTTCATCAGTTTATGATACCTGGATTGATAATTTATGTAGAGCAATTTAAGACGTTAAATTGACTAGACAATAAGGTAAATTCTCATTTATTCCCATCGACACTTCACCTATGTTAAGTAGAGGTAGGTGGCCCAGGTTAAAATTATTTTTACCTAATTAAACCATAAGATAGAATTCAAATTCTTGAAAGAGCAACAACCATCAACAAATTCTTCCTTGGTGAATTGATTTATTCACTAAATATCATACGGCTTGATGATTTGTAAAAAATTATGAATGAATTTTGTCAGCAAATAGTGTTTGAATTTCTATGGAGCAAATATCATTACTACTTTCTCTTTTGGTCATATAATAGATTTTTTAGCTTTATCAAGTTTTTGACTAGCATATGCATTTGGATGGTTAATTGTCTTTCATCGACATGAACGTGGAACTTCTTTATCTAGTCATGAATTCTTAGTATTGGGGCTTTGATCAATTTTTGTTTAAGTAATTCAAATGATGTGTTCCATCACCATTCAATGTAAACTCACATCTTTGGAAAGAAACTTGTTGATAGGAAAGTTCATCTCAAAATATTGATGAATAAATATCTATAATATCCAATATTCCCCATAAATATTTTTATCTTTTTTTTTATTTTTTATTTTTTATTTTTTATTTACTAGGGGATCTATTGAACCCCAAAATTTCCTCTTTTTGGACAGCCTTCTTATACTCCATTCTCCCCTTTTTGACCTTCATAACTCTAATTTGGGTATCAATTTACAAGGTTTATGGCATAACAGGTACATAATCATCTTCTATTTCATAAATATCATTTGTCTTTATTATTTAACTCAATATTTACTTGAGCTACTGAATTACAATTATTCTGCAGCTAATGTATGATTCTATATCTAAGTTCAAGGTTGATGGGTTGCAAAGCTTCAACCGAAGAACAAGACATATGGGCAGGGGGAAATTAGCTGGTACAACAATTTTCTATTACCTTCTGTTGTGGTCACCAACAACCCCCCTCTTTATTTGGTATTAGCAATAACACCAAGCAAAGAGGGACCCTTAACAAAAAATCCAAAAAATATTTTTTTCAAAATTTTTGTATTTTTACTCCCTAAAGCTATATCGCATCGCGAAGAGAGAGTGAAGCATTTCCTATGCGCGTAAATAAGCTGCGAAGAAGTGACGCGAAATTCATCGCATCGCATATATTGAAAGCGCCCTTAAATGAGAAACTTAAGGAATCGCCGACGGCCGATATGTGACGTCGCATATCGCAACATCGCATAAGCAACACACAATGATTGAATGATAAAACGCGATCTTGCGATCTGCGATCCTGTGATTTGCGATCTGTGATGAATGAGACTATCAATTCCTGCGATGACACTCCTCGACATCACAATCCTCGATACTGCGATGCGAATCGCAGAAACCACTCATCGCAAAATTTCCTCGACATAGTCTGTAAACCCAAAATTGAGCGCGCACCTTAAGGGAAATTAATGATTGTACGCCAAAGTATCCGAGAATGATTGTGTTGCGTTTTTCGAAGAGTCAAGTCATTATGAGTGTCATTTATGCATTCATTAGAACTCAAAGCTTTCATGTCAATCTTTTCGTCGTTTCTCTTTTCCTTTGCGTAAACTGTAAGGCAGAAACTAATATAAATCAATATGCAGGAAACATCTAAGAAGAAGGGGAAAGCGCCAATACTCGGAGAACAGAGAGGAGATGCCTTCACAAATGGATGCCGCATGCAGCAGGACCGCGGATTCCAGAGTATCACTCAACAGAGACTGATGGAAATAGACTATCCAAGACTCAGAGTCAAAGGCGCACAAAAGCAGCATGTTCACAAAAGATCCTGAAGCTTAGACTGGGTAAAGCAAAAAGAAAAACGCTAAGGAAGGAAGACGCTTCAGAAAAGCCTAGAACAAAGAACGGAAGCAATTTGCAATACAGAAAATTGTTCAGGCAACGAAATCCCTAACTCATTGAGTCATTCGCACGGCCGGAGACCGAAATAGCAACAGCACAATCAGTTTGAGAGAAATTTGGGTTATTACCAAGAATACACACAGCGAATACACCGAGTCAGAGGAAAATATCTTCTAGTTTGTCAGAAAGCGGTGCCAGCTCTTGTTGTTTCTATTTTCGTAACTCAAATGAAAGAAGAAGACAACCAGCCGACTCTTCCCAGGCGAATGTTGCATTGCTTACGGCACTAAGGAGCAAATACAGAAACGGTTAGAAATTAGATTTAATATTTAGAAATAAATTTGCTTTAGTAGAAGGGCGGTCATTTGAAACCGTGCCCTAAATTTATGTAATTAAGATTAATTAGTTAGCAGTATTTAAACCCTTCTCAGGCATTTAGAGAAGGGTCCGGAAATCTGTCAAAAAACTTGTCCTCAGAACATGCACTTTTGCACCCTCGGAGGGGGTTTTTGATGAATGGATGGATCAAGATTTATCAACGTTTGCATTTAATGTCTGCTACTGATGTTTCACTTCTGTACTCTTAGTAGATATTAGAACAAGTAGAGATAAATCATTATTACTTGAAGTTTATGAGTGAAATCAGTCATAAATGGTACTTTTATTTACTTGACCAATTTCTGCTCATATTCTTAGAGTGATATGCAGTTTTAGTTGTTTATATGTTAATGTATGAATGTGTGGGTTACCATTTGGCACTTCTGTACAGTGGAGTCATTTATTTGTGCTTGACATATGAATAACTTATTATGCGATATGCTGTTCACAACTGTTTTGCCTAACTTTTTATGCAGAATGGTTTATCTTAATTGATTTCTATTCTTATGATAGCTGAATGATATTTATTACCAGTTATTGTTCGAAATATCTTTAGATCGCATAATAGAAGAAATACACCCCGGGTTAGTGTAGATTAGATGTGTTGTTTTTATTAGATTACAATAGCATAGAGTCAGTTTAGAAGTTTGAATTAAATTAGCTTAAAATACTTCTAGATCAGCATCATTCAACTCTACACACACACCCCCTAGATTGGGAAACTGGTCCCATTATCCCCAGTCGGACCCGCTATACCAAACAGACAAGGAGCTGCCAACCAAGTTCCAGACCGGGTGGGTATCCCCCTTGTTGTCGACCCGATTTTTGGGGCTTCAACATATTTGGCGCTAGAAGGAGGGCACGAACTATGAATGTCACCTAAATCAAAATCTAAATACCATTCTGAGAGTAAATCACCCTCATCAACTCCCCCAACTTCTCCAGTACGATTAAACTCGGAGTTTGAAGTCGCTCGAGTATCCACCGCTGCTACATACCCTAATATTTCAGACCAACTTATCATTGAACCCCCTGAAATTCAAACTCTGATTCGTAAACTCCAGGGATTCTCTATTTTTAATCAAAGGTCTGATAAATCTCAAAGCAGCGTGACTTCGCAGTACAATTCTGCTCATCCCCTGACCAGATTGAAAAGTGAAAAGTTTGGCATCCAGCCAACTGAACTTCCTCTCCCCACCAAGAAAAGAGCAAGGAAAACACCACCAGAGTCTGATAGTGAGACTCTTTCATCTACTTCGTCCATTTCAACTCCCTCACCGTGAAGTCAGCCACCCACATCTCCATTCCAAATCACTCATCCATCTTCCACAGTCCCTCCTCTTCAATCATCAAAGACCATAATATCTTCATCTTCTCAGCATCAGGGATCATCCTCTGCACTTTCATTCACTAGCAACTCAACGATGGCCCAGTCTCCATGGAACAATCCTGGGGCGGTTTTAATGCCTCCACCCCTGAGTCCAATACCAGCCCATCCTGAGAAATGGCTACCCAAATTCAATCCAGAAACAGGCATGCTAGCTGAAGAGCATATTAATAATTTCATGCTTTCTGTTAATCTCAACAGAGTTACCAACGAGGATGCTGTCATCCGGCTTTTTCCCTATACAATGCAAGGAACAGCCGGGTCATGGTACTTTTCGTTACCTTCCGGGTCTATCACAAGTTGGGACATTTTTCAAAGTCAATTCCTTACCAAGTTCGGTGATGACAGATCAACGGCGACGTTGATCAATGACCTATCCAATCTCAAAGCTGAGGCCAAAGAACCCATTAAAGATTTCAATTTACGGTTCAATAAGATCCTCAACAAAATTCCCGCTGCTTCCCAACCCAGCGAGGAAGTAAGATGTGAATGGTATATCACGGCCTTACCATCAAACTTGGCTATCTTCGTAGATAGGGCAAACAAGACGACCTTAGTTGAAAACTTGACAGAGGCGATAGCAGTAGAAAAACGCGTAGTAGCCCTAGAAAAGAAATCTGCGATAGAAGAACGCAAATCTAAGAAAATCTCTTTCAAAGAAGACACCAAGAAGAAACAAACGAAAGATCCTTTCGATTTGGAAGGATTACAAAAAGTATTAAAGGCCATGTCCAATGAGATGATTGACATAAAAAAACAAGTAGCAGAAACTTCTTCAAAAAATCCCTACAGAGCTTTTAAAAGAAATCCTCCCATGGATGTGAAACCACCCAATGCTGTCTCAAACGTTGAATCCGAAGAACAAGAAGAAGAAGAGAACATCACTGAAGGGCAGACCGATGATGAAGAAGTTGTGGAACTACAAGGAATGTGGGATTTCATCCTCCCACAAGAAGAAGATCAAGAAGCATTTCCGGTTAGCACACGAAGCAAAAATCAACTTGATCCTCCCCAAACTACCCCTAAACAGAAGGGCGCAAGCCCTGCAACAAAAGATAAGGTCGCAACAAAGAAAACAACCGCTAGAGCGACCCAATCTAGCCCAGTCCAATCAGATCAAGCACCTCCATCAAGAACACTGGTAGTGTCGGATGAAATGGAGTATAACATTATCGATGACATGAAAAAGACTAGGGCTAATATCACTCTTTACGAGTTGAGAAAATTGAAACATCAACAGAAAATAATGATGAAAGAATTACATGCCATGCCTACTACATCTTTACCTACAACTGTAGCTTCCCACAACATGGGAAGACCTCCAACCAACACGATCAATCAGATTGACCCAAATGACATCGCCTTGATTGGAGGAAGATCGAGATCTCATACTCCCCCTTTTCTTCTCACTTATGAAATTTTCAATAAAAACTTGCACAATTGCTTGGTTGATTCTGGTGCTTCAACGAATATTTTACCCAGATCAATATGTGCCAAATTGAATGTTCAACCACAAAAATCCGCAGTGCGCATAGTTCAGCTTGATCGATCTCAAGTTGAAGTCATTGGTGAACTTAATCAAGTGACCATAAGATTGTCGTCTAACCCGAAGGTATGTCAGGTTATCAACATTCTAGTAGCTGATATCCCTGAATTCTATGGTTTAATTCTTAGCAGGGATTGGTCCAAAAAACTCCACGGATACTTCTCAACCGACTGGTCGCACATGTGGTTACCCTACAATGGTAAACCAAATCAAATAAAGGTTGAACGAGAGTTACACCAAAAGTACATAGTGACTGAATTGGAGGGAGAAAATGAAGCAATAGCATACAACAGCAGTATCATAGGCAATTACTCGGTAGATTCTTTCCTCGGCAATTTCAATGCTCATATTTCACCTTAGAAAATTTAGTTTTGTCCCAAGTTGAAAATTTTTCCCAAACTGATAATTCAAAATGTGTTAATTTTTTAGATAACCCTGTAAATACATCTTTGTTTTGGAAATTATATTTTGATGGCTCCAAATCTAACGAGGGAGCAGGAGCAGGATGCGTTCTGATTAGCCCAGACGGAAATAAGACCATGCTTACGTGTAGACTTGAATTCGATTGCACAAACAATACAGCGGAATACGAGGCCTTAATACAAGGCCTATACAAAGCAATCGAGTTGAACGTTAAGTACCTTCAAGTCTTTGGAGACTCTGAGATCGTCGTCAAACAGGTACGTAACACCATACATTGCCTATCAGGTCATTTGAAGCACTATCAATCTTTAGTACAAGATATGACTGCACATTTCATAGCATTCAATATTTCGTCAATCCCAAGACTCCAAAATGCGAGCGCAGACCTGTTAGCTAACGTAGCCTCTAGACTTATTCCCTCCGAAGATTTTAGTCCAGATAGATTCTCAATAGAATTAATCTTTAGACCATCCATCCCTGACAACATCACCAACTGGAGAGTATTCAACGACGATCCTGACATTGTAAATTTCCTCACTTCTGAAGGATCCTACTCAAACCAAATAATCGACGAAGACCATCATGATCACCAAATACAACAAAATAGCACTGATAATGCTATACCTAAATCGGTGGTTAAGTTAGAAGACTTATACAATTTGAAAAGTCGGTTTAAAAAGTCTACCAATTCTAAACTTTACAGTTCGACTCTGAACTATGAATTAGTGAACCTAGGAACCGATGAGAAGCCACAAAACGTTAATCTAGGCCACGGCCTAGCTCCTGAAGAAAAATTAGCATATATCCGTCTTCTGAGACAATACAAAAACGTTTTTGCCTGGAATTACGATGAGCTGAAGACATATGACACCTCTATCATTCAACACACTATCCCTATGATTGACAACGAAAAACCTGTCCAGCAGAAGCTCATAAAAATCCACCCCAATTTAGAAAATTAGATAAAAACTGAGCTAAATAAGTTGTTGAGAGCCAGAATAATTTTCCCCGTCAGACATTCCAAATGGGTATCCAATATGGTGCCCGTTAGAAAGAAAAACGGAGATATTAGAATCTGTATCGATTTCCGGAATCTTTGCAAAGCCTGTCAAAAAGACAATTTTCCCCTCCCACCTATGGAGCAAATATTACAGGCAGTAGCAAGCTCAGAATTAATGTCTTTTCTGGATGGATTTTCAGGATACAATCAAGTGCTGGTACACCCCGATGATCAGTTAAAAACCACATTCCGAACTAAGTAGGGCACATACGCATATCGGAAGATGCCATTTGGTCTGATCAATGCCGGCGCTACCTTTCAAAGAGCCATGGACATCGCATTTAAAGGTTTAGTCAATAAATCTGTAGTGATTTACCTGGATGATATAACAGTGTACTCCAAGAAGCGAAGCGACCATCTCAAAGACTTGAAACATATCTTTCAACGATGTTTAAGGTATGGGATTTCACTTAACCCAAAGAAATCTTTTTTCGCATTAAGTGAAGGGAAATTGCTAGGATTCATAGTGTCAAAATATGGTATTCACATTGAACCTGACAGAATCAAAGAAATTCCAAAATATCCATGCCTCATAACAAAAAAGCCATGCAATCTTTCCTTGGTCAAATCAATTTTGTAAAGAGATTTGTCCCAGATTTTTCACGTATTGTTTCTCCTTTGCAAAATATGATAAAAAAGAATTCAAATTTTAAATGGGGTCAAGACGAGCATGAAGCATTCAACTTGATCAAACAAGCCATCATTAACACTCCATCTTTAGCGACCCCAAATTTTTCAGAATCTTTTATCTTATACACATTTGCCTCAGAGAAATCTTATGCTGCGATTCTAACTCAAGCAAATCAAGAGAAGGCGGAAGCTCCAATCACATTTTTTAGCTTGAACTTACAAGGTGCTGAACTCAATTATTCAGACGTGGAGAAACAAGCATATGCTGTTTTCAAAGCGATCAAGTATTTTAGACCTTTCTTACTTAAAGCCCATACCAAAGTCGTAGTACCGTTTCCGGCGGTAAGAAACCTTCTGATACAGAAGGATGTGGGCGAAAAGAGAGCAAATTGGATTACCGCTTTACAAGAATACGATCTTGAGATCAAGCCAAAAAACATCGTAAGAGGTCAAGGCTTTTGCAAGATGTTAGCTGGAGCATCGCAAATTCCTGAGAACTCATCTGAAGAGGTACATATGTATGAGGTAAGCCTAAACGACGCAGAATCATTATATGCTGACACCATTTATTATCTTAAGAACGGGTATGCTCCATCACACCTGGATCACACCAAGAAAAGAGCTCTGAGATTGAAAGCTAAACAATACCAGCTCATAAATGATGTTCTGTTTAAAAGGAATTACGATTCCGTACTTCTTAGGTGTCTTGAGAAAACTGAAGCCGAAAAGGTTTTGCAGGAACTCCACGACGAATCAGCAGGCGAACACTATGCTGGAGACGCTACTGCACATACACTATTACGTGCAGGATATTATTGGCCCACGCTGTTCAAAGACCCAAACAATTACGTAAGGAAATGCCAAGTCTGCCAGACTGCTGCAGGGAAACAAAAGAAATCGTCCATGCCACTACAGCCGGTTAACATCGAGCAACCATTCAGTCAATGGGGCTTGGACATAATAGGTGAGATCGTTCCTCACTCTTCTAAGCAGCATAGGTATATCCTCACGGCAACTGATTATTTTACTAAATGGGTAGAAGCAGTTCCTCTCAAGACAGCTAATTCTAAAAATATTATTGAATTCATAGATCAATTTATAATCACTAGGTTTGGATTGCCAACGGCCTTAATGTTTGATAATGCCTCATACTTTTCTGGAAATACAATGACTGAGTTTGCACTTAAAAGAGGGTTCAAACTGAAATATTCTGCCAACTACTATCCACAAGGTAATGGATTGGCTGAATCAACAAACAAGAACCTAATCAGGATTATTAAAAGAACAGTCGACCAAAACCAAAAGAATTGGCAGAAAGAACTAGTAAATGCTTTATGGGCGGATAGAATTACGAAGAAAGCTTCAATTGGCACTTCTCCCTTTAATTTAGTTTATGGGAAAGAAGTGGTTCTTCCAACTCACTTAGTCATTCCCTCTTTGTCTTTAATACAATACATCGATGAAGTATCTACTTCCTCCTTACAACTGAGACAAATGGAAATAATCAAATTAGAAGAACAACGAGAGCAAGCTAAGAAAACCCATGCTCATCACCAGGCGCTAGTAAAATCCTCTTTTGACTCAAGCATAATGACCAGAAAAAACTTTCAGATGGGAGATTTAGTTTTGAAATGGGATAAGGCTCATGAAGAAAAGGGCAAACATACGAAATTTCAGAAGCTGTGGCTTGGTCCTTTTCAGATTGTAGAAGTCATAGGCCCATCGACGTTTGTGTTGCAGGATTTGGCAGGTAGAAGAGATTCTTTGCCTGTTAATGGACAGATTCTTAAAATATATTTTCCATAGAAGATCATTCTTTTATTTTTGTAAGATAGTTTTAGTTTTTATTTGTTTTTCTCTTTCTTATAAATAAAACCAGTTGTAGTTGGTCACTAAAAGGATTCATGAAAGAGCACATCAATCCTCTATCAGATTTTGATTTCGCTTGTACAAGTAGCAAAACTTTTCGAAAAATCTGATTTTTATTATTGACAAATAGAGTTAACTTTAGCCTAAATATGATGTTAGTTTCAACCTCAAAAAACTTTGATGAGAGCAACCTTTGGTAAAAAATTGTTTTATATCAGCATAATGAAAGGTATCAATAATAAAATAAATATTCTTTGTAAAGCTGCTGTTTTCAAACTCTATTATTGTCGTCCAGAGCTTTCTTAAGGAAAAACAATGACTTCCTCCCTGCTAAAGGAAATTGCAGCATTCAGAGGAACAATCCGAGAAAACACTATATCTCAAAGAATAAGAGGTCTCATCATGAGTCGGCTTATCATGATCACAGATATTATAACTTACTGACTTTTCCAAATACTGTCTACCAAAACAGGGCAACGACTCAAGATTATTGCAATCAAAAGACAAGGGGTCTCATCACGAGCCAGCTTGTTCAGCAAAAGTGTAAATCAAGTGAATGACTGTGTCATAATTTGGCCACCAAACGAAGACATTGTTCTTTAGAGAATAAAAAAGGAAAAAGTGTAAAAAAGGTTTTTCTCTGAAATGTTGTAAATAACCTCAAGCAGGATAAAGGATCATTGCTGGATAACAGGTAACCCTGTCGAGGCTATGGACGCTTGCGGGCAGCAGAGGCTCTACCTACGAAAAATGAGCATATTTTAAAATCCAATACGCAGAGAAGACCTTATTTTATCTTTAAAAGACCAAGTAATGTCTGGTGCGAATACAGGAACTAAGCCCGAGGAAGCAAACAATTGGAATATGAAAAGGTTGAGACAAAGTATCATTGACAGGATAAGGGGTAATGTACTCTATCTGTCCATAACAAAATTTAGACATACAAAAATTTTTCTGTTTCGGAAGTGGAAATTCAATAGAAAAGCAGAGATAACTGGTTCTTCACAGTGAATCGCCATTGTTGTGGTCACCAACAACCCCCCTCTTTATTTGGTATTAGCAATAACACCAAGCAAAGGGGGACCCTTAACAAAAAATCCAATTTTTTTTTTTTTCAAAATTTTTGTATTTTTACTCCTTAAAGCTATATCGCATCGCGAAGAGAGTGAAGCATTTCCTATGCGCGTAAATAAGCTGCGAAGAAGCGACACGAAATTCATCGCATCGCATATATTGAAAGCGCCCTTAAATGAGAAACTTAAGGAATTGCCGACGGCCGATATGCGACATCGCATATCGCAACATCGCATAAGCAACACACAGTGATTGAATGATAAAACACGATCTTGCGATCTGCGATCTTGTGATCTGCGATCCTGCGATCTGCGATGAATGAGACTATCAATTCCTGCAATGACACTCCTCGACTTCGCAATCCTCGATACTGCGATGCGAATCGCAGAAACCACTCATCGCAAAATTTCCTCGACATAGTCTGTAAACCCAAAATTGAGCGCGCACCTTAAGGGAAATTAATGATTGTACGCCAAAGTATCCGAGAATGACTGTGTTGCATTTTTCGAAGAGTCAAGTCATTATGAGTGTCATTTATGCATTCATTAGAACTTAAAGCTTTCATGTCAATCTTTTCGTCGTTTCTCTTTTCCTTTGCATAAACTGTAAGGCAGCAACTAATATAAATCAATATGCAGGAAACATCTAAGAAGAAGGGGAAAGCGCCAATACTCGGAGAACAGAGAGGAGATGCCTTCGCAAATGGATGTCGCATGCACAGGACCGCGGATTCCAGAGTATCACTCAACAGAGACTGATGGAAATAGACTATCCAAGACTCAGAGTCAAAGGCGCACAAAAGCAACATGTTCACAAAAGATCCTAAAGCTTAGACTGGGTAAAGCAAAAAGAAAAATGCTAAGGAAGGAAGATGCTTCAGAAAAGCCTGGAACAAAGAACGGAAGCAATCTGCAATACAGAAAATTGTTCAGGCAACGAAATCCCTCACTCATTGAGTCATTCGCACGGCCGGAGACCGAAATAGCAACAACACAATCAATTTGAGAGAAATTTGGGTTATTACCAAGAATACACACAGCGAATACACCGAGTCAGAGGAAAATATCTTCTAGTTTGTCAGAAAGCGGTGCCAACTCTTGTTGTTTCTATTTTCGTAACTCAAACGAAAGAAGAAGACAACCAGCCGACTCTTCCCAGGCGAATGTTGCATTGCTTACGGCACTAAGGAGAAAATACGGAAACGGTTAGAAATTAGATTTAATATTTAGAAATAAATTTGCTTTAGTAGAAGGGCGGTCATTTGAAACCGTGCCCTAAATTTATGTAATTAAGATTAATTAGTTAGCAGTATTTAAACCCTTCTCAGGCATTTAGAGAAGGGTCCGGAAATCTGTCAAAAAACTTGTCCTCAGAACATGCACTTTTGCACCCTCAGAGGGGGTTTTTGATGAATGGATGGATCAAGATTTGTCAACGTTTGCATTTAATGTCTGCTACTGATGTTGCACTTCTGTACTCTTAGTAGATATTAGAACAAGTAGAGATAAATCATTATTACTTGAAGTTTATGAGTGAAATCAGTCATAAATGGTACTTTTATCTCTTGACCAATTTCTGCTCATATTCTTAGAGTGATATGCAGTTTTAGTTGTTTATATGTTAATGTATGAATGTGTGGGTTACCATTTGGCACTTCTGTACGGTGGAGTCATTTATTTGTGCTTGACATATGAATAACTTATTATGCGATATGCTGTTCACAACTGTTTTGCCTAACTTTTTATGCAGAATGGTTTATCTTAATTGATTTCTATTCTTATGATAGCTGAATGATCTTTATTACCAGTTATTGTTCGAAATCTCTTTAGATCGCATAATAGAAGAAATACACCCCGGGTTAGTGTAGATTAGATGTGTTGTTTTTATTAGATTACAATAGCATAGAGTCAGTTTAGAAGTTTGAATTAAATTAGCTTAAAATACTTCTAGATCAGCATCATTCAACTCTACACACACACACACCCCCTAGATTGGGAAACTGGTCCCATTATCCCCAGTCAGACCCGCTATACCAAATGGACAAGGAGCTGCCAACCAAGTTCCAGACCGGGTGGGTATCCCCCTTGTTGTCGACCCGATTTTCGGGGCTTCAACACCTTCATAACATGGATCGATAAGGAAGACACTGTAGCAGCTCAATAAAAAAGAAAGCCAACCACTGAGGAAGGAAAATCAAGCGAGCGATGAATTAATGAATCCATATATTCAGCCTCATGATTTTCTTCACTGATAGAAAATAATGAGGAAATCACGCTATTTTATATTTTAATGTTAATTTTAGTAATTTTTTATTAGCATAAGGACATAATACTTTGAAACAATTAGTGTAAGAGTTTTATAAATTTGCCTCTCAGCATGACAGACACATATTTGGATATTGTTTCTAAATTTTGTTCTTGCAATTAAAGACGCTATTTTATTCCTATTTTGTGTGACTTAATGCTTGGTTAATAATTTCGTGAAGGAATTGTGTGGACACCTACTTCTTGCAGGAAGGCCCCCTCGAGATAGTAAGGTTTTCTTTTATTTGCAATTAGTATTTTACTCTATATTTCTTGTAGGATTTTGTTATATCATTTAATCGCTCAAGTTTTGAATGTAAGTTAAGATTGTTTGCAGTAGGTTTATTTAATCATTCTATTATTGAGTGAAGTGATATTTCCTGTGCGCATGGACATAGTATAAGTTGACATAGATCAATAGCATAATTTTACACTGCAGCTGTATAGATCATATTTTCATTTGTAGAGTTAATCTTTCTTTTTGTGAAGAGTAGATCTATTTACATTGTTAAATTTCATTTTCAAGAAAGTGTGATTTCATTTTCAAGCATGTGTGTGTGTGATTTCATTTTAAGGAAAGCGTGTGTGTGATTTTATGTCAAGCAAAGTGTGTGTGTGTGTGATTTTATTTTTTTTAACAAGTGTGAAGTTTATTTCAAGAAGAGTGTGATCTTTCCTTTAAGCAAGAGAAATATAATTGGTTCCATTTTTATAAGTGATTTATTTACTTACATAGTTATAAAGAAACATGTGCATTTCGATATCTCAAATTAACTTGGTAATTGTTTAAGTAATAAGGACTCCTAGCACAAACAATGCACATACATTTCATCAGTTTACTCACCCTGGTTGATAATTCATGTAAGTAATTTAACACCAATTAAATTACCAAATAGAATCAAAATCAAGAATGATTATGATTTTGGCTATGTTTAATTTGATATTGTCCTCTAAAACATGTCCAAACCATATTCCAATAAGTGTTGCAAAAATAAATTTCTTAAGGTTGAGGGAAAGTTGTATCTATCTACAGCTTTCCAACTTCATTCTAAGCCAATGTACACGTTCCTTTAACAGGTTGTATGCTATGCAACCATCTAAGTACACAACCATAGTTTTGTAAATACATTATGGAAAGGCTTTCAGAACTATCCTTGAGAATTCCTAGAGCATTATTTAGTACTCCATATGAATGTTGTTTTCTCTTGATCTTCTGCAATGATTTGTAATTTTTTGTACCCTAAAAAAGTATTAATAAAAGAACGACATTCATGTCTTGTGACTTCATTTATGATCTCATAGCAAAGGGCAGCAGGAATGGATTGGTTACCTTTACTTTGTTTATGTTGAAAATAGCAACAAGAAATGCTAAAAATAGCACTGCTATAAATAGTAGTTTGGGTACCAGTGCTGGATTGAGCAACAGGGAATGAAAAAAGGAAGTGCTAAAAATATCATTTCTATTTTTAGTAGTTCAGGATGGATTCCAATTTTATTCAGTCCCTGGACTAAAATAGGAAGTAAAATTCGAATTTGAACTTAATCGCTGTTTGAAAATAAATAAATTAATTCACCATGAGTTAATTAGTTGTGAAAAATCAAACATGAAGTCTATATGAGGACATGCAACAGTTTCTCTATTAATTGAGGAATTTATCCATCAATTAAAGAGATAAGGATGAGTTCTAATTTGAGTTGTAATTAGTTGGCTCAGTTAACTGAGTCAAGTCCAGTTAGATTGATTTAAATAGTTTGTTTAAATTAATGTGAGTTTAGTTAGTTAATGCATGCTTGCATATAACTGCTGCACTTCAGATAACTAAATATTCTCTCATGAATAACTCATGCATGTCAGTTCAGACAGAGACCCAGTTGAGATCAGAGGAGGGACAATGTACTATCAGTTGGATGGATTTTTCCTATAAAGGAAGCTCATCCATGGAGAAGGATTTATCTCCTTCAGGATTGCGCAGTTAGATCAGAGGTTAGTGAGTGTGTGAAGAGGCCAATTCACACAAGTGGCTGCACTGGACCCCAAGGAAAATTGCGCAAAGAAATAGGAGGCTTGGAGGGTAGAGGAGAAGGTTTGAGAGAGGCCTTTGACTATCTATGAGTAGCAGAGGGATTGCAAAGAGAGCAGGATAGCTTGTGAGCTGATTCTTTTTGTAATCCGGACTATATTTCCACTTGTATGATAATACAAAGTTGGGGTTTTAGGCTGAGGCTTTCCTCTGGTTATCTCTTTTGTGTTATGTGTGATTGCTTCTCATTCTCAGTTATATGTGTTCTCATTGAGCATGCTGAAATTGATTAAGCTTCCGCAAAGTGTTGTAGAAGTAGATCTTGTATTGTGTTTTATTATATTGCATACTCTGTTGATCTACTGTGGGAATTTCTACAGTTTATCCCATGGAAGTTGATGTAGGTTATGAGTCTATTTGGGTTGTGCTTCATTAAATGGACAACCATCAGACTGACCCGTTCTGATTTATCAATGGGTTATATTATCCCTGCTAATAGCATCCCTTCAATTTCTTTGTGAGCGATGGGTCTGTACTTACATGCTAACTTATTTGGTCATTTTTTAATTGGATTAATGCTAGTGATGAAGTCAATTTTCATCTCCCCCATCTTCTTTATCATTCATTTTAAATCTTCGTAATTTCCTGCAAAATATATTAATATTCTTGAAGTCGATATCTTTGTCGTTTGCTTTTTTGACTAGTAGTTGCCTATCCGAGCCATATTTTTTTCAATCATTTGTGGAAATATTATATTCTTTTGTTTTTATATTGGAAATAATCCATTTGGGTGGTTTTGACTCATTTATTTATCCTTTTCCTTCAACAATTTGATTGTATGATGGTGGGAATTTGGGTTTTTCAACTTTATTGTTGTCTTCACTAGATATTTTCAACACTATTCTTATATGTTCATTCATTTGTAGATGATTTTTCCTATATTTAAAACTATAGTTAGAAAACTTACATTTTCCATGTCAATCTAACAAGTAGTTGGTTTGTCATGGCATTTGATTAGCTTACAAGTCAAATGTGATAACCCCAATCATTTTTCCATTGTGAAATGCATTGTAATATTTGATAAAAAATGGGTTTGAGTCAAGGGACACAAATTCCAAGGACCGAGTATGGTCACTTGCATGGGATGCTCATGTTTACTTGTTGTAGGAAAAATCTAGATTGTGTTGACAACCATTAAAGACTGGTTGGTATGTTTAATTGACAAGTATGTCTGAATTGAAAGAACAACAATAGAAGGACACAAACCCATGCTTGTTGGAAAATTCTACAAGGAAAAAAGGACAGAGAATTAAAGAGGAAATGGGCAGGTTGTCAACTTGTGAAGTGTGCTGACCACCCACTACAACAAGCTAACTAACGAAAAAAAAATCTGGGGGACAACTAGACAGGTGGCATGATGGGAAGGGCTGGAAAAAAAGATCATTTGAACAGTAGAGAACTGCACAATAGAGAGAAGGCATAAGGAAAAGAGGAATCTGAACTGTTGGACAAAGCATTTGCATGGTGGAGAAGAAGCGAAAGAGAACACATCAACAAGACTGGGGAAGAAAAGAAAAAGAAATTGAAAAGACAAGGAGAATGTGAAGGAGCAGAGAGATTTGGAAATGAGCTCTTGGTTGGCAAGCAAGTAGGAGGAAATTGTTTCTTGGTGAGGAATTAATCGCCTCTAGATTCCCAATTGGCCAGAGGGAGGGGATGGAATTTCTATAAGTTCCCCGAGGGATGGGGTGGAGGAATTGTTCCTGGAAAATTCCCGAAGGATCATCTGGAATCTTTATTGTTGGGTCTTGGTTTTCTTGTGGGTTCTTGTAACAGTACAAAGTAAAAATAAGTTAATTTCTTAATTAAAAACATAAGCATACAAATAAGTTCATACCTATATTACCTATAATTGAAGTGTGCCGGATGGCAACAAGGTTTTGGGGACGACTCTCCACCCAACTGTAGGCTCAATTGTGTAAGGATCTGCAACAACTGGCCACCCCCGAGCCCTCAATCAACGTACTACTGCCAGTGACTCCTAAGTCTTAGAACATCATTCTCCCAAGAGAATGCAAGATAGAAACTCGGAAAGATGGAATGCAGGAATGCCTCTCATCTCTCTCCCATCTATTAAATAGAACAAATATTGAAAGGGAAACCACATGCACACACTCCATGTGTCTACATGCAACTTTCTTTTGATTTTTTTAGCTTTCCTGTTTTATTTCTTACTTTCCTTTTGATTTTTAGCTTTTCTTGTTTTATTTCCTTCTTTTTGATAGTTTCCTTGTTTTATTTCTATTTATTCTTATCTAGAGCTTTAGTATGGTTATTACTATTTTTATTTTTATTATTTTTATTTATTTTCTTTGTATATATTTTTAATCTTATTTATTATTTAACATTTATGATTTATAATTTTTATTATTTATTATTAAGTGATTTATTTATTATTTATATTATTAATTATTATTTTTGTATTATTTAGTATTATATTATTATTTATTATTTATTATTAAGGGGAGGGATATTACATACTCTCCCACTTTAAGGAACTTCGTCCCGAAGTTAATTTGAATTATTTATTATTTATTATTTAATTTACTTCATGTTGCCAACACCCTCTGCTGAACTGGTATAACCAACAGGCATCGAAAGTCCCCAACACCCGGGAAATCTCAACTATCCTTTTTCCCACCTTTGGCACCAGGCATAAGCCTGACTTGGTCTGTATCCTAGTCCAAGGCTGGCCCCAAGGCTCGCACCTGACTCATACCTCATCTGCCCCAAGGTAGGCATCCGGTCCGGTACTCAATGACCCGGGGCTTCTCGCAAGGTTGACCCACTCCCTCCACAACTACTAAGGCGCACAGCCCCAAGCATCGAAGTCCTTTACATCCCTTCCAGACTTCGGCATCCCAATCCCATAACAGGCATTTAGCCTAGAACATCAGGCACTTGGCCTCCTCAAGATGGTCCCATAGCTCTTCAAGAGTTATCCATCAAGAGCTATACACAAGACAAAGGAACCACTGGCATATGTAGTGTTGATTGAGTTTTGTCCCCAACCCATATGGTATTACTTATTCTCCCTCATGCGTATGGGCTCGCATGAGATCACCAAATAAACCGGCCCTCACGACCCAATGTGTAGTCCTGTCGATCATTACAGCTCAACATGCAATAATGCATTTGCTATACCATCATAGTATCATAGAAAATAATCCACATGCCAAGTCTTTTATGTCATCATGAGAATATTCATCATTGTTAATAACAAACTGCGTGCTCATGCATGTCATTTGTATGCAACTATTACATGCTTCACCATTTTAAATTATGATATGCACATATTGCATCAGAGATATATCATGACTTTACATAATAGATGAACCATGTGTAAATAAACCTCATATTGTAGCATCATAAATCCTATGCAAATCATAAGGATACAGTATCACTATAAGAACCATATGTGCATCATTATATCATATTAGTCAAGTACCTGTGTTAACTAAGAAGCATTTCCACACATTTTAATCAAGTAAATAAGGAAAGTCTTGAAAAATAACAACTGCATCTTCCCAGGTAGCTGACCCTGGGCTATATTGGTCCCATTGGACCTTGACTTGCTCAAATTCACGGTTCCTGAGTCGACAAACCCGGCAGTCCAGTATACAGAATGGTTCAACCTGAAGGACTCCTTCCTCAGAAACCTGCAATTTTTCAAATTTCAAAACATGGGACGAGTCGGGTACATATTTTCTAAGCATAGAAACATGAAACACATTATGCATCCTTCTTAGATGTAATGGCAGCTCGAGCTTGTAAGCAACTGGTCTAATCCTCTCTAGGATCATGAATGGCCCAACAAATCTAGGTGATAGCTTTGTTCCCTTACCCATCCTAAAGGGACTTTTAAAGGGTTTGATTCTAATAAAAACTTGGGTTCCTTCCTCAAAGTTTCTATCAATTCTCTTTGCATCAACATAACTTTTCTGGCGATCCCTGGCTTCTTTTAGTTTCTGTTTAATTGTGGCCATTTGTCATTCCATTTCTTGGAGCATTTCAGGTCCCAACATGACTCGATCCTCTAATTGATCCCAACTTAACGGAGTATGACATGGTCTTCCATACAAGATTTCGAAGGGAGCTGCCTGTATTGAACTGTGGTAACTATTTTTGTATGAAAACTCCACTAAGGGAAGGTATTTCTCCCATTGGTTTTGTTGATCCATGACATACATTCTTAGCATGTCCTCCAACACTTGGTTTACTCTTTCTATTTGACCATCTGTCTCTGGGTGATATGTTGTACTGAAATTCAGTTGTGTTCCCATAGATTGTAATAGACTTTTCCAAAATCTGGAAGTAAAACGTGTGTCTCTGTCAGATATTATCTTTTGTGGTACTCCATGAAGGCGAATTATTTCTTTTAGGAAAATTTGAGCGATAGCTGATGCTTCAAAGGTGGTCTTGACTGGGATGAAGTGAGCACTCTTAGTTAATTTATCAACCACAACCATAATATAGTCATGTCTTTGGGATGTCATAGGTAAGCCTCCAACAAAATCCATCGAAACAACTTCCCACTTAGTTTCCGATATATCATGGGGTTGTAAAAGCCCTGCCGGGTGACGATGTTTAGCTTTAACCTATTGACATTCTAAACATCGGGCCACAAACATTGTTATATCCTTTTTCATTCCTGTCCAAAAAAATAGTTGTTTTAAGTCTGCATACATTTTCTGGACTCCTGGATGTGCAACATATGGAGCTTGATGGGCTTCCTTCATTATTAAATTCCGAAGATCATCATCTTCTGGGACGTAAACCCTACCCTTATATCGTAGCAATCCATCATTTTCTAAGGTGTATTCCTCCCACTTGGTCGCCATAGGTACCTCTTCTTGTAAGGCAAATTTTATTTGCTGGTAATGTGGGTCCCCTACTAGATGATTTAGAATCCGACTCCTCAAGTCTATCTTTAATGACGATATTGAATGAAGTCTAGGTCTCCTGCTTAAAGCATCTACAACTTTGTTCTCTTTTCCCTTAATATAGGATATCTTGAAATCATAATCACTAAATAGCTCACTCTAGCATCGTTGTCGAGCATTAAGATCCTTTTGTGTGAAGATATACTCAAGACTTTTATGATTTGTTCTTAATTCAAATTGACGCCCCATTAGATAATGTCTCAACAATTTCAAGGCCATTACAACCACTGCTAATTCCAAATCATGAGTTGCGTAATTGATTTCATGGTTCTTAAGTTTTTGTGAAGCATAAGTGATAACCCCTTCATCTTGCATCAAGACTGCACCTAATCCTTCTTCTAATGCATTCGTGCATACAAGAAAGTCCTTGTCCATGTTGGGTACTTTTAATATTGGAGCCGTTGTTAGTCGATGTTTTAGCTCATTAAATGATTTCTCACATTCACTTGTCCATTCAAACTTAACCCCTTTCTTTTGGAGGTGGGTGATGGGATTAGATATCTGCGAGAACCTTTCTACAAACCTTCTATAGTAGCCTGCCAATCCCATAAAGCTACGTACTTCTTTGACATTCCGAGGAGAGGGCCAAGTCATTATAGTTTCAATCTTACTGTAATCAACTGCAATGCCTTTGCCACTAATGGTATGGCCTAGATATTGAATTTCTTTCTCAAAGAAGGAACATTTAGAAAGTTTTCCATATAGCTTATGTTCTCTAAGGCATTGTAGTACCAACCTCAAGTGTTCTGGATGCTCTTTCTCATTACGGGAGTAAATGAGGATGCCATCCAAGAACACTTGAACAAAGCAGTCCAAATATTTTCAGAAGACACTGTTCATCAAGTTCATGAAGGTTGCTGGGGCATTAGTCAAACCAAATGGCATAACAATAAACTCATAGTGTACATATCGCGTTCTGAATTCCGTCTTAGGTATGTCTTCCTCCTTGATTCTTAGTTGATGATAACTTGACCGTAAGTCTATCTTGGAGAATATTGAAGCTCCTTTTAGTTGGTCAAAAAGGTCATCAATTCGAGGCATGGGGTACCTATTCCGAATGGTGGCCTTGTTTAGATCTCGGTAATCAATACATAACCTAAGAGTTCCATCCTTCTTCTTTACAAAAATTACTGGTGCACCCCAAGGTGACACACTGGGTCGTATAAAACCTTGATCAAGAAGTTCTTTGAGCTGTATACTCAATTCATTAAGCTCTGGATCAGTCATTCAATAAGGTGTTTTGGATATGGGTTCCACTTCTGGTTTCAAAGTTATGGAGAAATTAATTTCTCGAACTGGAGGAAAACCTAGTAACTCTGGAGGAAATACATCTGCAAATTCAGAAAGTAGTGGGTGCAATTTATCCGAGGACTTCTCATTGGTAGGAACCATTTCTATCCCATAAATCTTGCACCCTTTCCTCATACACTTATTAACTTTCTTGGCTGATGTTATCTCAAAATCAGACCCTGATAGGCTGCTGTGATCAAGTAGACTTTAAGTAACTATTTCAAACCTACTTTAGGCTGAGGCTTAGCCTCCCCAACCTGAGAGGGCTCTCTCACAGGATTAAAGATTTGGATAATGAATAAGATGGCTAACTCTATGAAACAAATGAACAAGTATAAGAGGTTGAAACACAATTAAAAAGTATCCATTGGGCTTATGGAGTCAAATATGCTTCAGTATTGACAGTAAGGTTAGCTTTGCATAGAAGTCAGGGCATCAGAATCCAACATATGTAAACATACCAGACACATAGAGGACCAACACAGTTTATAAATGTATGAAGGAAATTAGAGCATTGTTAGTGATTTCTAAGTAATCAAACTTTCATAACACTGTAGATAATAGGAAAAAAAAACAACACAAGACATTCAGAACAATGAATTCCTTTTGATTCCTAAGAAGCAACGCCAATACTGTATTACTAGAAAACAAAGTTTTTACACAAAAGCCAATATGAGAGCTTTTTTCAATAATTTTCCAACCCCAGGTACATTGCTCTTTCTCCTATATATATAATTCTTTACATAGCTGAGATTCCTCCTCCAGCATGAGGGGAACTTGAATTCTACTCGCTATGACACCTACTTAGACTTTAACTAACTATTGAATGCAACAAATTGCTAACTAGAAGTTTTAGAAACCTAAGACAATTAGGAGTCTAACTCCACATCATGTTGGTAATAGCATTTATTACAATCAAATCTCGTTCTTTGACAAGTGGTCTCCTTCAGTTTGGCTTGGTGGATGTTTAAAACTCCTTGCTGGCCCTTAATGTCTCATCTCCTTTACTGCTCCTGAAAAGTAGGAAACTGCCCCTGTTTTTCTGCTTTTGGTTTCCTCAAGGATATTTGAAACCAATTAACCATGTTGTTCTTCTTTGATTACACAAAAGTGTATTGGAGTGCCACGTTCTTGATGTGCTGTAGACCCTTCCCATATACTCGTATGAAGACAAAACCTCTTCAAAGTTGTTTGAAATGTCGTGGACAATACTAGCGGTGATCATTTGTATGACAAAAAACTTAGAGTTCATATATCTTTTCCTCCGCTTGTTTTACCCTTGCTGGTTGCTTGCACATTGTAAATGATCCTTTTCTGAAATCCCCTTTCAAAAAAGTTTCCCCTTGATTACTCAAAATTGGTCGACTGAGTTTAATTATGCAGCTACAGCAGTTTCGTAGCGCGCTACGAAACTGCTGTGCATTATGCATCACCTACAACAGTTTCGTAGCACACTACGAAATTGCTGTGTAATCACAAAATAGTTTTAATACCAAAATCTGACTGTATTGAACCTCTTTTATATTGAAATGTCCCTTTCAACTGCCTTGAAGCTATTCAAAATTGAATGGAGATGCATCATTCTTCAAGAAAAACTGAAACAAGGTAAATCATCAAAATTTGGGATATAACTTTAATTGCTGTGTGATTTCCTTAAGGAAATCTTTCCCGCTGGCTTAGCTGCATCTTCAAATCCTCAATTTGTCTCTTCATAACCCTGATCCTAGCTCTTAGTTTCGTATTAACTCTTCTGATGAATTTTGCTTCCTTTATTGCGGGAACTGACCATGTGTAGTATTGAGCATGACAGTCGACCACCTCAGGTACTTGAATTGTTTTGTCGTCCCACAGAGCCTCCATTTTGTTAAAATGAGCTTCCTTGATTACATGTTTCCTTGAGGCTTTCTTCAGTTGAGCAATTTCTAGGTTTGCTAATTTCAACTTCTTTTTTAACTTTTCAACAATATATTCTTCTTGAGGGATAACTGCCTTACTTTTATCTTTTCCTTCATGAGACTGTGCTATCTCCTCTGTTTCACTTGCTTCTAGCAGTGTCTCTTGTACCTGTCTTGAATGCCTCGTCACTGATCTTCTTGGCTTAAAGACAAATTTAGCAACCGGGTCATCAAACTTGAGCTTTTTCGATGCTTTGATTTTTTTGGTCTTCTCCTTTCTTGATTCTATCAAATCTGCTTGAACCAAGGGAGATTCTTCAATATCAATAGCTTGCAGTAAGTCATTAAGACTTCCCTTTGAAACCGACTTTCCTCAGTAACCATTGTCTTGCCTTTTTCCTTAGCTAACTGGCTCCTTGTCATTCTTCTCTGGACTACTTCACCTGTGGATGATTCATGTACACCCTCTTTGATCTGAGTTTTCTCTTTCTGGGACTGTTGGGGTGTGTCTTGGATTATAAGTGGTTTGGTGGGTTCCTTTACCTGTTTCCTAGCCTTCAATTTTACAAATATCCTGGATCTTGTCTCTGCACGATGGCCAGTTGCTGTTGGAGAATATTTTGTAGCTTGAGGACTGAGACCAGTCTCATTCTTGAAACCAGACATAAACATGAAAGTGGGCCAGTCCCTACCTACTTTTTGGAGCTCATGAAAAACGATCAATTTAACTAAGTTGTGATGAAACAATGAGGTCTCACAGGCTTCCTTCTTTAGCTGAACCTTGTCACACATTTTTCCTAGGCTACAAAACAAGTAGAAAGGTAAATCAAGAGATATCTTTCCTGTGAAATGCAACAGAAGCTTGAAGTGATATGAATACACCTTATGATACCTGCCTTCGCAGGTAAAGTACCTCTGTATGCAGGTAAGTAAATTGGCATATGAGTCCTTGACAAAATTCCTGGGCACAGACTTATTTAAATCTGAATCAATGAACTCCGGCTTCAGAAATTCTTTGCATGGGGTCATATCAAATTTGAAATTTTTAAACCATCTTTCCTCTCCCCTTGGGATTTCAGTAACTGTAGATATGACCTCTGGAGAGATGGATAATTCAAGCATCCCAACTTTTGAATTCAGTCCTTTGAAATTCAAAGCGAACTCCTTGGTGATTTGCATATGGCCTCCTTGAAGCTTTTTGCAGAAATTCCAACAGCCAACCTGCTTGAATGCGCGTTCAACTTCTCTGTTCTTTAAGATAATGTCTAAACCTTCAGGTTCGCTCCTCAAGCACCTGCCTGACCTGTGCTCCTTTCCTTCTGTAGCCCTCTCCATGGGATTCCAGTGGAATAAAAATTTGAAATACTTGCACTGCCTTAATCTTCGATCACTGCCTCTCTTGAAAGCTGCCTCGCTTGAAAACGACCTCGCTTGATCTTCAGGGAATTCAAATTGAAGGCTTAACAATTCATTTTTCATGCATGAACCCAAACACAAATCATGATTGTGAATGTCAATGCTTGGCTCTTCTTGAAACTTGAAATCTGAGCGTACCAATGTACCTAACGACTCTAATGATGAAGATAAGCGGTTGGACATGATAGGCGAAGTGTATAAACTGACAAATGATGATGTAAACATAATGGATTTTAATAGATATGACAACTGAGCAAGATTTGGTACGAATCCACACGAATCCCCGATTTCGTAGCGCAGCCAGTGCAAAATCTGGGTTTTGCGCTACGAAAACACCTAAACAGAGTTTATGCGCTACGAAAACACCTAAACTGCTTTGTAACACATAAGAACCTTAAAACAAACTTGATACAGGGAATCTATGCAGGTTGTGGGACCAGTGATGAATGAGAACGGATTATTGACCTTTATTTAACCATACCACCAAGACTCCTAAGGCTTAGACACTACATTGAACATGGAAAAACTGAACTTGGACTAACACCTAACCTTCACAATCAAACTGATGTGAACAATTTAGTAATTGCTTCTTAAGTGATAATAGCTGATATGAGGCGCAATGTAACATCACGTCTAATCCCTTTTATTACTTTGGTTTCTCCTTGGTCATTTTTTATGAGAACTGTCTTATTATAAAAATCCAGTATAACTTGATGGGATTCAAGCCAATCCATTCCCACAATTAAGTCATACGTCTCGAGAGTCGTACTATATAGGTTCATCTTGGTATCACACCCCCCAATGTTAACACTACAATCTCTTACCATTGACCCTACTGATTGCTGAGAGCCTGATGCCATTTCTACCATTCTAAAGTTACTTTGTTCATGAGTTGTCAATCCACATCTAAGTATTGTTGAAGGTGAACTGAAACTATCAGTGGCACCTGGGTCAATTAACATAGATAGAGGGATGTTATTGATCATACCTGTAGACTGTACTGGGTCAATTAACATAGATAGAGGGATGTTATTGATCATACCTGCAGACTCTACTACAGTGGCTTGGTGCTCAGCCTGGCGATGGTTTGTGGCTGCATGAATTCGATGTGGGTTTTGTGATCTTCCTCCTTTTGCTTTGTATTCTTGTTGTTTAATCCATGTTTGATAGCTTGGACAATATTTTCTATAATGTGGACCTTTACATTGCCAACATTCTACTGGTGCCTGCTTCTTACGTTGTACTTGTCCTTGGTCACCAAATCTTCTACGCCACCCACTATTCAAGTAAGGCTGACCCTTACGTCCTCCTAGAGGCGGTCGAGAAGTTGCGCTAGCGATCCGAGAAATAGTGTTTTGTCTTCCCTGGAATCTATATGGCTGCCCCCCAGGTTTATTTAGCCTCATTGTGGAATGCTCCTTTCCTGAATTTTCATCAACCACCATTTGTTTCTTCATATTGATTTTCCTCAGGACTTGTTTGGCTAAACTAGTGGTTGTTGCCATAGTGGTGGGTTTCCACATGGCAACTTCTGCTCGGACTAAGGGGTCGATTCCATGCAAGAATCTTTCAGCTTGGCATTTATCATCAGCCATATAGTCCACGTGATGGACCAACGAATAAAATTCAGCTTCATAGTCCTCGATAGATCTACCATTTTGTCGTACTTCATGGAAAGCACCTACTTGTTGGTGTTTGTACTCTTCTGATAGGTACCTAGTTCGAAAGGCTTCCTCAAAGATTTCCCAAGTAACTTGCACTGGGGTGACTTGCATCTTCGTTTCTTCATTTACCCACCATAATAAGGCATCTCCTTTTAGTAGACTCATTGATATCTGGGCCTTTTCCCTAGAAGTGTATGCCTTAAAACTAAGTTCTCTTTTGATAGCCATTACCCATGCTTCCGCTTTTGAACCCCCTTCTAGACCCGTAAACTTTGGTAATTTGAATTTTTGGACTTCTTTCATAATATCAAGAGTTGCTTGTCCATCTTGAGAATTTAGGTCTTGTCTCTATTTTTGTTCCAATTCCTTTTGCACATTTCCTTGATCTCGTCCTTGGCTTGAGACCCAATCCTTAAAGATATTGGTCATTTCCCCAAGGGAATGTAATATAGCTTGCTCAGCTGGGGTTCCTATCTCTGAAGTGGCGGGAGGTGGTGTTTCTACCTCAGGGTTGTTTCGGGTTTGTCTTCGACGTTTAGGAGCCATGATCTACCCTGTAATATTCAGTTAAATTATACATTACTTTTATGCCAAAAGCTACAACAAATTTAGAATATGTTCAAATTTAAAATATACATTTAGTTACTCAATTGAATTACAATACTTAAACCATAAATTATCACAAATTTCGTAGTATAGAAACATGGAGTTTATGAGTTCCATAAATTACCAATAATCACAATACTTAAACCATATTTTTTTTCAATATTTAAACCATAAATTATCAACAATCACAATTTTGTAGTATAAAACCATAAAACTTAGAGAATTGGATCAATGTAAAATAAAACAAAAATTCGAATGAGTAAAGCTTAAGAATATTGGTGACATTATTGTGTTAAGAAGGTATTGAATTTTGGAAAGAAGCATTATATGTCACAATAATATTAATTCTGCAGATTCATGACTTTAAGTATCTGTTTATGCAATCATTACTTATGTAGAAAATAAATGGACTGTTTTAAAATAAATTGTTAAACAAGTGTATCTTGAGATCCTTATGACTATTCTAAGAAAATTTATGAAATCAAACCATCAAGAAATATTCCACACCATAAAGAAGAGACACTGCCACCCGACCCGGAACCGAATCGGATGACTGGGAAGGTTATTCCTCCCCAACACAAAATAATATCATTTTATTAATTATATGGCCTACCTGCAAGCGCACCCGTGAAGGCAACACCATATCGAATCCCTTAAATTACAATACATTTAGCCATATTAATTGCTCGGATAAGACATAAAATTGCCTGCATAAGACATAAGACATAAGATTGTAAGCTTGCGGCCATGGCTATGCGTATTCCTGCAAATTCCATTATTCCTTTCGACAATCTGCACGCACTATAAGATCAACCTCACATTGTGGTTTGAAACAGTACCATTTACACAATCAATTGTACCATTTCCTCATCCAAGGTAGGTAATTGTTCCTTCAGCAAATTATAAAGAACTGATATTTGTTTATACTCGTTTAGTCAAGATCAGATTGCTTCCAGAGGGAAGAAAGTGACTAGAGGTCAATGAAACATGCTGGCTGTTTTTTTTCGGTACTGAAAGCCGCAGAGGCACTAATTTGCAGGAGCTAAGACAAAACAACGAAATAGGTAGTAATGTTAAAGCTCCTGGAATTGCAATTGCATTGGTTCTCTAAATATTCTGGATAGGAACATCGGACAAAAGAGTGGTTAAAATATTTTGGAAGAGAGGTATTGATGGTCTTGACAATTTTGTGCACCAAAAGCTACAATGCCAAATACATACTGCACGCTACAACTCTATTAACATCGAAAAGTCAAACA
Organism: Pinus tabuliformis; assembly: GCA_031772625.1. Lineage (NCBI taxonomy): Eukaryota > Viridiplantae > Streptophyta > Pinopsida > Pinales > Pinaceae > Pinus > Pinus tabuliformis. The sequence goes on along the minus strand of CM062808.1, from coordinate 886,985,860 downwards.
GTGTAAAGAATGAATCAAACTCTGTTGTGTTAACAATAAGCAAAGAATGATTCAAACTCTCAGCAATGGAACGACTCCCAAACACCAAACTTATTATAAGCAAACACATACAGTGAATCAAATTCGTCAATTCAACGCCCTACTAATGATTTCTGCAACATACCGAGAAACCATTTTTACGAATTCAGGTCTCGACGCTGTGTAACAGAACACAAGAACCCAATTTAAAACCAAAGCCTGGACGACCCAAATTCAACAAGAAACCAATTTAAGAATCCAGGCCTTGCCCCTTTATAAAAGTCGCAAACCCAATTTAAAACTAGGCCCATTCGACCCAAATTCGATGGATTCCAAGTAGCTTACTGGAAATTCCAGCTCCCCCATAGTAAATTTTTGAGTACGGATATGAACGCTAATATGATTTGGTACAAAAAAATAAAAATAAATAAAAATAAAAAATTAATTGTTTGTATTATTAAATTTAATTCAATAAGAATGCGACAGGATTAAAGTACCACCAAAAACCCTATGGTGAAACAATATTTTAAAGATTTTGAACTGAACCCTAAAAAAAAAAACTCAAATTCGAAATCAGTAAAAGCTTAACTACAAATAAATCTTGAGTCTGACAATTAACAAAAAGTTACTACAGAATTAGACTGCTCGCACACATAATAATAAGTGTTAGAATTGTAAACTCCGTCTAGGCCGAACCCTGCGTCTGATTGAATAAATGAGGGTTTTGATAAGAAAGAACAAAAAGTAAAGATTTCCAAAGCGTTGCCATCAAACTCCACTCAGGAATGCCAATTACAGTATTCACTCGAAAATATCAATAATAATGTAAATACCCACAACCAGTCACAAGAATAAATCCTGATCGGGCAAAATATATTAAAACTCAAAAGTTAGAACCCTAGAATCCGTGTTGTCATACATTTGGAGGAATGGCATGGATGATAGCGTGATCAATAAGCATCCTGTAACTTAAAAAAAAAAAAAACAAGTCAAGTTAAATATTTCGACAAAATAATTATTTATTTATTTTTTTTCAGATGCCCATAGGCCCTAAGGGTTGAGCCCTGCTCTGATACCATATGTAACAGTACAAAGTAAAAATAAGTTAATTTCTTAATTAAAAACATAAGCAGACAAATAAGTTCATACCTATATTACTTGTAATCGAAGTGTGCCGGATGGCAACAAGGTTTTGGGGATGACTCTCCACCCAACTGTAGGCTCAATTGTGCAAGGATCTGCAACAACTGGCCACCCCCGAGCCCTCAATCAACGTACTACTACCAGTGACTCCTAAGTCTTAGAACATCATTCTCCCAAGAGAATGCAAGATAGAAACATGGAAAGATGGAATGCAGGAATGCCTCTCCTCTCTCTCCCATCTATTAAATAGAACAAATATTGAAAGGGAAACCACATGCACACACTCCATGTGTCTACATGCAACTTTCTTTTGATTTTTTTAGCTTTCCTGTTTTATTTCTTACTTTCCTTTTGATTTTTAGCTTTTCTTGTTTCATTTCCTTCTTTTTGATAGCTTCCTTGTTTTATTTCTATTTATTCTTATCTAGAGCTTTAGTATGGTTATTACTATTTTTAATTTTATTATTTTTATTTATTTTCTTTGTATATATTTTTAATCTTATTTATTATTTAACATTTATGATTTATGATTTTTATTATTTATTATTATTTATTATTTATATTATTAATTATTATTTTTGTATTATTTATTATTATATTATTATATTATTATTTATTATTAAGGGGAGGGATATCACAGTTCTGGAGTTCCCAAGTTGGGTGGAACCATAGTGTTGTATTCTTAAAGGTGGAGACAACAGGTCTCTAGACTCTCTGTACACTTTGTTGACTATAAATTAATTGGTGGGTGGAGGTGGAAGAACCTCTAGAATCCATGTTTCAACTAGCAGGTATTGTTAAATCCCTGAACAAAAGACTCTTGTCTCTGGAATCCGGCTCGGGGGTGACAACCACAAGTGAGGACTAGAGGTAATTGTCTATGGTTGGGTGGAGAGTTGTTGTCCATAACTCAGTTGCTAATTAACTTTTGAGATAAATATATCTTTGCTCTTCAGTAGAGTTGAATATATGTTTATGTCTATGAGTTGAAATGACTCTATCTCTGTATAAGAAAATACTTGAAACTTGGTTGTTGCATAACTAGTTATTATGAGAATTGAAATTAATTTAAATTGGATATGAATATTGTGATGAATCAGTGTGTGAAGACCGTTAAATATTTACAGACATATCAGTGCCCACTATTTCATTACACCAACAACATAATGATATTAATCAATGTGTAAAACACTCTAGAGATATTCATATGTATATATCTCATGCATAAAAACATCAATACCAAATCACAATTCCGATCCTATATATATAGAAAGAAATAAAGATATATATATATATAAAATATGCACCTTGAATATGTGTGTACCGTGACAAGGCAAAGGCAAATTATGTGGTATATATATATATATATATATATATATAAATATAAATAATACGCATACATATTCAACGTGCGTATTATATATATATATTTGTTTTCAGAGCAAAAAAAAAAAATATATATATATATAATACGCACGTTGAATATGTATGCACCGTGACAACCTAAATTATATATTTATGACGTGTGTAAAATATTTATGCGTTGTGACAATGGGACGGGTTGGCCTATGTAGCTACATATACAATGCACACATATAGAGCATGTTTTATGCGTGTGTTGGGGCTAATGTATGCTACCATGCATATGCCCATACATAATATATTATATAATATAGGGTATGTGTGGTGGGCCATATGGTTTTGGTGGCTCACCGTAATGAAATTAACTATTGATATATTTATATGTATATACACTCACCAGGGTGGAAGCTAATTTTACGAGCGACAGAATTTGAATGGATTAAACTCTAGATGGTGGAGAATTAACCGAGAGATTGACGACTATAAATGTCATAGGACCTCACCCCTAGTGACGTCGATAGGAAGGAGGGGGGAGGTTCCACCAGAATCGTGGTCCTCTGATGTGCTCCGGGTGATCGATGGATGAGAGATCGGCGAGGGCTCTCCCCTGTAACATCAAGAGGGGAGGAGCAAAGCCAACGTTAAGGATAAATATGTCCTGTCGTTGCGTATAGTGAGGTGTGATTATATATGTATATAATATACATATATATACATGTTACCTAATATGTATCAATGGTCCATGGCGGGGTGCGGGGTCATGACCATATGGTTAGGATGACTCACCACTACAACAATTATATATATAGTTGCACATAAACACATTTGTGCATTTATGACTAGAAATGCCACGTGGGACATGTCACATAGGCATGTGTTTCTAGAATAATAGCAAGGTGTTATGTCATGTGGAGACCATGTGGGTGCCACATAGTAGTAAGGAAAAAGAAGACAATTTAAAAATGAATAGAACTTCAAGGAAGGGCTACTTAAAATCTTGGACTTTGAATTGGACAAGATTTATATGGTTTGCTATGAAAAACATGATGAAGACATCCAAGGTGAATTTTAAGAACTCAAAAAAAAGGAGAATAAAATAAAATTTATTACCCCATTTCTAAGTGAATACTCCATCGAGCGCAAAGTGGGGTGTTTACAAGTGGTATCAGAGCATCCAGTTTCAACACTCGGACTCGATGGGTTGTATCATGGGAAATTATTGACAGGGTTCCTGCAAAAAGGGGTTTCATAATGATTTTTAGAAAATTAATAAAACAAATGCCAGGTATTAAAAGTCGGTTTATAATGTAATGATGTTAAACATATTATTTGATAAATGCCTTGGCAATGCATGTGCTTGCTAGTTGACATCTTGCAGGTCTAGAGAGTTAGTGGTTGTGACCCTGGAGATTTGTCATTTTCTCTAAGTTTGCCAAACCCCCTGCAAGGCGGTGAGTTTGGTTAATTGTAGCATATAATCACCATTGGTTGGGTTACACGATCATGCATACTTGGAACAATTATGCATAAGAATTTTCATGTGATAAGGATTTGGGAAAAACCATTGTGTGAGGTGTATTTTGCATAACACCACTTGATGCAAGGAATGATAGACATATGAAATAGGTGTTGGTTGGAATGCAAAGATTCCATAGTTTGTATGTTGTAAGAGGCCAAGAACCTCAATGGAGGTTGATTTCTTTTCATATGTTGAGGTTATGTTTTACTTTATGAAGGCTTGCTTTTGTGGTTAAAGCCTTCCTTGTTTAAGGAACATGGTATAACATGTGAAATTCGCTGTTCAAGGCTTGTAAAAGGTCATTATCTCACTATGAGATGGGGTATCCATGTTCAATACTTGAACTCGATAAGTTTAAAGGCAAAGGTCTTGTGTAGACCTTGTAGACAAAGGAGTCATAACTCTACTGGAGAGTGATGAGATTGGTAGTTGATCACTCATACTGGTTGTAGCAATGTGAAGGTAAATGGTAGGTTGATTTCTTTCCTGTGCAAGTAAGTGTTGGGTCTGGCACTATGCTTGAGTGACTTTATACATGCTTTAATTGTGAGATTGTCTGCATACATGTGACACATTTCATAAATATGAAAAATAATGAGTATGAGATGGAATATGCTTATATGTCAATGGCCTATAACTGACCTGTGAGACTGCAATATTAGAGTTTATCTTGAATTATCAGGAAGTCACTTGTGTTTCATCATTATCTTCAATAATACTTATTTTGTATGCATGGGGTATTCTTCTGGTATAATGGGAAAAATAGTTGAAGAATGTGGCATAGATAATGCGACTGTGATATTAGACTATATCTTGACTTATCAAGCTCTTTAGAACATTTCACATGATGGGGATTCCCTCACTAAGTCATACAACTCAGATAATGAGGACGCGGTTGAAGATGTTAATGATATTGTTGCATATGACGGTCTTGGTAAAGAGACTGAATGAAGCCAACGAAGGCTGATTTTAATAGATGATAGTAGGAGTCTCGGTGAAGAGCTTGATGATAATTAAGGCTGCTAATTTGAAAAAAATGGGACGCTGAATTTTAATCCCATATAGGCATGATTATGCATGAACTAATGTTGGTATAATAAATAGTTTCTAACTAATTCCCTTAAGATTGCAGATGCCTTGATTTCTAACCTTGGTACACAAGTTGAATTTAAATTGTTGTTTTCAGATTGAATGAAATTAATGATGCTGGTTTGGGCATAATAGCTAGTTTCCAATTATAGATCAACTCATCATGGGAATTGAAATCTTTTGAGAGCTAATATGTTTATGTGCATGTAACAATTCTAGTTTTTGAAAATTATGTTGAGATAAAAATATGCTTATTTACATTGGCATTATGGTTTTCATGGTTGCGGCTAGATGGTGTGGGCATTGATGTCAACCTTATGAGAGTCTACATGATGCATTGATGTCAACCTTGTGTTTCCTTATGATGCATTAGGATCAATCTTATGTTGATCTAGATGATGACTTTGACATGGGTTGTATGTAGATCTACAAGTGTTGGAGATGATTCCTCAGGTGTTAGACATGTTGATCCATGCTGTTGAGTTTGACACACTAAGTCTTCATGTTCATGTTCATGCCTTATTGTAGAGATGTTATGGCTCAGTTGATCAGTTGATGTCCTAACACATTTTACTTGCTTGTATAGGTGCTACAATGTTGCGTAGAGGTGTTGCAACTTGTAAAGGTGTTTGAGGAGAGTAGAGGACTTGTTGACACTCATGTCAACCCTTGTCTTATTGGCTTCTAAGTCAACTTGGTAGTGGCACTTGATTGTGAAATTTAACCTATTTGTAGAGGTTTCACAGAGCTTGATAGAGGTTTGTATGTGTGTTGATGAGTTGATGAAGGTGTGCAAGTAGTCGACAGAAGTTCCGAGTTGAAGGAATATTGATTTCCGCTATGCTTTGCCCTAGTCGTTGGGAAGGAGTGTCATGCATGCAGCTGAAAACCTTTAGCCAAGATTTTCTAATGTTGTGCATGTGACTATAAGTTTTTTAGCCATGATTTTTCAGTGTTATGGGTGTGGCTAAGGCTCTACACGAAAATTGCTTTGCATTCCTCATGCAAATTAGGAGAAATTCGACTTGGTAATTTCTAGAAGGTTCTAAATTAATTGGATAAGATTGTAAGTGGTTGAAAAAGTCCTCCAATGGGTGTGAATGCCTTTAGTGAACAAGTAGTGATGGTTTTGGATGGATTTCGTTAACTTTGTGCACCTTTGATCTTAGTCCAAAAGTGGAATTCACCCAACATTTTATAAATACTTCATTTTAGATCTGAGATATGGTTGGTTAGTGTGATAGAGAGGGTGAGAGGTCTGCATAAGGGTAGAATGCTCCAACCATATTTGTGAGAAAACATACTTCAATTCATGAGTGCATATGGTAGTGGACAGAGCAGATTTGAGCAAATTTGAAGCTTGTAGCAGATTACCTAAGAAGAGATATCAGATTGTAGATAAGATTTCTAGCAGAGACATATCAATTACAGAATGTGTTTATTTCAGAGTTTGATGGCAGAGATGGAGAGCTTATTATAGCTCTATGGTTATGTGACTCATGTTTTGTGATTGAAGGGGGAGAGATCCAATTGTTTTGGATGTAGCATTACTTTGTATGGCAAATCTAGTATTGTTTGCAGATTGTGATGATGCTAATGGTATTTTAAATTATTGATTTGTTGGGACTGTCTTGCTTCAGGGGTTTGATATCAGAGATGAGTCTTGTTGAGCAGAGTGTCTTGGTGATCCAGTTTGAAAATGAATGAAATCAAGGTCCGCATAGAGTTGTGGAGTGGTGGAGTTGGGTAAGTGGGTGCTTGCTAAGTTGGAGTAGTGATTTCATGCTATCAGTTGCTTGTAGCAGTGCTGCGGAAGTGGTCATTTTTGTCCAGTGGTAGTTGGAATAGTTGATGGTCGTCAACTCACTATATTTTTGGGATCGAGTCTCCTAACTTATGTTAGAGTTGAGTCTCCTAACTTATGTTAGAGTCGAGTCTCCTAGCTGGTGGTAGCCCACAATCTATGTAATAGACTATTTCTTGACATAATAGAAGATTCAAAACAACACAACAACAACAAGGGTGGTTTTCTCCCAAAAGGGTTTCCACCAGATATCTATGTGTCTTCTTGTGATGATATTGTGTATGTGTTTTTGATGATTTTTCTATGTGGTTTACATGCATATGCTATATCTTCTTATAGTACACATTTATGCATAGATTCTCTCACATGATAAGCTGCTAATGAATGGCTGATTCAATTGAAGAGTAAAATTAGTAAAAATATATCATAAGACACACTACTGATTCACCCCCTCTCTCAATAGTGCTCAAGGTTTCCAACAATTCAAGTCCTGGATTTTGAGACATGTGACTAATATGTAAATTGAGATATGTGTTTGGTTGTAAGGCAACATGCTTGGTATAGCAGGGCAAGACAACTGGTATAATTGTTATATTTATTAATGAATTGAAAATAGTGTGTATATGGTAGCGTGTTGAGCAAATTACAGGGCAAGAGAGGCTACCGTAAAATATTGAAGAAGGCTCAAGCTAAGATTTTATTTATGAACCGTTGGAAACACCGAGATTCATGGGGATTGAATTGTTGTATCTGTTGAAATTTTTGTGCAATTGGTGTTTCACGTTTGGTTTTATGCTTGATTTACGATTTTGACTGTGATTGGTGCATGGACATGCCACTTTGTTTATGGTTTTGTATTGTTGTTTGGACTTCTATGTTTCCTTCATTTTCTTCTTGTTCTTGCCTTCTATGTTTTGGGGGTCTTGGGAATTTGTTGGGGAAAGAGGAAAACTAATGGAGATTGGGAAGAGTTGTTTGGAACCCAAGAGGCAATGTAAGACCTAGATGAAACCCAACGCATGAAGAAAGGGTAGCTGAAGGTAGGAAAGAAAAATATGACAACCAAATGGGCCGGTTGGTTCCATAGGAATAAAAGGACAGTGGCAGTACAACCATGAAAAAGGTAACAAGGAAGGTAATTTGAGTACTGGCGAGGTAAATTAAAGGGTTCTAGGTAACATGGAACACTGTTGGGCAAGTGGGTAGAAAAGCCCATTCCCAGAAACTCTGTTGGAATGATGTTCCAGGTGTGAACAACGTGAACAAGAAATACAAAGTTCACAGAATTGTTGGTCATTAGAACAACAATAATATCAACTGATAATGTTGATAGTAGCTAAAAGGAAAGGTAAAGTAAATGGGATTGAGGTAACAAATGCCTTGTCCAAGTTGGAAATTGTTGTTCCCAATGTTGTGCATGCTTTGCATAGATAAAGGAATTTCTCTTAACCTTGACCTATGAACACATGTAATTATGTTGTTTTCATGATCATGTTGATGATTGAATAAATTTATATGACACCATTGTGACTAACAAGTTATTGTCTAGATTATTCTTCTGAAAGGATGATTGATTATTCTTATGCATTTAACATATGGATGGATGACATGTTTGTGATTCCCGACTATGTGAGAAATCAGTTGGGCAAAAGTAGCCTTGGTTGATTTGTGATTTTAATATCATGTGAATATGATTCTTATATTATGTTGTGTTTATATTATGAACAAGGAATGTTGAATGATATATCAACAAAAGGAAAGCAGTGTGATCTATAACATGTTGGGACAAGCACGGATAATTAAAAAGACCACAGATCTTGGATTTGGATTATGGATGCATGTGGTGAAGTGTGGGAAAGACACTAGAGGCAGTATGGTGTGGTTCACATAAATAGAGATAGTGCGGTCTTTGGATTCTACATTACAATGTGTGTAGTCATGTGTATATGTGCAAGTGTTATGTATATGATGTACTATGCTATATGTATGTGTATTTTTATATGTGTACATGTTATGTGTATGTCATGTTATATTGTGTAACGCATTTGGTGCATGCGGGTTTGGGACTGTTTGGGCCCTTCTGCTGTGTGATGTGTTGGGTGGAGGTAGGTGAGCCTTAGTATTCTTGATTATAATATTCTTGTCAACAAAGGACTACCTAGGTTGGTAGTGCTAATATTTGAGGTGTAGCGAAGGGTCTTATATATATATTCATTACAGGGTGGAGGTCAGCCTCTAGATTCCCTTGTTGTTTTGGGAAACCAATCCTGCGTATGGACGAGAAGAGAAAAGAAGGCTTTAGGTGTTTATTGGTTTGGAAACCAATCTAGTGTGTGTACGAGGTCAAAGAGAAGATAAACCACTAGGTGCTTGTTGGGTTTGGAAACCAATCCAATGCGTGTAAGGGAAGAGAAAAGGCCACTAGACACTTACCTGGATGGACAACTGGTCCAGTGTGTATAAGAAAATAAAAATTTAAAGGTAAGTATCAATATTTCATCTAATTTTGAATTTCTATATTATAAACATAATCTAAGATTCTAATTCATGATGGTTGGGTTTGAGGTAACCGCATGTGATATTTTTTATACATGATAATTTGATATGTGGGCTAATTTGACTTGTTGTGAAAGAAATCACAATAGAATAACAAATTTCACCTCATTGATAAGTTACCAATGAACTATGATCTGAATTTATTGCAATTCCTTAAGGTGAATCTAATGGAAATTATGTGCTTTGATGTAGCAAAGCATGGAAATTGCCCGATTTGGGTGGTTGAAGTTGGATGCAAGAGTGATAGCAACAAAAACACAAGAAATAGAGCATGCAATAGCATACTGGTAAAATATTTCAAGAACAAGGCCATTGTGGGACACTAGCACCAATGGTGCCAACTGATTGTGATAAAGCATACTATGACCGGTATGATAGTTTTGAGGTAGGGGTATGCCTTGGTTTTGGGACCCTTTCGATGCGAGAAAACCTTGCCAAGGAATGGATGACTCGAGGGACTTGGAATTAGCGAAGGGGATGCTTGAACTTGGAAGGTGAGTGACTACATGAAAGGGGGGTGGCCGTATTTCCCAAGGGACTAGGAAGAAAATAAGGGAAGGCTAGGGAATAAATTTGTTTTTGGCCATTAGCATTGCTGGTTGGGATTAGAAGAACATTGGGAGTGTGCCTGGATACAATGAGCCAGTAACTGTTTGATGAAGGAATAATGAGTACAAGGCTAGAAGCAATGGACATTGGAGGTAGGCAACACTCCAAGGAAAAGAACAAATCCAAGTTGGATTGAACACAACTAAAGAATCAAAAAGTTGCAAGGAGGACCATTAGAATATGATTGAATCATAAATTGATGTTTATCATATCCTTTTGTTTGCTGGTTGAAGCAAATGCATAGAAACTTGTAAATAATGTAAAGAGTTGAGTATATAAAGCTCCATGGAACTATATTTCTATTTTCAAGCGTGTATTTTGTGTTGTATGTAGAGAAATAACACTAAGGACAATGTTCCCCTAAGGGGAGGGGTATGTGATAGTCCCAGTGATTTTTCCATTGTGAAATGCATTGTAATATTTTATGTAAATATTTGATAAAAATTGGAGTTGAGTCAAGAGACACAAATTTCAGTGGTTGAGGATGGTTACTTTCTTGGGATGCTCAGGTTTACTTACTGTAGAAAAAATATGGATTGTGTTAATAGCCATTAAAGACTGGTATGCATGAATTAAAAGAGAAACAATAGAAGGACGCATACCCATGCTTGTTGGAAAATTCTACAAGGCAAAAAGGAAATGGAATTAAAGAGGAAATAGGTAGGCTTCCAACTCATGAAGTATGATTATCACCTACTACAATAAGCTAACCAACAAAAACAACTCTAGGGGACAGATGGATAGGTGGCACGATGGGAAGGGATACAAAAATTGTGGCAGACAAAGGTAACTGTGAGAAGGAAAAAGATAATTCAAATAGCAGAGAACCATGCAATAGGGAGAAGGTAGAAGGAAAAGATGAATCGAAACTGTTGGGTGGAGCATTCGAACAATGGAGAAGAAGAAAAAGAGAAGAATGCAAGAACAAGAAGGGGGAAGAAAAGAAAAATAAATAAAAAAGACAAGGAGAACACAGAGGAGCAGAGAGACCTGGAAATTAACTCTTGGCTGGAAAGAAAGCAAGAGGAAATCATTTATAAGTGAGGAATTAATTTCCTCTCATTTCCCCATTGGAAAGAGGGAGGAGATGGGATTTCTATGAGTTACCCGAGGGCTAGGGTGGAGGAATTGTTCCTGGAAAATTCCTAGAGGATTTTTTGGAAGCTTTCATGTTGTAGCTTGGTTTTTTTGTGGGTTATGGAGTCCCCAAGTTGGGTGGAACAATAATATTGTATTCTAATTGATGGAGACAATAGGCCTCTAGAATCTCTGCACATTTCGTTGACTACAAATCAGTTGGTGGGTGGAGGTGGGAGAACCTCTAGAATACCTAGTTCAACTCGCAGGTGGTGTTAAATTCCTAAACAAAAGACCCTTATTATCTGGAATTCAGCTCAGGGGTGATAATTACAAGTGAGGACAAGATGTAGCTATCTATGGTTGGGTGGAGAGTTCCTGTCCCTAACTCAGTTGCCAATTAAATTTTGAGATAAGTATCTCTTTTCTCTTCAATATAATTGAATATATGTTTATGTCCATGAGCTAAAACGACTCCCTCTCTGTATAAGAAATGAGCTGAAATGGCTCCATCTCTGTATAAGAAAAGACATGAAACTTGGTTGTTATGGTTATTAGCATTAATTTAAATGGGGTATGATATTGTGTTGAACTCGTGTGTGAGGACTGTTAAATATTTACACATATAGATACTATGCACAACCTTAAATTCTCTATGGTAAATTTGTTGTATTGCACATGAGAATCAAAATTGTGATTCAGTACTTATTTTTTTATGCAGGAGATAAATACATATGAATATCTATTCAGCGCTGTACGCATTAGTTAATACATTATTACGTTATTGGTGTAATGAAATAGCCGACACTCCTATATATATATATATATATATATATATATATAATGGTAATCTGGCCAGTACTGTGTTACACTCACAACGCAAAATATTCAATAGTACTGTAGACTTGATGAGGTGTATAGGCCTATTTGTAGTGCATATAAGACTGCATGAATGTTTTAATCCAACTATTAGAACGCAAATGGAGATTACATGCCACATATATATATATATATATATATATATATATATATATATATATATATATATATATATATATATATATGACCGCTTGTAACAAGTCAAACGGTTGTGAGTGCTTTAGCCGAAGAACCAAGTCGTGAAACCATGTAACCATATGCCATGTTCAGGAGTGGAGGGCACACCCATATGACCAACACCTGAAACCGAGGGTGGAGGCCTTAGTTCCATGGATGGTGGAGATATATTTGATAGATCGATGGCCATATACAATAGCACAACCACCCCCTTGTGAACCGTCAGATGGACACGATGTTGGTGACACATCAGATAAGAGGTGGGAACCATGAGGCATAATAGTGATAGCAGAAGCCCCCCATTAAGTTTTCACTGTTTATATATATATATACACACACTATGGTGAAGGTGCATTGTATGATACATACATGCAATCAATGCAATCAATTCTTCATGCGACAAACACATTCCATGTTCTTTCTAACTCTTCACGTGATATATATATATATATATATCTATATATATATATATATATATATATCGAGGCTAATGCATGTTGCTATGCATATACCCATATACAAATATATTATATAATATATAATATAGGTTATGCATTGTGGGTCATATGATTATGGTGGATCACTACAATGAAATTAACCATGGATATATTTATATGTATATACACTAACTGATGCGGGAGCATGTGACTCAGAGGGGAAAAATCTTCCAAATTATTCCAAAAATCCAAAAAAATCTACAAGCAAGGGAGTGGGGTCCTTTAGCTTGCAATTTCTATGCTTTCTTAGTTAAAATTAGAATAAATTCTAGCAATAAATCATGCTATTTGTAACAGAGCTTTTCAAGCTTTAAATCATCGTGTAAAGCATGCTTTTCTTTGTATCAGATAAGGACCGAGAAGGCCTATCCTTAGTTATAAATAAAGAGGCAGCGAAGCTCTAGAGGGAGAGAGAAGGAGGAGCGAGGCCACAACATTATTATTAAACTTCCTCTCAGCGTGTGCATGCATAGATTATTGTATCGTGCCTTAACAGTGTTAATTATTTATTGTTTTCCGCATGTCGACCATACTGTGTAGTTAACCATTGGAATCATCTTCTCTTTCAATTATGCTTATACAGGCTTTAACTCTTAATTTACAATTGCGCATATATTTCTGAGAATTCTTGCAATTTCCCATTAAAGTGGCTGTAGCGGGAGTGAATTATTATAATCATAAGTTCTTACCCATATCGGGTCCGAACCCATATCGGCGTCGGAGAGAACCTTTGGAACACTTAGTTGTGCACTCCAAATTTCCGGAGCCGATTTTTTATAGAGGCCGATGTATAAAGCTTTTCGGGTCCGAAAGGATCCCATAGCGCAAAACCTCCGATTGAGCTTTTCATATCCGGAGCCGAAGTCATATAAACTACAATATATTTATCGCCGGGTCCGTCATTTCGGAGGTGGGAGAATTGTTAATTGTGGCGACCGCCGAAAAGCGGACCTGCCGAAATTAAGGCTGTGTATATAAGTGGATTGGGTCCGCGGAGGCCTTGAAAGATCCGGACCCAAAATCTTTATAGGGTAGTTTGGAAGGAGGCATCGGGTCCGTTAGTTCGGAGGAGGAGATCATTTGGTTGGAGCGACTGCCGATACATGTATCAGACCCGAACTCAACATAGGGGGGAATATATATATATACGTCGGGTCCGTAATATATCGGAGCCTGTTTTCCATTGCAAAGCCGTCGATAGTGATCGCCGATGCGATATCGCATCGGGGAAAAGATAAAAGAGACATTATAAAGCGGGATTATGTTATAAGGTAATTCTGTGGAATTACTACCCGATAGTGTGTGCGTAAGTCCTTCCTTTGCAAGCCTCGATAGTGTTGTAAAGCCTCCGATAGTGTGTTGGTGTAATTCTTTTAGAATTACTGCCGATACAAATAAAGCCACTGTTTTAGCCAATAGCACTTGGGCAATTCTTTTAAGAATTTTCCAATACAGCCACTATGTGTTAACGAAGTCAGATTAGGGGGTTGTTAAAGAAAGAAATGAATATATCAGTTTAATGACTGATACGCCTGAAGAAAGGGAAGTTGATCAGAACATTGAAGAACTTGCTTGCAGATTAGAGAGATTGTCTCTAACGCCTGCACGCTCACCATCACTAACCAGGGTGAAATCCAATCTTATGAGAAATGGAATTTGAATTGATTGAACTTTGGAAGGTGGATAATTAACCAAGAGATTGATGGCTATAAATTCTGTGAGACCTCTCGTCGATTTCATTAACAAGGGAGGGGGGAGGTCCTGCCACGATAGTGGCCATTGGATGTGCTCCGAGTGTTCGATGGATGAGATTTCGGTGAGGGCTCTCCCCTGTGATGCCAGCAGGGGAGGAGAAAGGCCCCACATGACATTGATAGAGGAAATACAATATGGCCCATAGGATGGGCAGTAAGCTTGGGTACCCATTTAACTTATTCTCACCGTAACATTGTGTATGGTTTGGCTTATATATATATATAAGAAATATACAACACATGTGAAGCATAAATGCATCAGGTGTAATTGTATATGTATATACTAGCAATTGCCCTAAAAGGTGCAAAGAGAGGCTGATAGGTTTGTTAATTTGGAAAAATTGTATGAGAAAGGAATTTATAGACATGTATGCCAATGTTTTGGGAGTTGTCTTTAGTGCGAATTTTTCGACTTTCCAGTGCTGGAATCCAGTGGAAAAATTTGAGGTGAAATCTTGATTTATGTTAATTAAACTGATTTTTTGACTGTATATATGGATTCAACACCCTGAAAAACCCCTAGGACACTTCGATTGTGTAGGGGTTACCCATGAATCTTGTGATTTCAATAAATTTCTACCGGATTTTAGAGAAATTACATTGGAAAAACCCACCAGAAAAGCTTCCAAAAAGTCTCACTAAAGACAACTCGTATGTTTTGCATTTTCGAAAGTAGAAAGGTCAACCTTTGAAAATGAAAAGTCATGCATTAGATCTGAGCTTTATTTAAAACTAACTAGTACCCACGCCCCAATTGAAAACAATAAAAATATATTTATGTTTGCTTTAATGTTTATACAATTTAATTTAAAATAAAGCATTGTTTGGTGGTGTTATAAATTATTTTATTTTATGTAAAATAGTGTACCCTGTTCATTCTCTCTCTTTTTTTTCATCTTCTAACATTCATCATAAAATTTAAGGTTTATATTATGATAAATATAATAAATATTT
Source organism: Pinus tabuliformis (assembly GCA_031772625.1). Classification (NCBI taxonomy): domain Eukaryota; kingdom Viridiplantae; phylum Streptophyta; class Pinopsida; order Pinales; family Pinaceae; genus Pinus; species Pinus tabuliformis. Next base: position 886,970,422 of record CM062808.1, on the reverse strand, counting down.
AAAAAAATCATTTAAATATGATTCTTCTAATTTTTTATTATTAAATAATTAGTTGATTAACATAATTTGTAATTATTATTTAAGTTGTATAACAATAATATTTTTAAATATGCTTTCGCTATTGTTTAAATATGAAGCCATATGAATCCATAAACACAATGTAACACCACTATTCTATCATATAGCATGTGATGTCTAACCTAACTATACCAATGTACACATGTACTAATTCAACAAGGTTCGTTTCAGGCATCGAGGAAGTTATTAAACCAACAAGAGTTTTATAAGTGTTTCAACAAAGAAAAGAACCTAAACTAATCCATTATCATCCGCTCTTGCAAATCTAATTACTAAATTATTAAACCAACAAAAATTTTGAGTGTAAATTCCATGCCAGGGAGAGTAAATATAAAATTATTAGACCATAGCGTTTTAAAAAAACACATAACCTAAATAGTGTTTTTTAAGATTTGCCGAGCATAAACTCCATGCCATGGAAATTAAATACAAAATTATTAAACCAACATAAATTTTAGGAGAGTGTTTAAAAAAAGACAGAACCTAAACAATATTCTTTAAGATCTGCTGAGAATCGCTGGCCCCTTGGATAAATATCTGCTACATGCTAAGATGTTGTGTCAAATAATTTAAGGAAACCTTGATGGAAAATTAATGGTCATTAAATTAATTAGATGTTCAAGATTGACAACTTTATACATTAGATGAATATTGTCAGGCTAGCATGTTCTAGGTTTTCAATACAAAACCTTGCAAAACATTTGTTTCTAAATTCTACGGAAGTATGGGATCATTAAGATGTTAGCAAAATAATGGTAAACAAGTGTTTTTCATATTTTTTAATTTGCAAGATATTTGGGCAAAGAAAATTAATCAAGTAATCAATTAAATAAATTGTTTCAATATATGTGTTGAGTCACATTTTTTCTCAATTTTTGATAGCCTCCTAAGACCTTGTTTTGAACTCTTTTTAACTCCTAACTGCTCCTATTTTGCCTATATTACCTAATTTTTGACCAAAAGGGTGTTGTGTGCTCACGATATGCAAATTATCTTAAAAAGTATTATTTTACCTTGTTCTTAAGTGTTTCTTGAAGTTAATCATTTCCTAATCGAATTATCAAGTTTGACTAATCGAAATATTATGCAGATTAGTCATGATTTGAAGCAGCTCTGCGATTTCCTGTAGATGCAAATTTCCTATAACCGCCCAGATTTCCTGCAGTAGAATCGACGTTTGGATATGTTCAATTAGTTTCAAGAAGAACGAGAACATGGGTTTTATGAGGAAATCCACCTACATAGATGCTGTCCTATTGGCTGCCTCAAATTCATCATTGAAACCACCTAGATCTTCAGTCCTCTTCTCGATGGCTGTATTTGGAAAAAGCTCCAGCAATGTAACAAAATTAGTTTGATCCATGCTTTCAGTCATGGATCAAACTCAATAGAGCTATTTTGTCATTTTGTTTAGTTATTGATAAAAAGTAGTTACAACATAGTAGTTTTCCTAATTCATGAAAACATATGCCTTTGAACTTGTATAAATTTCATTATGTTTCATTTGCAAGGGGGTTGGTTGGTTGAACATATCAGACTTGTACATCTCTGTAATACTTTTCAGATTAATAGAAAGTTATATGTTCTGTTGATCTCCTGGTGTAAACTCCTTTAACAGTAGAGGGGTTGTGAGTAAGGGAGGGTCCCCTTTGCTCACAACTCCATTAGTTACAATATTTGTATTTCTTTTGATTATTTTTATGCATCAATAAGTTATTTGCACAACTAGTGTTTCTCTTTTATGAATTTTAGCAGCATATGTGAAATGGTTGGATGAAGAAGTTTATTTGATAAATGTGTTTGGAATCATTTAATTAGGTTTTAGCTTCTTGATTTTTATGATTGTCTGTTTGGTCTTTTATCTTTTCTGATCAACATCAACAATATCAAGAGCTATAGAGGGATGATTGGATCCACTCGATAGCCTTTTTTGCCAAGTGTTGATGCAGAAAAGGGACATTAGAGCTGTGTATGAATGGTTTAATTAGAAAGCACTTAAGGTATTAACCTGCATATATTTTGCGCAACATCTCATAAGCTTACCTACCCTTGGTTGATAATTTATGTCTATAAAATTATAAGTCTATAATTTGCCCAAAAAATATGCAAGGATTAGTTAATGTGCCCACTCAAATCACTCGGTCAATACATGGGTCAAATTTGAAAGGACGTGTTCTTAATTTGTTTGAGTAGTTTTGATGACATTCTCTATACGGTTGTTGTCGATGGGATTTTTTTTTTTTTTTTGAAAAGTAGTTATGAATAATTTCTCTGTACATTAATTTTTGATGGTATATTTGTTTTGTTTTTTTTGTTTTTTTTTAATCTTTTCATGTTACATGGACTAAGCATGCCAGTGAAATGATGGAGAACTATGTTTTTCCAAACAAGGATGCCAACATATTTTCATTAAAATTTTAATTTAATTTGAAATGGTTCTTGCTCCTTGGTCCTTGCTCCACACAACACCGCCAAATTCAAACAACATTGATTCATTTCATAGGAATACCTGATTTTGTATCTCATTGACTTTCTCAGAGCGATGTTAAATTTTGGTAGACCATTTCCCTGTTAAATGGTGGTTTTGTTTTGATCTAAGTAGTTCAAACAAAATAGAATCAAACCTAGGCCAATTGAATGAAATCAGGGAGATTAGGGTGAACGCAGACCAAGAACATAGCTTAATGCAATTCCCCAATTAGTAATCCTAATACTGTTGTATACTGGTTTCTTTAACAATAGGTTTTGGATGACATTGTTTGCTTAAAGAGATATCTATTTAATGTACATGCCACAAGTTCTTTCATAGTGCATCACATTCTACATATACATGTATGTGTAACTCATAAATAATATAGTGCCCCATCTCCATGGAGTCTCATAGTGTGTCTATACATATCAAATAGGTTATGGTGTCATATGCATACTTTTCTCAGCAATGAGAAATAAGGTCTTCTTGTCACCTACAAAATAAGATGTTATAATGGATTCCATTTTTCCTTTATTTTTCAATGAGAGAAACACAACATATATTACTTGAAAAAGAGTTACATAATGGCACAATGAGAGTTACAACACTCTAAAGTCACGACTACAAGGAAACTCCAGCCCCTAAAAAACTAGAAATGCTAGCATATGAGGCATTGTCTCTAGACATTGAAGCCAAAAACTAATGTTCTATCTTCACAACTGGAAATCAACATTTGGCATTTGGACACATCCGCATATTGTAAAAGATAAATAGATTGAACTTTTAAAAGGTAGTTTTTCTTTGTTGGTTATGCCATACTCTTAATTTTGTATCCCTCCTTTTATTGAACAAAGAATACAAACCCACTAGTGACCAAACACACCTCTCATATAATTATAGTCTAAAACCTAACAAGATTCTCAAAACTACTGAGATTACAGAGAAAAGGAAAAAAATAATAATTTTAATACAGAAGACCATGAAAACATTTTGAAGCAAAGTTCACACACATTCATGATTTGAAGGACAACATAAAACTCTTTTAAAAAATCTCTAAATATAAAAAGATATAATTTAATTTATATAGACATTTCCAAATTATCTAATAAAAGACAATTTGCTTGATGAAAATTTCAAGGATTTGATGATGCGCACATAAAATTTTAAAAATTATGTTATCTTTATATATATATATATATATATATATATATATATATATATAGATATATATATATTTCCCTTAAGAAAAAATCGTAATTTCGATTAATCTTGAAAATTAAATATTGTAGATGCTTAAAGAAGCATATGTTTTAGGATGGGGCGACTCGCCCTTCAGATATACAAGTACAAAAAACCCCCATAGGGAGTGATGATAATGAGGGCATAATTACATGTCAAAATATAATATAGACAACATAGTGTTCAGTAGAATATGTACAAGATAAAGATCAAAATAAGCAAGTTAAAACAGGCCTTGATGGCCCCATAGCTCTGATGTCAATGTAAGGCCTATGATAGTACTGATAATGTTCCCTGTCCAGCTGCTCTTGAATCAACCATGTACCCCGAGGCTAGACCGCAGCCTCCTTGGAAAGCTAGTTAGAAACCTAGTTGCGTTCCTTGTAAATATGATGACATACAATGGTATCAAATTAGGCCCTTAAATGAAGTGCATCATCCAATATGTGTCTCAGAGTATATGCATGACAGATAGATATATTGTTGAACCAATTTATAATGATCTTGGAGTCACCATAAACTTGCAGATGCCTACACTATTTTTCTAAAGAAAATTGTAGAAGATGTCTAAGGGTGATCAATTCTGCAAAGTTGTTTGTCCCATTACCCAACCCCATCTGAATTTTGAAGAAATGAGTCTCAGATAGGTATAATATGCCCCCCCCCCCACAGCCCGTAGCTTGTGCAGACCCATCAAAATAGGCCCAAGGGATACTTTTATCAATCACTTCAGGGGTGATGGTGCGCTAGGGGGCATGTTTATCTTCATCAGGAATAAAGGAATAAATGGACAAGACACGGGCATATGCAAGATGCTAGAGAGGTAGGGTGTTACTGAAGATGAGTTTGTTCTGGGCTAGCCAGATGGCCCACAAAACTAGTAGAGGAAGATTCCTAGCCTTAAGAGGCCCAACCAATGACCACCATGATTGCCAAGCCTCATGTATGGTATTGCCTTGCCATCTGAGTGGTAATGGGAGAGAAGATGAAATTATAGCCCATAAATCCTTCGTAATGGGACAATGTAGGAAGAGATGTTCAATGGATTCAGAGTCTTGGCAGTAGAAACAACACCACATAGGTCCATAAAAGGAACGTTTCATAAGGTTGTCACCAATGGGAACTTTGTTACTAAGGACTGTCCACATGAATAGTCTTGTATGAGAGGGGGCTTTCATATTTCATAGAATGCTCCACCACCAATCAATAACTGGTGGTCGATGTGCAGTGAATATGACAGGATATCCATCCTTGGGGGAGTATGTCCCATGCTTTTCCTGGGCCCATATCAATTCGTCGTCTCCATCAATGATCCTAACATGTGATTCAGTGAGAGCATTTATATAACTGAGCCAATCTTGGTGCCATATGTCAGGGATTCCAATTTGGATGGCTGATTTCCAAGTCTGTGAAAATAAATTAGTATTCCCAGGGTCTGCGATTTGATCAAGATGTGTGATGCCTGCATTTGATAAAAAATTGATCAAATCATGTGGAAGACGATAGGCATTACCACTACTAGTCCAAGGGTCCAATCCCACCCTAACTGAGGAGCCTGACCTGATCCTCCAGGTTAATCCGTCACAAATATATGAGGTAGAATTGAGAACTGTATGAGGTAGAATTGAGAACCGCTTTCTAGATCATCGAAATGCCTGTCCTGTTCCAAGTGGGTAGCCGAATCCAATCAAGAATTTGAAAGGGCCAAATGTATTTGTGAAATACAACCTCAGTCCATAGGCTATGTGAAGTGAGGATTTTCCAGCCCATTTTGGCCGCTTGGGCAGTGGAGAAGAAAATTAGGTTTTTTAAACCCCACCCTCCACATTTCTTCGGGAATTCAATCAAATCCAAACGAACCCATGCATAGATATGAACATCTTGTCTTCCCCTCCATAAAAATATGAAACATAGTCTTTGAATTCTCATTAGGATTCCCCTTGGGTTCCATGCCATGGCCATCCAGTAAACTGGTGTCACTTCCAGAACAAATTTGATGAGTAATAGTCTGCCATCCTTGAAGAGGTATTTATGATGCCAGATATTGAGTCTGCGTTCAATCTTAGCAACCAGCTAGGTCCAATCTGTGATCCTGTAATGTAAGGGCTTAAGTCTGAAACCAAGGTACTTAAGACCATCATCCAAGGATTGAAGAGTAAAAGGAAATCTATGGAGAGAAAATCAGATCTCATTAGGAGAAAATTTAGAAGCTGTGATGGTAGATTTTTTAGCATTGCACTCCATTCTTGTAGTTGTGCTAAAAAGAAGCATAAGAGAGTGTAAATCTATTAGATCCCCAATACCTCCATTAAGAAAAATAAGGGCATCATCTACAAATAATAAATGTGTTAAGATGCAGTTATTAGTAATCTTGATGCCCTATAATTGCCCTAATATGCACTCTTCTGAGATGAGGAGATTAAGGCCTTCCATTATAAGAAGAAATAATAAAGGAGAGAGAGGACATCCCTGTTTGAGTCCCCTTTCAGCATGAAAAAAAGGAGACGCTGAGCCATTGATGAATACACTAAAGGAGACCTTGGTGATGCAACACATTATCCAATTGATAAAATACAGAGGAAATCCCAGGTGAGTTAAGAGCATCCTTAGATAAAGCTAGCTAGCACGATCAAAAGCTTTTGTGAGATCAATTTTAAGAATCATACCTTTCAATTTCTTTGTTTTGATAGAGTGAAGTACTTCTTGGGCCGTTCCAATAGCATCGTGAATTTGGCGATTATTGAGAAAAGAAAATTGCTCAGGTGAAATATGAGCCAAGAGAATGGGTCTGAGGTGATTGGCTATGATTTTGGCCATGATTTTATAGATATAGTTGCAGAGGGATATAGGTCGAAAATCATTGAAGGATTCAAGACAGCCAATCTTTGGTATGAGGGCAATAAAGGTGGAGTTTAAGGCTTCATACATGCGCCCAGAAGTGTGACAATCCTCAATAATACTAAGAAGATCCTCCCCCAATAAATCAAAGAATGCAAGATAGAACTCAACAAGCCAACCATCTAGACTAGGACCTTTTTCCTTCTTAAACCATTTAAGAATGTTCTCCAACTCCCCCATCAAGATTGGATTACGAAGAGCCTTTGCATCCTCCTGTTCCACATAGTGGGGAAATAGACCAACCACACTTATAACTTTAGCCAGCAATGCTTCGAGGGGAGCTCTATAAATATTCCTAAAGTGAGATGAGCCCAGAGATGCCAATTGATGGAATGAGTGAACTCTTTGTCCTCGATCATTCGTCATCTGCCAAATGGTATTGATGGCACGATGACCATTGGCAAATTTGTGATAGAATTTAGTGTTATCATCACCCTCTTTTAGCGAAATCGCTATGCTCTGAAGTCTCCAGGATTCCTCCCTGTACTTCAAGATTCCGTCCCTATTAATTTCTAAGGAAATGAGATGTGACTTTGTATCATCAGACTGATACCCTCTTCCATATTCATCCTCTAAACTAGCTATCTCGGACTCAATAGTATGAAGGGAGTTATCATCATTCAATTGCTTATTATGGGCCCATCTCATTGATATATGTTTGAGATTTATGAGATTGTTAGAGAATCCCTCCGAGATAGATCGGCCCAAGCTGGGGGGATTTTCCTTCCAATAGTCGGAGACAAGGCAAAGATAGTCAAGATCCTTCAACCAAGTAGCATTGAATTTGAAAGGTTCTTTTGGTTTATGTTCTAGTCCACTGATTTCAAGATAAATGGGTGAGTAATCAGATAACCCCCCTGATCCAACCCACTGTTTGTAGTTGCCGATGCTTCCAATAAATCTCTCCTTGATGAGGTAACAGTCTAATCTGCGAGCCAACATTGCCTCCCCAGTCCTTCGGTTCCTCCAAGTAGGCTGAAGTCGAGCCATGGGTATATCAATAAACCCGTTCTCTTCAAGGAGTGATTCAATAGTATCAGATAGGGAGTCAATCTGGGCATTGTTTCCCCACGATTCAACATGTCCAATGGAGAAATTAAGATCACCCCCCAAGATGATGTTATCTGCTTGTAGAGGACTGGATCTGAGGAGATGTTCCCAGAAGGTAGCCCTATTATGGCAAGGACCATAGACATTGATCAATCGGATATCTAAAATAGAGATCACAAGAAAATATGTCTGCACCAATGTATCCATGTCCACCCCAGATATTTGTCAGTTTAACCAACCTAGGGTTATATCCAAAAGCAATACCCCCAGATCTCCCATGCACATCCAGAGCATGAAAAAGCCATCCAAGTATCAGAGATTCCAATGCAAGTATAATCTGATCAATTAGCCCAAGAGTTTCCTATAGAAAAATGACATCCACCCTCTCTAAATCCATGAGTCTTCGAAAAGATAGTTTTTTGGCTTGACTAGCTAACCCTCGACAGTTAAGGGAGAGCCACTTCATTGGGGGAAGGATAAATGGGTATTATGTGCTCTAAGAACCTGATCAATAGCAAGTTGTCGACTAGCTACCACAACTATCCCAACTTGAATAATAGCTCTCGAGATGGAGGATGGGCGCCCTTGAGAAGGCTTAGGGGGAAGGTGGGGAGAGATGATGCCAATTCCACAGAGGTCTTGAACCAGGGGACGATTCAAGGAGCGAAGGTTGTAGGAATGGGAGAGGTGAGAGGAGTCTGAAGCCTCCGAATGATAAGCCAATGGGGGGGGGATCCAACAAGGAGGGGGGAGTAAAAGTAAAAATAGGGGAGGGTTGAATCAAAGGACAGGTCAAGGAGGGGGGTGTAGATGCAAATGCAGAGCTACAATGAGAAGCCATGGAAAAAAACATAGATGCAGGAATAGAATTAGAATTGACAATGGAGCAAAGGCAAGAATTACCTGAAGAGAGCGCAGCAACAACCGCCGCCCGAGCCCTGGTAAGAGGAGGTGAGGGAGGCCGGATTTGAGAAGTGTTGTGCTTCTTCTCTTGAGCCTTAGCAGTAGACAAGGGAATAAAGTCAAAAGGAGTGTTATGAACTTGAGTGCTCGGAGAAATATTCTAATCCTCTGGATGATCCATAGGAGCGGTGGAATTCTTAACCATGGGACATTCCTTATAAAGATGCCCGACCTTGTGACAACGTCGACACCGGAAGGGCACTCCTTCATAATCCAGAGTTTGAATACGCATGAAGTGTTTCCAATCATAGCAAATTTTAGGGGCGAATGTTCGCCCTTTGGCGAAATTAAGGGGTTTTAAATTTTTAGTGGGCGAATATTTTGTATCATAGTACATTTTTACAAATCACCTCAAATAGCCCACCTTATTTTAAGGGAGAGGGTAAAAAAGGTAAATTTAGCCCTTGAAATTAGGAGTTACAACCTTCCATTCGCCCATTTTCAAGAATAGGTTTTATTTAAGTGAATCCATTCACCCATTTTCAAGAATAGGTTTTATTTAAGTGAATCCATTCACCCATTTTCAAGAATAGGTTTTATTTAAGTGAATCCTATGGGCCAAAGGCCCAAATACCATATTTATAAAAGAGGTATGGTAAATTAATAAAAATATAAATAAATGAGAGGTATGGTAAATAAATAAAACACTTTTTATATTTACTCCATAAGTCACCTTATATACATGCAAGGGTGTAAACAAATAAAAATATAAGTAAAGTGGAGGTATGGTAAATAAATAAAACGTCTTTTTATACTTACTCAAAAGGTATGGTAAATAAATAAAAATATAAATAAACTAGACGCATGGTAAATAAATAAAACCTCTTTTTATATTTAGTCCATAACCCTCATTCTATTTATGAAGGCTCAAGAAAGAGGTTTTATTTAAGTGAATCCTATGGGCCAAATACCATATTTGTAAAAGAGGTATGGTAAATTAATAAAAATATAAATAAATGAGAGGTATGGTAAACAAATAAAACATTTTTTTATATTTACTCCATAAGTCACCTTATATTTACAAACACTCAAAAAATGCGTTATATTTAGGTGAAACCTATGGGCAAAATACTATGGGACAAATACCATGGACTAGATTGTTATTAATACCATGCAAAAAAACATTATTAACCCTAATATTAGTATTAATAAAAATAAAAATGGCACATGGTATTGACCCATGGTATTCACCAAAATGGCACATGGTATTGACCCATGGTATTCACGTGGAATGTAGCCTATTTAAATGGGGGAATTAAACCAGCATAGATCCATCTTTACCCTGGATCTACTAACCCCCGAGACTAATAGTAATTTTTAAGCTCCAGGTTTATGATAACCCATGGTATTGACCCATGGTATTGACCCATGGTAATACCATGGTATTCGTGTGATCATAGACTATTTAAAGGGGAAATTCTATCATCTTAGATCCATCTTAATTCTGGGTCTACCAAGTGCTCAGAGAGATAAATAGATTTCATCGCCGTAAGAGTGGTAAATGTGTAGTTAAGATGGATATAGGTTGGTTTTTATGATAATGAATATATTAAATAGACATAGGAAATTATATTGTAAGAACATCTTAAGGTGAATGGTTAAATCATAGACATTGGACAAGTATATTGGTAGATGTGTAGTTAAGATGGATATAGGTTGGTTTTTATGATAATGAATATATTAAATAGACATAGGAAATTATATTGTAAGAACATCTTAAGGTGAATGGTTAAATCATAGACATTGGACAAGTATATTTGTATACTTCTGTTTTAAACTGAAACAAATCTAGGGGTAAAAGGAATGGATTGATTACACTAGTCATCCTTCTATAACTTTCCAACATATGCTGGAGTAAACAGATTGTAATTTGGGTAATTTTTCTAATTGCAAACAGGAACATACTTGTGTATTGGCGGGGTGGTTACGAGGTCCCTAGAAGTGATGAATTTGAAATTTTCTTGGTTTTATATATAGTATTAGGTTTTTTCTCATGCTTTCTGTGAATGGCACGGGTGAATTTTATCCTACACCCACTAGGTTTTCGATATGTAATTTTGGTAATTTTGATTTCAAAAGATATTTTAAAGAAATGCAATGATTTCATTTGTGTATTCAATAAACACAAGATTTTATAATTGAGTAAAATATTCGCCATGCCTGGTGAGAGATTCGCCAAAAAATTATATATACATATCATATTATTGATAAAATCGCCTTCCATTTTTCCTATATACCATGGAGATTCGCGGATTTATTATACATGTAAATTTAGAGGGGGTTCTTAAAATTTTCCCTGTTTCTAATAGAGGGTTAGCTGTTCCTCCAACCCTTCCCTTGTGTCCAAGTGAACTGGTATTCAATCTAGAGACATATTTCCATAAGTAATGTATGAATTTCATGGTCCAGATAGGTCCCCAGCGCATCTCCAATACGCTTGAAGATGTCATCAGACCATAAATGTAAAGGAAAACCAGGTAGTCTCACCCAAAGAGGTCTTACAACCAATTTATCCTACTCCAGATCAAACATAGGGCTCCATATTTTTAACAACACCAGAGTGTTATAGACATTTTTGTGCCTTACAGCTCTAAGCATGAAATGTCCATAAACCAAGGGCTCCTAAGTCCCTAAAAGTGTTGTTCTAACTCCTAAAGGAACAAGGTCAACAAAATATAGCTTCTCCCAGAAGTTCTCCACTAGAAACTGCTCAGAATCAGTCAAATCAGGATCATTTCAGCTGCTCCACTGGCTAGCTGCGTTGCATAGCACCCAAATACACTAGCTAGGTGTGTTGAAACGCACCTAAATGCACTACCAGGGTACGTTGAGCGGGAAATGACAAATGGCAGAGTCATTCCACGAGGTGGACAGACAATGGAAGCTTCCAGAATCTTCTCCAATGACACTTGCCTCACTGAATTCGACCAAGGATGAGTAAGAGGCTCTCAGTCTCCAAGTGGAAGCAAGAACTGACAGAGAGAAGCCACTAATCAATTCATGAGCTGACTCATCCTCTTTGCATACATCTATATATGGATCCCTCATCCCAGAGATCCAGAGGCTGGAATATTGTACATTGCAGAGAATTGCTGTTGGTTTTGAGATAGATATCAGAGTATTGGGTGATTTATGCTTTGTTGGAGGTGAAGAAGGGCTTCTTTGCTAGGAGGTTGATGCTGGATCAGGAATCATCGGTTGTAACTCCTCCTGGATCTTCTTGTTATATCAATAAAACTATTTGAGTTTCTCCTACATGCTTGTGTATCATTGATGCTTGTTACATTTGTATGTTTAGCTTAAATCTGATCCTAAGCTATTTATGAATATAAATCCATGTCTTTGTGTAGTTTTCTTCTTCTGTGATCTTACAGGAACTTGGTGAAGCTGGGCAAGTAAGGAAGCAGGTAGCTGGAAGCTGTCAAAGAAGAGAGAGATTGGATCAAAGGACTAGCGCAAGACACAGGTTGGTTCATCCTATTCCTCTTTGTTTATAGTTCATAAAGAAGAATACAAAAGTAGTTTTCTTTGTTTGTTTCTAAGGTAACTGTCACACCTTAGTGGGATAGAGTCGTTCTGAATAGACACTTATCCCGATAACAAAATGGCGACTCCGCTGGGGACGATTGTCTAGTTAGTTTGTTTGTGTTTCTCTTGTTGTTTGTTTCATAAACTTAGAAGTAGCGAATCGAACTCCATTTGCCATTAAAAAATGCAAAGTAGACATCTGTTGCTTCAATCCATTCACTGGATCTGTTTATGATTTGAACAACTGATTCACAAATGATCTGATTGCCCTTTGTGATAGCTCTTAGACCTTCTTTAAATCTACCCTCTGATTGTGCATTACTGATTGCTTTTACTAGGCCAAAAACCATAGATTAAACTGCAAACCGTGACCCAGAACCCGGATAGAATTCTCGTTTCTGCCCCAGCGCAGGTACTGTGAAGAGTTCCTGCATTTTAGCGCAGTTCCCGAGAGGGCAACCTGCATTGCAATCCAGTTTCTCTGGGCAATAGGTGCGCTGATCAGCCTAGCCCTGTGTAGCTGAGGTTCTTTGCTTCATTTTTTTCAGTTTTGTCTCTGATTTTTTGCAGCCTGTGATCAGTGTATGTGTCTGTTTAAAAACCCCTTTTCTTTACTGATATTCCGCCTCAGTTGTACAAAAGAAACTGTAGATGTTTTTTTTGTTTGTTACGTCATTTACAGTTTTCCATTGCAAAAGTATAATAGTCGTACTGTCGTCCTTTGATTTAGATCTGTCGCAAGTGTCGATTTTGATCATAGGAGAAAGTTTATTTGCTGTAGATAGTCGATTATGCTTTTACTTTTGCCTTTGGCTTGAATCTGTCACTTTCTAGTGTCGAAACGAGTATTTATTTCAAAATCATAAAGTGTCGTAATCGTCTCTACCTTTTGATTTCGAAAAGAAACTTGTTTGTGTTTGTCACTTGAAAGTAAATTCAGATTTGTACAACAAATTTCTTTTTAGGCATCAATATTAAGAAAGTGGAAAACAAAACACATGCATGTGCATTTGCATATTGGCAGTCTGTTTGGCTTGATTTAGGAAAAGTGCATTTAGAGTGTGCTCTTTTCTCTTTGCGAAAAGATTGTGTCTTTCTTTTCCCTTAGTAGCTAGGATTTTCATTGCTGAAAAGAGATAAAAGCTTGTTTATCATCTTTAGATTGCATTTTAGGAATTACATATACATCTTGTGGTGATCCCAAAAGGCAAACTTCATAAGAAAGATCAACCTAAAATAAATTCAATGAACTTAACAATGCTTTGTAACTTAACGCACAACATTTAGAGGTCTAGGCTAGAGACGTATTCCGGCGTCGTAAAGCCTGGTAACTGTTGTCCTCACTGATGGTTAGGTGATTCCTCCACTTTGAGATGATAAGTGCCAGTATGGAGTTGTGCTCCCACGTACCGTCGAGTATATATTGGGAGACCCCTATAGGCTTAAAACCTTTATCCATAGGAAGCCGTGTCAGCCGCCCTATTGATCGCAATGCACCGAACACAGCATTCGGGAAGATTGACTGCCGTACCGTAAAAAGTATTCTGCAGTTTTGCGATTGGTTTGGTACTCCCTCTACTTAGACCTCCAGAGCAGTCCCTTTCATTCCTTTTCAGACTCCTTAACGGAAAAGGTCCATCTGAGCACTTGTCACTTCAGGCTCATTAAAAATCGAAGGATACTAGAGTCATCTTTTGTTTTTTCTCGACTCTTAAAAACTGAAAAAACAAGTTGTGTCAAAGCGTGTTAAAATTTATTTTAAATGGAATATTCATACCCTTTTCCTACGTTGATCTTTGGGTTGAGAAAATGGAGCCTACCAACCAAGGAATTCCCCTTGGTGGAAATCCTAGTCCCTTCTCCTCTTGGGGAGATGTTGGTGCACCCCATATGGCCACATTGTCACTTCCAGGACTGACAATTGGCTTGCCAGTATGGCTCTTCTCAACCAATGTCGTTTAGAACACCACTATTCCTGAACAATCGAATCAACAATTAGACGAGTCTAGAGTTACCCACCAGCCTTCTACTTCCTCTAATTCTTCCTCTCCTCCTTCCTCTTCGCTTGATGGAACTGGTAAAGCTAAAAGCCAAGTTCCTAAGGAGAAGAAGGGAAAGAAGAAGAAAGAGAAAAAGAAGAAGGAACCAAAGGCGGATGGGGGAAAACGAGTGTCGTCTAACAAAAATCCACACACAACACCGACCAGGCCTAAATCGCCATGTGTCATTTGCAAAGGAGACCACTTTCACAGAGATTGTCCTTGCATCCCCCGATACTAAGGGACTGGTCTCCTCGTTTGCACAATCCGGTGTCATCAACCTCTGGAGATCATGTTGAAAGCACACCGTCAACTAGTGAAAGTGAAGCCCCAGGACAAAAAGGGAAAGCTAGATTTCCTTGTAAATTGTGCGAAGGCGACCATGCCCTCCACCGTTGTCCCTTCTTAGACGAAGCTAAAAGAGTTTTGGATGATCGTCCGGTTTCACCGTTACGACTTCCTCCTGGATATAAAAAACTCTTGCCGAGTCCGTCACTAGTTGAGAATCCAGCTGGCCCGCTCAAGTGGTCGGCTGAAGCGCCTATCATTGAAGATAAACCAACTGAATCCATACCAGACGAAAGTCAAAAGGTCGAGGCGGCAGTTGACCCAGTCTTGCCTTCAGAGGTTTTATCTTCGGATGATACAGTCACTGAAGAGAACAAGGATGACACCGTCCAAATTCTCTTCATCAACACAGACTCCGACGAACATGGGGGCAATCCACCCATTCCTTTACCGCAGGAAGGAAGTTCGTCAGAGCCATACCCGGCCGTCTACTCGGTCCCACCTCCAAGCAACCTAGTTGTCTCCTTCGACTGGAATCAACTAGGCAGACCCCGCCTACCAGCGAGTGTACCATTCCGAATTATCGTTCAAATATATAGAATGGTCATGGCTGGTACCATCATAGATGAGGGGGCTTCTGTGAGTATCCTTCCTCTATTGCTTGGAAAGCGCTTGGTTCGCCATCGCTTTTGCCTGAGATGAGAAATCTGACAGGCTTTGATAAAGGAACCAGTCGACCTTTAGGGATCCTTCTCGATCTGCCCATAACATTGAGAGGGAAGACAGTTCACATGAATGTCATGGTAGTTCAAGAACCCTTGGATTATAACCTACTCCTTGGACGAGACTATATTTATTGCATGGGAGCCATCGTCTCCTCACTCTTTAGAGTAATGTGTTTTCCGCACGAAGGAAGAGTGGTCAAGCTCGTGGACTAGCTTTCATTTCCCGGATCACGCATAGCAAATAGTCATATACCGTCCCTAAATGGTCTCTTCACGCAAGAAATGTCTCGATCCCCAGTCTGTCCTCCCGATGAGCGCGAGTAATTTAGAGGGATATGACTGAAACCCAGGGGGCATGCGTCCTGGTCTGCTTCGGCAGGAAAACTTCGGGTATAGGGTAGGTTTCCGCGGGAGAATATGACTAGTCTGTACCCCGTCCGTCGGTGGAAGATGGGTTATTCTAGAATAATATTCTCTTGTCAAAGTTATGTGAGTTGGCAGATGTCGTCACTCACCTTTGTTTATCTCGGTAGACATCGCCGAAGAAGTGTTTTATTTGCTGTGTGAATAGAACAATCTTTGGGTAACCTGTAAGAGGTAGGCCTCTCCTGATAGAACAAATGTTTTGTTTGCAAATTGAGGGGTAACTTTGAAACTCTGTTTTATACCTGGGGGCATGCAAACCTTTTGGCATGCAAGCGAGGGGCGGCTATTTATTTTTTAAATTTTTAGGACCTCTAACCCTTTAAACTCGTAGGACTAGTCATCACCAAACTTGCATAAAGAAAGGATGTGGGGCAAAAATCTAAAAGTTGCCGTTTTTATATGAGACATTCTTATCATATGACTCGATTAATCGAGCAGTTTTAGCACATAGTTCAAGCTCGTTAAAAAATAAACATAAGACATGAGCAAATTTTTCCACCCGCGTTTAAGCTCGTTAAAAAATGAACTATCCCCCGGTAAATAACCACCATGAATGAAGCATTTCAGCCATTAAAGCCTTGGTCGTGTTCACACCGTCACCTCCACTTTTCCATTGGCCGATCATTCACCTCCATTTGATTGTTTACCCATTTTGAGGAACAGCTGCGAAGAGTGATTTCACTAGCCATCCTTGTGACACTGCCGTGATTGGAAAATTCCAAACCTTACCTGGAATCAGCTGCTACGCATTTTATCACTCGTTCCTCAAAAGATGAGTCTTCTTTAAGCTCTTTTCAATTGACTCGTAAAATATGAAAAGATTGCCGAGTTTTGGTCTTCCATCTCGTTAAAGCGACCGGAAGTGCTATCCCTCCTCTAGATTTTAATCTTTTTGGACCTGAGGGATTATTGCACAAAAAGATCGAGCGCTTGTTTTGTTCGGCTCGTTAAAACGATAGAAAATCCATCCCTTCTGTATTGTTTTATACTTTTTCGGACTTAAGGGATTAGATGACGAAAAAGGAATTTCGGAGTTACCTTTACGTACCTTTTCAGACTCTCTAAAAATGAAAAGGACCGAGTTATCTTTGTCGTTAGACTCGTTAAAAAGATTAATAGCGACAAACTTGTCTTTAGACGAGAACGAGTTTCACTATCGCTAGGCTCGTTAAAACATAGCGATGGGTTTGCCCGAAGGGCAAATTATAGAACAAGCATATGTTATCCTCCTCAAGCTTGACAAAAATAAAGAGGTACTGGTCAGCAATGACTGGGGAAAAATTGGGAAGAAAACTCAAAGAAACTTTATTGGTAGCAAGTCGCTCTTGAACATGACACTTCCACTCCGTGCCTGAGTCGGGTTGGGTTGTTTCATTCACCGGTCACATCGCCATGGTCTCGCCATACCATCCACATTTGGGGTAAATGCTACCAATCCATCACATAAGTGTCGCCGACATGTTCAAGAGAAGTCATCCAGAGAAGTCACCTGTGTCCCATCCACTACCATACATCATACTTCATTCTTTCATGACCGCCACCCTGAACCATATATCATCAGATCGTTTTCACTTCCATCAAAATCATTTGCTCCGTTCCGTGTCATTGATGTGGGATTCATTAAGGCCCTCCTTTGACGGATCGCTTCTTGTCGACATCAGCTCATTATCCAAGAAGTTGATCTAGGAACACCCCATTCAGTACTTTGAAGCTTGCATACCTCAATGGCAAGTTTCTCACTTCCGGCGACAGGTATACAGCAATGACCTTCGACCGAAAGATTTTGCGTGGTGTTCGACGCCAAGTCCTTTATTCACACCACGTGAATCATACTGCAGTACCTTGAGGGTCATTATCATTATCGATGATTCCTCTCGCGCTTGTTAACAGTTTACATCATTGACTGGTAATCAAGCGATGTCTTTCCATGTTCGACTTCAAAACATTTCTCACATGGATCAACTTGTACTTTGAGTGAAGATCGGACGAGATTGAAGACCCCCGATCTAGTTTCATCCATCCGGGCTGCGATATATATTCAGGAAAATAAAGACATTGAAATGTACAACATTGAAGCACAGATAATCATCCTACCAAAAGGATGATGGCTCTATCAGAATCATCAGTCTACTATCAGACGATTGTCTGTCCTATGTACATGAAAATGAATTTATAAAGCTGAGCATGGGAATGCCCGCCTCAGCTAGATCATGAAAAAAGTATGAAGATAATGTATTGTATTGTATCTTATTATAGGTCTCCTCCCAGCATTGAAAGAACTTCGGATCCTCCTAATAAATCATTTCACCCGATAAACGACCTCATACTTTAAGGGGAAACTGTTATAGACATTTTTGTGCCTTACAGCTCTAAGCATGAAATGTCCATAAACCAAGGGCTCCTAAGTCCCTAAAAGTGTTGTTCTAACTCCTAAAGGAACAAGGTCAACAAAATACAGCTTCTCCCAGAAGTTCTCCACCAGAAACTGCTCAGAATCAGTCAAATCAGGATCATTTCAGCTGCTCCACTGGCTAGCTGCGTTGCATAGCACCCAAATACACTAGCTAGGTGCGTTGCAATGCACCTAAATGCACTACTAGGGTGCGTTGAGCGGGAAATGACAAATGGCAGAGTCATTCCACGAGGTGGACGGACAATGGAAGCTTCTAGAATCTTCTCCAATGACACTTGCCTCACTGAAGTCGACCAAGGATGAGTAAGAGGCTCTCAGTCTCCAAGTGGAAGCAAGAACTGACAGAGAGAAGCCACTAATCAATTCATGAGATGACTCATCCTCTTTGCATACATCTATATATGGATCCCTCATCCCAGAGATCCAGAGGCTGGAATATTGTACATTGCAGAGAATTGCTGTTGGTTTTGAGATAGATATCAGAGTATTGGGTGATTTATGCTTTGTTGGAGGTGAAGAGGGGCTTCTTTGCTAGGAGGTTGATGCTGGATCAGGAATCATCAGTTGTAACTCCTCCTGGATCTTCTTGTTATATCAATAAAACTATTTGAGTTTCTCCTACATGCTTGTGTATCATTGATGCTTGTTACATTTGTATGTTTAGCTTAAATCTGATCCTAAGCTATTTATGAATATAAATCCATGTCTTTGTGTAGTTTTCTTCTTCTGTGATCTTACAGGAACTTGGTGAAGCTGGGCAAGTAAGGAAGCAGGTAGCTGGAAGCTGTCAAAGAAGAGAGAGATTGGATCAAAGGACTAGCGCAAGACATAGGTTGGTTCATCCTATTCCTCTTTGTTTATAGTTCATAAAGAAGAATACAAAAGTAGTTTTCTCTATTTGTTTCTAAGGTAAATGTCACACCTTAGTGGGATAGAGTCATTCTGAATAGACACTTATCCCGATAACAAAATGGCGACTCCGCTGGGGACGATTGTCTAGTTAGTTTGTTTGTGTTTCTCTTGTTGTTTGTTTCATAAACTTAGAAGTAGCGAATCGAACTGCATTTGCCATTAACAAATGCAAAGTAGACATCTGTTGCTTCAATCCATTCACTGGATCTGTTTATGATTTGAACAGCTGATTCACAAATGATCTGATTGCCCTTTGTGATAGCTCTTAGACCTTCTTTAAATCTACCCTCTGATTGTGCATTACTGATTGCTTTTACTCGGCCAAAAACCATAGATTAAACTGCAAACCGTGACCCAGAACCCGGAGAGAATTCTCGTTTCTACCCCAGCGTAGGTACTGTGAAGAGTTCCTGCATTTCAGCGCAGTTCCCGAGAGGGCAACCTGCGTTGTAATCCAGTTTCTCTGTGCAACAGGTGCGCTGATCAGCCTAGCCCTGTGCAGCTGAGGTTCTTTGCTTCATTTTTTTCAGTTTTGTCTCTGATTTTTTGCAGCCTGTGATTAGTGTATGTGTCTGTTTAAAAACCCCTTTTATTTGCTGATATTCCGCCTCAGTTGTACAAAAGAAACTGTAGATGTTTTTGTGTGTTTGTTACGTCATTTACAGTTTTCCATTGCAAAAGTATAATAGTCGTATTGTCGTCCTTTGATTTAGATCTGTCGCAAGTGTCGATTTTGATCATAGGAGAAAGTTTATTTGCTGTAGATAGTCGATTATGCTTTTACTTTTGCCTTTGGCTTGAATTTGTCACTTTCTAGTGTCGAAACGAGTATTTATTTCAAAATCATAAAGTGTCGTAATCGTCTCTACCTTTTGATTTCGAAAAGAAACTTGTTTGTGTTTGTCACTTGAAAGTAAATTCAGATTTGTACAACAACTTTCTTTTTAGGCATCAATATTAAGAAAGTGGAAAACAAAACACATGCATGTGCATTTGCATATTGGCAGTTTGTTTGGCTTGATTTAGGAAAAGTGCATTTACAGTGTGCTCTTTGCTCTTTGCGAAAATATTGTGTCTTTCTTTTCCCTTAGTAGCTAGGATTTTCATTGCTGAAAAGAGATAAAAGCTTGTTTATCATCTTTAGATTGCATTTTAGGAATTACATATACATCTCGTGGTGATCCCAAAAGGCAAACTTCATAAGAAAGATCAACCTAAAATAAATTCAATGAACTTAACAACGCTTTGTAACTTAACGCACAACATTTATAGGTCTAGGCTAGAGACGTATTCTGGCGTCGTAAAGCCTGGTAACTGTTGTCCTCACTGATGGTTGGGTGATTCCTCCACTTTGAGACGATAAGTGCCAGTACGGACTTGTGCTCCCATGTACCGTCGAGTATATATTGGGAGACCCCTATAGGCTTAAAACCTTTATCCATAGGAAGCCGTGTCGGCCGCCCTACTGATCGCAATGCACCGAACACAGCATTCGGGAAGATTGACTGCCGTACCGTAAAAAGTATTCTGCAGTTTTGCGATTGGTTTGGTACTCCCTCTACTTAGACCTCCAGAGAAGTCCCTTTCGTTCCTTTTCAGACTCCTTAACAGAAAAGGTCCATCTGAGCACTTGTCACTTCAGACTCATTAAAAATCGAAGGATACCAGAGTCATCTTTTGTTTTTTCTCGACTCTTTAAAACTGAAAAAACAAGTTGTGTCAAAGCGTGTTAAAATTTATTTTAAATGGAATATTCATACCCTTTTCCTACGTTGATCTTTGGGTTGAGAAAATGGAGCCTACCAACCAAGGAATTCCCCTTGGTGGAAATCCTAGTCCCTTCTCCTCTTGGGGAGATGTTGGTGCGCCCCATATGGCCACATTGTCACTTCCAGGACTGACAATTGGCTTGCCAGTATGGCTCTTCTCAACCAATGTCGTTCAGAACACCACTATTCCTGAACAATCGAATCAGCAATTAGACGAGTCCAGAGTTACCCACCAGCCTTCTACTTCCTCTAATTCTTCCTCTCCTCCTTCCTCTTCGCTTGATGGAACTGGTAAATCTAAAAGCCAAGTTCCTAAGGAGAAGAAGGGAAAGAAGAAGAAAGAGAAAAAGAAAAAGGAACCAAAGGCGGATGGGGGAAAACGAGTGTCGTCTAACGAAAATCCACACACAACACCGACCAGGCCTAAATCGCCATGTGTCATTTGCAAAGGAGACCACTTTCACAGAGATTGTCCTTGCATCCCCCGGATACTAAGGGACTGGTCTCCTCGTTTGCACAATCCGGTGTCATCAACCTCTGGAGATCATTTTGAAAGCACACCGTCAACTAGTGAAAGTGAAGCCCCAGGACAAAAAGGGAAAGCTAGATTTCCTTGTAAATTGTGCGAAGGTGACCATGCCCTCCACCGTTGTCCCTTCTTAGACGAAGCTAAAGGAGTTTTGGATGATCGTCCGGTTTCACCGTTACGACTTCCTCCTGGATATAAAAAACTCTTGCCGAGTCCGTCACTAGTTGAGAATCCAGCTGGCCCGCTCAAGTGGTCGACTGAAGCGCCTATCATTGAAGATAAACCAACTGAATCCATAGAGTCGTTCTGAATAGACACTTATCCCGATAACAAAATGCTGACTCCGCTGGGGACGATTGTCTAGTTAGTTTGTTTGTGTTTCTCTTGTTGTTTGTTTCATAAACTTAGAAGTAGCGAATCGAACTGCATTTGCCATTAACAAATGCAAAGTAGACATCTGCTGCTTCAATCCATTCACTGGATCTGTTTATGATTTGAACAGCTGATTCACAAATGATCTGATTGCCCTTTGTGATAGCTCTTATACCTTCTTTAAATCTACCCTCTGATTGTGCATTACTGATTGCTTTTACTCGGCCAAAAACCATAGATTAAACTGCAAACCGTGACCCAGAACCCGGAGAGAATTCTCGTTTCTGCCCCAGCGTAGGTACTGTGAAGAGTTCCTGCATTTCAGCGTAGTTCCCGAGAGGGCAACCTGCGTTGTAATCCAGTTTCTCTGTGCAACAGGTGCGCTAATCAGCCTAGCCCTGTGCAGCTGAGGTTATTTGCTTCATTTTTTTCAGTTTTGTCTCTGATTTTTTGCAGCCTGTGATCAGTGTATGTGTCTGTTTAAAAACCCCTTTTATTTGCTGATATTCCGCCTCAGTTGTACAAAAGAAACTGTAGATGTTTTTGTGTGTTTGTTACGTCATTTACAGTTTTCCATTGCAAAAGTATAATAGTCGTACTGTCGTCCTTTGATTTAGATTTGTCGCAAGTGTCGATTTTGATCATAGGAGAAAGTTTATTTGCTGTAGATAGTCGATTATGCTTTTACTTTTTCCTTTGGCTTGAATTTGTCACTTTCTAGTGTCGAAACGAGTATTTATTTCAAAATCATAAAGTGTCGTAATCGTCTCTACCTTTTTATTTCGAAAAGAAACTTGTTTGTGTTTGTCACTTGAAAGTAAATTCAGATTTGTACAACAACTTTCTTTTTAGGCATCAATATTAAGAAAGTGGAAAACAAAACACATGCATGTGCATTTGCATATTGGCAGTCTGTTTGGCTTGATTTAGGAAAAGTGCATTTACACTGTGCTCTTTGCTCTTTGCAAAAAGATTGTGTCTTTCTTTTCCCTTAGTAGCTAGGATTTTCATTGCTGAAAAGAGATAAAAGCTTGTTTATCATCTTTAGATTGCATTTTAGGAATTACATATACATCTCGTGGTGATCCCAAAAGGCAAACTTCATAAGAAAGATCAACCTAAAATAAATTCAATGAACTTAACAACGCTTTGTAACTTAACGCACAACATTTAGAGGTCTAGGCTAGAGACGTATTCCGGCGTCGTAAAGCATGGTAACTGTTGTCCTCACTGATGGTTGGGTGATTCCTCCACTTTGAGACGATAAGTGCCAGTACGGAGTTGTGCTCCCACGTACCGTCGAGTATATTTTGGGAGACCCCTATAGGCTTAAAACCTTTATCCATAGGAAGCCGTGTCGGCCGCCCTACTGATCGCAATGCACCGAACACAGCATTCGGGAAGATTGACTGCCGTACCGTAAAAAGTATTCTGCAGTTTTGCGATTGGTTTGGTACTCCCTCTACTTAGACCTCCAGAGCAGTCCCTTTCGTTCCTTTTCAGACTCCTTAACAGAAAAGGTCCATCTGAGCACTTGTCACTTCAGGCTCATTAAAAATCGAAGGATACTAGAGTCATCTTTTGTTTTTTCTCGACTCTTTAAAACTGAAAAAACAAGTTGTGTCAAAGCGTGTTAAAATTTATTTTAAATGGAATATTCATACCCTTTTCCTACGTTGATCTTTGGGTTGAGAAATTGGAGCCTACCAACCAAGGAATTCCCCTTGGTGGAAATCCTAGTCCCTTCTCCTCTTGGGGAGATGTTGGTGCGCCCCATATGGCCACATTGTCACTTCCAGGATTGACAATTGGCTTGCCAGTATGGCTCTTCTCAACCAATGTCGTTTAGAACACCACTATTCCTGAACAATCGAATAAGCAATTAGACGAGTCCAGAGTTACCCACCAACCTTCTACTTCCTCTAATTCTTCCTCTCCTCCTTCCTCTTCGCTTGATGGAACTGGTAAAGCTAAAAGCCAAGTTCCTAAGGAGAAGAAGGGAAAGCAGAAGAAAGAGAAAAAGAAGAAGGAACCAAAGGCGGATGGGGGAAAACGAGTGTCATCTAACAAAAATCCACACACAGCACCGACCAGGCCTAAATCGCCATGTGTCATTTGCCAAGGAGACCACTTTCACAGAGATTGTCCTTGCATCCCCCGGATACTAAGGGACTGGTCTCCTCGTTTGCACAATCCGGTGTCATCAACCTCTAGAGATCATGTTGAAAGCACACCGTCAACTAGTGAAAGTGAAGCCCCAGGACAAAAAGGGAAAGCTAGATTTCCTTGTAAATTGTGCGAAGGCGACCATGCCCTCCACCGTTGTCCCTTCTTAGACGAAGCTAAAAGAGTTTTGGATGATCGTCCGGTTTCACCGTTATGACTTCCTCCTGGATATAAAAAACTCTTGCCGAGTCCGTCACTAGTTGAGAATCCAGCTGGCCCGCTCAAGTGGTCGGTTGAAGCGCCTATCATTGAAGATAAACCAACTGAATCCATACCAGACGAAAGTCAAAAGGTCGAGGCGGCAGTTGACCCGGTCTTGCCTTCAGAGGTTTTATCTTCGGATGATACAGTCACTGAAGAGAACAAGGATGACACCGTCCAAATTCTATTCATCAACACAGACTCCGACGAACATGGGGGCAATCCACCCATTCCTTTACCGCAGGAAGGAAGTTCGTCAGAGCCATACCCGGTCATCTACTCGGTCCCACCTCCAAGCAACCTAGTTGTCTCCTTCGACTGGAATCAACTAGGCAGACCCCGCCTACCAGCGAGTGTACCATTCCGAATTATCGTTCAAATATATAGGATGGTCATGGCTGGTACCATCATAGATGAGGGGGCTTTTGTGAGTATCCTTTCCTCTATTGCTTGGAAAGCGCTTGGTTCACCATCGCTTTTGGCTGAGATGAGAAATCTGACAGGCTTTGATAAAGGAACCAGTCGACCTTTAGGGATCCTTCCCGATGTGCCCATAACATTGAGAGGGAAGACAGTTCACATGAATGTCATGGTAGTTTAAGGACCCTTGGATTATAACCTACTCCTTGGACGAGACTATATTTATTGCATGGGAGCCATCGTCTCCTCACTCTTTAGAGTAATGTGTTTTCCGCACGAAGGAAGAGTGGTCAAGCTCGTGGACTAGCTTTCATTTCCCGGATCACGCATAGAAAATAGTCATATACTGTCCCTAAATGGTCTCTTCACGCAAGAAATGTCTCGATCCCCAGTTCGTCCTCCTGATGAGCGCGAGTAATTTGGAGGGATATGACTGAAACCCAGGGGGCATGCATCCTGGTCTGCTTCGGCTGGAAAACTTCGGGTATAGGGTAGGTTTCCGCGGGAGAATATGACTAGTCTGTACCCCGTCCGTCGGTGGAAGAGGGGTTATTCTAGAATAAGATTCTCTTGTCAAAGTTATGTGAGTTGGCGGACGTCGTCACTCACCTTTGTTTATCTCGGTAGACATCGCCGAAGAAGTGTTTTATTTGCTGTGTGAATAGAACAATCTTTGGGTAACCTGTAAGAGGTAGGCCTCTCCTGATAGAACAAATGTTTTGTCTGCAAATTGAGGGGTAACTTTGAAACTCTGTTTTATACCTGGGGGCATGCAAACCTTTTGGCATGCAAGCGAGGGGTGGCTATTTATTTTTTAAATTTTTAGGACCTCTAACCCTTTAAACTCGTAGGACTAGTCGTCACCAAACTTGCATAAAGAAAGGATGTGGGGCAAAAATCTAAAAGTTGCCGTTTTTATATGAGACATTCTTATCATATGACTGGATTAATCGAGCAGTTTTAGCACATAGTTCAAGCTCGTTAAAAAATAAACATAAGACATGAGCAAATGTTTCCACCCGCGTTTAAGCTCGTTAAAAAATGAACTATCCCCCGGTAAATAACCACCGTGAATGAAGCATTTCAGCCATTAAAGCCTTGGTCGTGTTCGCACCGTCACCTCCACTTTTCCATTGGCTGATCATTCACCTCCATTTGATTGTTTACCCATTTTGAGGAACAACGGCGAAGAGTGATTTCACTAGCCATCCTTGTGACACTGCCGTGATTGGAAAATTCCAAACCTCACCTGGAATCAGCTGCTACCCATTTTATCACTCGTTCCTCAAAAGACGAGTCTTCTTTAAGCTCTTTTCAACTGACTCGTAAAATATTAAAAGATTGCCGAGTTTTGGCCTTCCATCTCGTTAAAGCGACCGGAAGTGCTATCCCTCCTCTAGATTTTAATCTTTTTGGACCCGAGGGATTATTGCACAAAAAGATCGAGCGCTTGTTTTGTTCGGCTCGTTAAAACGATCGAAAATCCATCCCTTCTATATTGTTTTATACTTTTTCGGACTTAAGGGATTAGATGACGAAAAAGAAATTTCGGAGTTACCTTTACGTACCTTTTCAGACTCTCTAAAAATGAAAAGGACCGAGTTATCTTTGTCGTTAGACTCGTTAAAAAGATTAATAGTGACAAACTTGTCTTTAGACGAGAACAAGTTTCACTATCGCTAGGCTCGTTAAAACATAGCGATGGGTTTGCCCGAAGGGCAAATTATAGAACAAGCATATGTTATCCTCCTCAAGCTTGACAAAAATAAAGAGGTACTGGTCAGCAATGACTGGGGAAAAATTGGGAAGAAAACTCAAAGAAACTTTATTGGTAGCAAGTCGCTCTTGAACATGACACTTCGACTCTGTGCCTGAGTCGGGTTGGGTTGTTTCATTCACCTGTCACATCGCCATGGTCTCGCAATACCATCCACATTTGGGGTAAATGCTACAAATCCATCACATAAGTGTCGCCGACATGTTCAAGAGAAGTCATCCAGAGAAGTCACCTGTGTCCCATCCACTACCATACATCATACTTCATTCTTTCATGACCGCCACCCTGAACCATATATCATCAGATCGTTTTCTCTTCCATCAAAATCATTTGCTCTGTTCCATGTCATTAATGTGGGATTCATTAAGGCCCTCCTTTGACGGATCGCTTCTTGTCGACATCAGCTCATTATCCAAGAAGTTGATCTAGGAACACCCCATTCAATACTTTGAAGCTTGCATGCCTCAATGGCAAGTTTCTCACTTCCGGCGACAGGTATACATCAATGACCTTCGACCGAAAGATTTTGCGTGGTGTTCGACGCCAAGTCCTTTATTCACACCACGTGAATCATACTACAGTACCTTGAGGGTCATTATCATTATCGATGATTCCTCTCGCGCTTGTTAACAGTTTACATCATTGACTGGTAATCAAGCGATGTCTTTCCATGTTCGACTTCAAAACATTTCTCTCATGGATCGACTTGTACTTCGAGTGAAGATCGGACAAGATTGAAGACCCCGGATCTAGTTTCATCCATCCGGGCTGCGATATATATTCAGGAAAATAAAGACATTGAAATGTACAACATTGCAGCACAGATAATCATCCTACCAAAAGGATGATGGCTCTATCAGAATCATCAGTCCACTATCAGATGATTGTCTGTCCTATGTACATGAAAATGAATTTATAAAGCTGAGCATGGGAATGCCCGCCTCAGCTAGATCATGAAAAAAGTATGAAGATAATGTATTGTATTGTATCTTATTACAGGTCTCCTCCCAGCATTGAAAGAACTTCGGATCCTCCTAATAAATCATTTCACCCGATAAACGACCTCATACTTTAGGGGGAAACTGTTATAGACATTTTTGTGCCTTACAGCTCTAAGCATGAAATGTACATAAACCAAGGGCTCCTAAGTCCCTAAAAGTGTTGTTCTAACTCCTAAAGGAACAAGGTCAACAAAATACAGCTTCTCCTAGAAGTTCTCCACCAGAAACTGCTCAGAATCAGTCAAATCAGGATCATTTCAGCTGCTCCACTGGCTAGCTGCGTTGCATAGCACCAAAATACACTAGCTAGGTGTGTTGCAATGCACCTAAATGCACTACCAGGGTGCGTTGAGCGGGAAATGACAAATGGCAAAGTCATTCCACGAGGTGGACAGACAATGGAAGCTTCCAAAATCTTCTCCAATGACACTTGCCTCACTGAATTCGACCAAGGATGAGTAAGAGGCTCTCAGTCTCCAAGTGGAAGCAAGAACTAACAGAGAGAAGCCACTAATTAATTCATGAGCTGACTCATCCTCTTTGCATACATCTATATATGGATCCCTCATCCCAGAGATCCAGAGGCTGGAATATTGTACATTGCAGAGAATTGTTGTTAGTTTTGAGATATATATCAGAGTATTGGGTGATTTATGCTTTGTTGGAGGTGAAGAGGGGCTTCTTTGCTAGGAGGTTGATGCTGGATCAGGAATCATCGGTTGTAACTCCTCCTGGATCTTCTTGTTATATCAATAAAACTATTTGAGTTTCTCCTACATGCTTGTGTATCATTGATGCTTGTTACATTTATATGTTTAGCTTAAATCTGATCCTAAGCTATTTATGAATATAAATCCATGTCTTTGTATAGTTTTCTTCTTCTGTGATCTTACAGGAACTTGGTGAAGCTGGGCAAGTAAGGAAGCAGGTAGCTGGAAGCTGTCAAAGAAGAGAGAGATTGGATCAAAGGACTAGCGCAAGACACAGGTTGGTTCATCCTATTCCTCTTTGTTTATAGTTCATAAAGAAGAATACAAAAGTAGTTTTCTCTGTTTGTTTCTAAGGTAACTGTCACACCTTAGTGGGATAGAGTCGTTCTGAATAGACACTTATCCCTATAACATAGAGCGAGTTCAATGTGCCAGTACTTAGAGAGTACCCACGATGTATAATCAATCCGTTGAAAGTGTAGAGCAAACCAACCTCGTGCAAGGGTAGTAACAGATGGTAGCTTTGAAAGAATATGCCCCCAAATCTTAGAGATCCATAGTTGAAGTCTGGCTGATGAATAGGTACGACCACAGACTCGCCCTACCAGAACCTAGTCTACAATATCCAAAAATTCCCCCATCTGTATTCCTTCCCCAAAACAGAGTGAGACGTCTTGATTCTTTGCCTTAACACACTTCGATTTCTTCCCTTGCTTCGGATGCTTGCCGGCTCGAGAACCCGAGGAGGGCTTTGGAGGAAGTTCCTGCTCTTCTGCCCGCTGATCAGAGTCTCCTTCCACCAGACAAGTCGGTGTCCCTTCAAAAAATCCCGATGAGGGTGGAGCAGATACAAGGTTATGTGGTTGTTCAAAGGATGGTCTAGATGATATAATCGACAAGAGGGTTACCGACATAGAGGACGAGGGGAAGGGTATATCGCCAACAGAGGGAGAGAGGGTATAGCCCGACGGGTAAAACGGGGAAGCAGGGTCTATGCAAGATGCCAGGAAGTGTAGGGATGCTGGAGAGGGAGGGGATATATGAATCTAGCCAGGGAGGGAGACATCAGGTAGCTGATCTATTAGACACGAGGAGTTTGGGTCTGACTGAAATGGTGTAGTAACCGCTAAGGAGTAATTTTCAAGGGTTGTAGGGGACGAGGGCAGAGACGCTTCCACAATTGGAGGGGGTGTGGTCGTCCAGATGGGGACCGATGTGAAAGGGTCTTCCGAGTAATCTACCAAGTCTGTCTCCATTCTGTTGATTGCCGACAAACCGTGAGGGATAATAGGAACCGCACCATCTGTTGGGTTAGAGTGAACAGTGAAAAGCGAAAGCCCCAAAGAGTATACGAAAAGGGTGCCGATGTTGCTAGTGTGCAAGGAGTATGCTAGACTGGGGCGGTCAGTATGTAGGAAATCCAAAGAGAAACCCTAACCCGCCTCGATACAGGTTCGAGTCACATGCAGCCGCTCCATCGCCATCTCCATCATTTGCTCCTAGTTTAATGAAATATATATATATATATATATATATATATATATAAATTTCCAATATTTCTAGATGTAAATTTATTAGCTTTGATGATGTATACATAAAATTTTAAAGATTCTTACTTATCTTATCGTAGAATCCAAGATAAACCTTATTCATTTTCAAAATACCAACTATAAATATGCATAGTATTATTATAAAAAATCTAATTTATAAAAACTAAATTAATTTTTATATACATTTAAAAAAATCATAATTTTAATAAAATCTATATTATAAAAATTAAATGAATAATTCTTTAATCAAGTAAAAAAATTAATTAGATAGACACATTTAAAAAATGGAGTGAACAATTTTTTTTTTTTTTTTTAATAAATATTATTTAATAATTTTTTTAAAAAACGTCATAAAAAATAGTCTTAAAATACCTCTATCTATCTATCTAATAAATATTAAAAAAGCTAATTATAAAAATAAACCTTATATATATTAAATATTAAAAAAACCTAATTATAAAAATAAATCTTAAAAATTATAATATATGTGAAAAATTTAAAACCTCTTTAAAGTATCAATACAAAATAATGAATTCAATATTTAATCCTTGGATTTTTACTAACACAAGCAAAATATATGATGTCCGCCACTTACCAAAACCAAACAAAAAAAATCATTGTGTATCATATCATTAAACCAAACAAAAAAACTCATTGTGCATGATATCATTATGAGAGACCTACCAGAGGATTTTCATCCACAACCATATTACCTCCTCATCCACAACCATACCGAATATATTATAAAAATTTAAATAAATAATTTTTTAATCTATTAAAAAATAATTATAAGTATTGAAAAATGTATATTAAACAACAAAAAAATCTAGTCTTACTTAAAATTATATCCTCAGATTGTCGTGAAAAAAATATATTTTATTTAAAAATTAGACTAAACCTTTAATTTATATAACTCCACTTGTTTTAAAAAATATTTTGAAACAATATTCAATTACTATTATTTTTTAATTTCAAGTAAATAATATATTCATTAAGATTTGATTTAATTTTAAAAATATAATTTTTCCTAAAATATTAACACATTCATCGTTAAATTTTTAAATTTTATTATAATTTTTAAGTCCAATTTAATTTAAAAAAATATCATTTGTTCGAAAATATTAACACACTCACCATTAAAAACTTTTATTATAATTTTTAAGCCTTCATACAAAGTGGATACTTGGAAATCTCAAAATAATTAATACAAGGTGGATACTTGGAAATCTCAAAATAATTAGGAGGTAAAACTTGACTATTTATTCAAGGCAAAGCTGATTATTTATTTAAACATGATATAAAATGCATTCATATCATTTTAAAAAAATAAATATGGCTATTTTATTAATTTATTAAAGACCTGTTTCGAAAGTTAAAACATCACCTAAGGTATTTAAATTTCCATGAAAGTTTCATTGTAATGCGGAGAAAATTATTCATAATTTTTTTTAAAAGAATTTAGATCTATTTTGAAATAACTTACCATTGGTAATAACCCGCCACTCGAGATAAAACCAAACCACTGACCAATGTGGTATACATTCAATTGAATGGATCGATGAGACTGGATCAGACAGGCCCTCCAAATTCATCGCATATATTGCCTAGCTGCCACAAAATCTAATCTATTCTCAGAATTGCGCGAGGTTTGGAAGGGTTCTAAAAAACCTGCTGAGGAGATCAAGATTTTAAGGATTTTCATATGGATTTATGGAATCAAAAAGTAAAGGGTTTGAAGATTCAACTTTAAATTTAAAAAATTGAACGTTGAATTATATGACCTAACATGCATTTCTCGCCAAAACTTTTTGCCAAATTTATATATATATATATATATCCACAGAAACACATTTGTAGAGTTATGACTAGAAATGCCACATGGTACATGCCACATAAGCATGTGTCCCCAGGAATGTAGCAGGGTGCTATGCCATGTGGAAGTATGAAGAAAGAAGACAATTTAAAAATGAATAGAACTTCAAGGAAGCACCACTTAAAATCTTGGAGTCAAAATTGGATAGGATTTGTATCGTTGGAACTGTTTCGCTGGGACAAACATGATGAAGACATCCAAGGTAAGTTTTGAGAACTCGAAAAATAAAAGGACAAAAAAAATAAAAATTATTGCCCCATTTTTCTAACTACGCCAGGTGAGTTGGGTAAATGAATACTCCACCGAGGGCAAGGTGTGTTGTTTACATCAAACTTGATCCTATGTAAACTTTTCATTTGCCTCTTGTTAATATTTCTTTCGGACCTAGTTTCTCTCTCGTATTTTTTGAATCACCTTGAATTTTTCTTTTTTCACTTGGTACAAACTTAAATTCTGAGATGAATTTCTTTTTATTTAAAACCAAATGAAGATTTCTCCACTAACTTCAATTTTGTACCACTTATATGGTATATCATCCAATTATTTGCAAATATATGGGGCTAGACATGTTAGTAATCATAGCCAATCCTTTTCCATGACTCCTCACATTGGTCAATATGGGCTATAGGATCATGTCTAATTTTTAATCTTAGGATGTGAGCCTAAGAAGATAATTTATGCTCACCAAATATTTCTATAAAATATGTGATTGAAGTCATCCATGCCTATAACCGTGGGGTGTGTAATTCCCACCATCTTTCTACCCATTT
Organism: Pinus tabuliformis; assembly: GCA_031772625.1. Lineage (NCBI taxonomy): Eukaryota > Viridiplantae > Streptophyta > Pinopsida > Pinales > Pinaceae > Pinus > Pinus tabuliformis. The sequence goes on along the minus strand of CM062808.1, from coordinate 886,938,195 downwards.
AGTGAATGATTGGACTAAGATTTCCATCTGACCAATCTTGTCAATTTATTTTGAAACTTCATCAACATGGGCCAATGGATAATTTCATTGTTTAAATTGAAGAGGTTGATATGGTTCTTCTTTTAAATAGTTAATATCGAGGTGGGTGTTTTCCTTCCCTTATTCACATATACTATTGACACTCCATTTATAAAAGAACATGATTGATTCTTTTTGATGTGAATGAACTTAATCTACCAACATTCCTTGGCACTCGACTCATAGTTTTCTAGTTGCATTCGTATAATGTAGTGTCATAGTTTTGGCCTATTGATAACGACAAAACTTGTAATAATTTTCCATTTGTCTTTGGTTTGATGTTATCTACATTTTGATTCATGACCTTGTATAGGTTTCTAACCTCATTTTCTTCATCCCAAGATTCAACATAGGGTTTTCCATATTTAAGATGGAAAAGGATTATTACTTTCCAATTTTTTCCTTTAATGTTAATCCTATCTCTTTCTAAAATGATAGTAGCCTTCATTTTCCTTCCCTAAGGATGTCTAAATAATGTTTTATAGGTTGGCATTCCTTGAAATAAGTATACTACCTCAAAGTTAACTTAATTCGAAATACCCATTATTACTGTCTCTATACACCACAAAGTACCAATGGGTTCATCAAAGGTTTAATCCATTAGCTTAAAATAATTTGTTGTTCTATATAGTTGTGACCTTCCCAATTTTATCCAAGTATCCTTTGAGAGAATGTTGACTTGGGAGCCAACATTGACAACAACATGATTTACCATATGTCCATTTATCTCTAAGTAAACTTGTGGATCATGGTCCTCCTACATGTTGTCCTATGATAGTTTCCAAAGATTATTGTATGGTATTTCTTCTTCTTTATAGTCTTTCATAATGTTTAGACGTTCTGACAGTCGACCAACTGACTATTTTTTTTTCATTAATTATAGGATCTATTCGATTGCATCATCACGAATTATATTTTATCTTATTATTTATTTTTAAAGAATTCTATAGCCTCAACCACTAGTTGTACTTGGTCCAGATCTGGGTATGTATTTTTTAGTTTTTTGACAGTTGGAAAAGACTTTCCCCTCATGTATAAATTGGTTAGCCAACTCCTGATATGGTCACAACATGTAAATTCTTATGGTTCAATGCTTCTTTCTTTGGAATTGTATGCACTAGATTAACATTGCACCAGGATGTAGTCCCTTCCAATTACCCTTATTTTGTAATTGTAATTAAGACTATTAATGTTGGATAAGCAACTTGGATATCATGATATGTTATATCATGCATGTGTCCCTAGGGCAATCGAAGTGTGCCATGATATGTGGGCACCACGTGGAAGTACAGGGAAAGAAGACAATTTAAAAATGAATAGAACTTCAAGGAAGCACCACTTAAAATCTTGGAGTCCAAATTGGACAGGATTTGTATCGTTGGAACTGTCTCACTAAGACAAACATGATGAAGACATCCAAGGTGAGTTTTGAGAACTCTAAAAATAAAAGGCCAAAAAAAAAAAAAATTATTACCCCATTTCTCTAACTGCACTGGGGAAGTTGGGTGAATAAGTGAATAATCCACTGAGGGAAAGGTGGGGTGTTTACATTGAAGTTGACTCTATGTCAAATTTTCATTTTCCTTTTGTTAATATTTCTTCTGGACCTATTTTCTCTAAGAATTCTCGTATTTCTCGGATCACCTTGAATTTTTCTTTTTCACTTGGTACAAATTTAAATTCTTTGATGAATTTCTTTTTATTTCAAACCAAATGAAGATTTCTCCTCTAACTTCAATTTTATGTCACTTATATAATATATCATCCAAATTATTTGCAAACAGATGGGGCTAGACATGCTAGTCTCCATAGCCAATCCTTTTCCATTCCTCCTCACATTGGTCAATATGGGCTACAGGATCACATCTAATTTTGAATCTCAAGATCTTAGTCTATGAAGATAATTTATGCTCACCAAATATTTCTATAAAATATGTAGTTGAAGTCATCCATGTCTATAACCGTGGGGTGTGTAATTCCCACCATCTTGCTACCCATTTAGTGAATGATTGGACTAAAATTTTTCATCTGACCAGTCTTGTCAATTTATTTTGAAACCTTGCGAGCATGGGTCGATGGATAATTCATTGTTTAAATTGAAGAGGTTTATATGGTGCTTATTATTAAATAGTTAATATTGAGTTGGGTGTTTTCCTTCCCTTCTTCACATATTCTATTGGCACTCCATTTATAAAATAACATGATTGATGCTTTTTTATGGGAATGAACTTAATTGACCAACATTACTTGGCACTTGACTTATAGTTTTCTAGTTGCCATTCGTATAGTGTAGTGTTAGAGTTTTGGCCTATTGATAACGACAAACCTTGTAATATTTTTCCATCTATCTTTGGTTCGATGTTATCTTCATTTTGATTCATGACCTTTTATAGGTTTCTAACCTCATTTTATTCATCCCAATATTCGATGTAGGGTTTTTCATATTTAAGGTCTAAAAGGATTACTACTTTCCAACTTTTTCCTTTAAGGTTAATCCTACCTCTTTCTAAAGAGATAGTAGCCTTCATTTTCCTTCCCTAAGGATGTATGACTAGTGTTTATAAGTTGGTATTCATTCAAAGAAGTATACTACCTTGAAGTTAACTTAAGTCAAAATACCCATTATTACTATCTCTATACACCACAAAGTACCATTTGGTTCAGCAATGCATTGATCCACTAGCTTCAAATAACTTGTTTTTTTTTATATAGTTGCGGCCTTCCCAATTTTATCCAAGTCTCCTTTGGGAGAATGTTGACTTGGGAGCCAACATTGACAAAACATGATTTACCATATTTCCATTGATCTATAAGTCGACTTGTGGATAATGATAGTCCTCCTACATGTTGTCTTATGATAATTTCCAAAGATTCTTGTATGGTATTTCTTCTTCTTTATATTCCTTAAGAATGTTTAATAGTTCTAACAATCAACCAATTGACTATTTTTCTTTGAGTAATTATAGGATCTCTTCGATTTCATCATCATGACTTGTATTTTATCTTATTCTTTATTTTTAAAGAATTCTATAGCCTCAACCACTAGTTGTTGTGCTTAGTCCAGATCCGGGTATGTCTTTTTATTTTTTAACAGTTGGATATGACTTTCCCCGCATGTATAAATTGGTTAGCAAACTCTGATATGGTCACAACATGTAAATTCTTATGTTTCAGTGCTTCTTGATTTGGAATTGTGTGCACTATATTGACATTTCTTTTTTTCATGATTTTATCCAGCATTATTAGACAACCTTCCAGGGAATGATCTCCAATGCCACATATATTGCAATATTTTAAGTTGGTTCATTCTTTCAATAGATAGTTGAGGGACAGATGGTATTATTACAACATATGGAAATAAATTCAACCTCTACCTCGACCTCTACCACCTTCCCTAAAATATATTACTCCTCTTCCTTCTCTCCCCTTGTAGCCGCCTCTTCCATGGTAACTTCTGCACCCTTGTTAGCTTTAGTTTTATTGTGCATTCTAGTCACCTTCTCGCGTATGGTATACTACATGGTTGTTTGGTTTGTTTTAACTATTCAAGTGAGATTATTGTGTCAAATGGCTTGAATCTTTGCAAATTACACACCAATTTGATTTACATATTTTCGATTATGTGGGAAATCCGTTGTGGTGTGATTTGTTAGAGTTTAAAAAATATCACATAACAAATCTACCTATATTTTATTCAAATCTTGATTATTTTCAAAGGCATCACCATGTTTAAAATTTTCTTTTGTGTGACCTTCATTCTTGTATTTTGTGCACCATGTTTCATTATTTTGAATAGCCATAATTCTTAATGTGTGTTGAAGTTGTTCCAACGCTTCTTCGTGGTGTTTGTTAATTGAAAATAATGATGTTGATGGCTAATCATGTCACATTCTATGTGATGTGCCTTCTACAATGCTTCTTAACATGAATCAATGTCATGCATATGTAGTGGTCCTCTAATTTTTTTTACTAAGGCTAATTCATACCATTGTACCAGGATGTAGTCCCTTCCAATTACCCTTATTTTGTAAATTTAATTAAGACTATTAATGTCGGATAACCAACATGGATATCATGCTATGCTATATCATGCATGTTTCCCTAGGACAATAACAGGGTGCTATTCCACGTGGAAGTACGAATTGTCTTGTTGAGAGAAACATGATGAAGACATCTAAGGTGAGTTTTAAGAACTCAAATATAAAAGGACAAAAAAAAATATTAGCCGATTTCTCTAACTGCACCAGGGAAGTTGGGTGAGTAAGTGAATACTCCACCAAGGCAAAGATGGGGTGTTTACATCGAAGTTGACCCTATGTCAACTTTTAATTTTCCTCTTGTTAATATTTCTTCTAGGCCTAGTTTATCTAATAATTCTCGTATTTCTTGGATCACCTTGAATGTTCTTTTTCACTTGGTACAAATTTAAATTCTTTGATGAATTTCTTTTTATTTCAAACCAAATGAATATTTCTCCCCTAACTTCAATTTTATACCACTTATATGGTATATCATCCAAATTATTTGCAAAAATATGGGGCTAGATATGCTAGTCTCTATAGCCAATCCTTTTCCATTCCTCCTCACATTGGTCAATATGGCTATAGGATCATGTCTAATTTTGAATCTCAGGATCTCAGCCTAAGAAGATAATTTATGCTCACCAAATATTTCTATAAATTATGTAGTTGATGTAATCCATGTCTATAACCATGGGGTGTGTAATTCCCACCATCTTTCCACCCATTTAGTGAATGATTGGACTATGATTTGCATATGACTAGTCTTGTTAATTTCTTTTGAAACCTCATCAACATGGGCCGATGGGTAATTTCATTATTTAAATTGAAGAGGTTGATATGTTGCTTCTTTTAAATAGTTAATATCGATGCAGGTGTTTTCCTTCCCTTCTTCACAGATACTATTGGAACTTAATTTATAAAATAACATGATTGATGATTTTTTATGGGAATGAACTTAATCAACCAACATTACTTGGAAATCGACTCATAGTTTTCTAGTTTCCATTCGTATAGTGTAGTATCATAGTTTTGGCCTATTGATAACGACAAACCTTGTAATATTTTCTATTTGTCTTTGGTTCGCTGTTATCTTCATTTTAGGTCATGACATTATATAGGTTTCTAACCTCATTTTCTTCATCCCAAGATTTGATGTAGCGTTTTCCATATTTAAGGTCTAAAAGGATTACTACTTTCCAACTTTTTTCATTTAAGTTTAATCCTATCTCCTTCTAAAGAGATAGTAGCCTTCATTTTCCTTCCCTAAGGATGTCTAACTAGTGTTTTATAGGTTGGTATTCCTTGAAATAAGTATATTACCTCAAAGTTAATTTAAGTCGAAAAAACCATTATTACTGTCTCTATACACCACAAAGTACCAATTGGTTCAACAAAACATTGATCCACTAGCTTGAAATAATTTGTTGTTCTATATAGTTGCAACATTCCACATTTTATCGAAGTCTCCTTTGGGAGAATGTTGACTTGGGAGCCAACGTTGACATCAACATGATTTATCATATGTCTATTGATCTCTAAGTCAACTTGTGGATCATAGTCCTCCTACCTATTGTCTTATGATAGTTTCCAAAGATTCCTGTATGGCATTTCTTCTTCTTTATAGTCCTTCAGAATGTTTAGTAATTCTGACAGTCGACTAACTGACTATTTTTCTTTGAGTAATTATAGGATCTCTTTGATTGCATCATCATGACTTATATTTTATCTTATTCTTTATTTTTAAAGAATTCTATAGCCTCAACCACTAGTTGTTGTGCTTGGTCCATATTTGGCTAAGCATTTTTATTTTTTGACAGTTGGATAGGACTTTCCCTTCATGTATAATTTGGTTAGCCAAATCCTAACATGGTCACAACATGTAAATTATTATGGTTCAATGCTTATTTCTTTGAATTGTGTGCACTAGATTTCCATTTATTTTTTTCATGATTTTATCCAACATGATTGGACAACCTTCCAAAGAATGATCTCCAACACCAAATATATTGCAATATTTTAAGTTGGTTCATTATTTTAATAGATAGTTGAGGGCGATATGGTATTCTTTCTAGCATATGGAAATAAATTCAACCTCAATCTCGACCTCTACTACCTTCCCTAAAATTTCCTACTCTTATTCCTCCTCTCCCCTTGTAGTTGCCTCTTCCATGGTAACTTCTACACCCTTGTTAGCCTTTGTTTTTTTATGCTTTCTAGTCACCTTCCCGCGTATGGTATAATACATGCTTGTTTGGTTTGTTTCAACCATTCAAGTGAAATTATTGTGTCAAACGGATTGAATCTTTGCATAATACAGACCAATTTGATTTACATATTTTAGATTATATGAGAAATCTCTCGTGGTGTGATTTGTTAGAGTTAAAAAAATATCACATAACAAATCTACCTAGATTTTAATCAAATCTTTATTATTTTCAAAGGAATCACCATGTTTACAATTGTCTTTTGTGTGACCTTCATTCTTGTAATTTGTGCACCATTTTTCATTCTTTTGAATAGCCATAATTCTTAATGTGTGCTGAAGTTGTTCCAACGCTTCTTTGAGGTGTTTGTTAATCAACAATGACGATGTTGATGGCTAATCACGTCACCCTCTATGTGATGTGCCTTCTACAATGCTTCTTCATGCATATGTAATGGTCCTCTAATTTTTTGTACCAAGGCTAATTCATACCATTGCACTAGGATGTAGTCCCTTCCAATTACCCTTATTTTGTAAATGTAATTAAGACTATTAATGTTGGATAATGAACATGGATATCATGTTATTCTTTATCATGATGTAATTATTCGCTAAATGTATGTGTTGTTGAAACTAAAGAAGAGAGCATATTACACTTATCTTGATGTCTATGAAAGAAGCTTCATTGTGGGAAAATTGCAAGGGTGAGTGGATAACACTTCCTAACTAAATTAACTATCTAGGTCCTTGATGTGGAAGATAAACTACCCAAGTTTCCAGTAGTTTAGCTAAGCCTTCATTATTCCAAAGATTTTATTATCTACTCATTTTCCTATGAAGATACAATTGCTAGAATATTAATGCAAAAATATGATGAAGGGAATGAGAAACCAATATCACTCATGAGAAAATCCCCATGGGACACAAAAACTAGATACACTCTTATTGAAAAACATGTATATGCTTTAGTCAAGTGCCTAAAACATTTCTGAACCTATGTTTGATATAATAAGATCCATACCTTTGTTCCTTACCTAGTTGTAAATTATGTGTTGACTGTAAATGATTGTTTGGGATCAAGGGGAAAATGGATCTCTAAAATACCAGAGTATGACTTGGAAATCTAGACTAAGAAGATCATCAAAGGCCATGGCCTTTCTGAAATGTTAACTGAATTAAATGACTAGGCTTTCCAAATAGATGAAGGGGAAGAAATTTGTGCCGCGACCATAGAATTGGAGGAAGATGAGTGGTATTCCGATGTTATAAAGTATCTTATAATTTATCAGCCCCTCTTGGATTGATAGATAAAAAATGAGAGATCTTAGATTAAGGCTTCCAAATACTATTTGACCTAAGATGGCTTTGGTTGGATGAGCCATGATGGAGTTATCCTTTGATGTGTAAACAAAGAAGAAGTTACAAAAAATATTAAATAATTTCACAAAGGGTTTTGTGGTGGGCATTCTGTCGCAAGAAGTATCACACACAAAATACTTAGGGCATGTTACTATTTCAAACTATTTTTTCTAATACATTAAATTTTATGAGGACCTATCAACCATGCCAATTGTTCACAGGTAAGCGAAAAATACCCACCCTACCACTAAAAAGTGTTGTGATATAATCTCATTTCCAACAATGGGGCCTTGATTTTATAGGAGAGTTCAAAGACAATTCTAGTAATGGTCACAAATGGATCCTAACAACCACTAATTATCTGACTAAGTGGGTTGAGGCCATTCCCACTAAGAAAACAAATGATGGAGTGGTGGTTGATTTCATTGAAGATCACATTATCCTAAGATTCGATGTCCCTACTAAAATTGTAACCAATAATGCCAAAACATTCAACTCCATAGCTCTTGTAATCCATGTGTTTCAAGTATGGCATTGTGTTGGCCCATTCTTCCAATTACCATCCTTAAGGAAATGTCCAATCCGATTTAAGTAACAAGAACATCATGACAATCATTAAGAAGATAGTAAAAAAAAGTAAGAGAAGTTTGGATATTAAGATGAAATATGCTTTATGGGCTGATCGTAAAATTGTGAAAGCCTACATAGGTTATAACCCTTTCCATCTTGTGTATGGGGTGAAGGAAAAATTACTTATCCAATTGAAGCTACTTGTATTAGAGTGCCTTAAAGCGTTATTTGACCAACAATATGCCATAAAATCAAGAATTAACCAAATCATTGAGATGGATGAATCTCGACGTAAGGCCCTTGAACAAATTGGTAAGAACCAAGAGAAGGTTAAGACCACTTTTGATATATAGGCCAAACCCTGGGATTTTGACCCACGAACCACAATCCTTTTATGGAATAAGAGGAGAGAGAATCTGACATGCATAAGAATCTTGATAATTTATGGATTTACCCATACAAAATTATTGACATTATTGGCATCAATGCACATCATTTGGAAACTCTAGAAGGTGAACCTATCACATTTCTTGTGAATGGTCAACTTTTGAAAGAGTATTTTCCTAGTATAACTTGGATATAAAAAAAAACGAATCATAGTTAGTTGCATTGTATATTGTGTGAGCATCCTAAAATATTGCATTTCATATCATGTCTCAATGTATATTATATTGCATTTAGATATATTTTATTTTATGTATTTATATCATCATATAAAACATGGGTGATACCTTACACCTAGTGCACATGCTCCCAAACAAGTTGATTTGGATGTGTAGGTTATAGGTAAGCACTGAGCCCACGGATTGTTAGATTTCTCATGAACTCCCCATTCAAGCTCTTAAATCATGCACTCTATGGTGAGCTCATGTCCTTGAGTTGGAGCTAGATGTTACCCACCAAAATGGGTAACCCTATAGGATAATGTTTTTCTCCTACATTTGACAACTAGCCAATTATCCAGATAGCCAACAACCCTTGCTAGCCACCATCAATTGATGATATGTCACGTGCCTTCGCCACTTGCATCAACCATGTGCTTCTCACCCATTCGGCTTTAGAACTTGGATGGAGGTGGGCTTCCATTCAAAAGGTAATTTGATATTTTTGTAATCAGGTTCTTATACTTGTATATTTTTGGGCATTTAGTATGGATGATGGGGTGACCTGGAAGATTGAAAAACCTTGACCATATTCTTGTTCTATCACCTTACCAAGGGGGTTAATATTTGACCCTAGTTCAGTGGGACCTCCCTTAAGACCCTTTGGGTTATAGTAGGGGCACTACCTGGGAAGCCATGATTGAGACAACATGTTCCATCTTCCCCATATCATAGTTATCGACTTCCATTCTACATTATAAAACCCATGTCTCACCTCCATTATTTGGGTACAAGTTGTCATTAGTTCTTTAGGCTTTGACACTCACATGTTTACATACCTTGAGTAGGGCTTGAAAATTTTCCTTGGGAGGTTGATGGAACTAAAAGAGAAGGAAAAAAAATATCATGACCACAATGAAACAAAGAAATAAACTAAAAATTCAAAAGATGGTCGAGAGATAAGAATTAACACATGGGAAAAATCCTAGCATGATCTCTATCTACCTCATATGTCCATCACCCATTTCTTGAACACATGATGCTCCATTACACCGAATAAGGAACCCTTGCATGTCCTAAACCTAGTGAGAAATACACTGACTCATCTTAAAAGGAGTAGTAAAATTGCTACATCATACAGAGAAAGATTTAACACTTGAGCTATAAGTGGCAATATGAAAAGAATAAAGAAGAACTAAAAGGCACACAAGAGGGGTGGAAAAACCATGGCTGAGCTGATAACTCATGCATCCATGAAGGTTCCCTCTTCACATATATACAATCAGTATGTGGACACTCCCATCAGCTGGTCCCTTTGAACATAGCACTTGGCCATGGTATTCTCCCCTCCAATACCACATTATTGTTATTCACTAACACCTATCAAATCAAGGGTGGACTAGGGAACTATTACTTCCCTTAGGGGATGGAAGTACCTAATAGGGTTAACCTTTATCCACCCCTACCTAGGGAGAAAACAAATTTGTGAGATCATGGTCCTGATTTTGGAAAGGGGTCCTTGTTTGAATTATTAAATTTCCCTTAATAATAAAGCTTGGTTCACACAGATGTGTTATTGAGCTTGGTCGCTAATGAATTCTTTCTTTCACTAGAATCCATGTTGTTCTCGTCAGTTGGTTCAAAAATCGAGGCCTTGGGAACCCACTCCATAGGTACATAGGGCCTTCATAGGAGTACATTGGCCCAAACGAGTGAAGCGTTGAGAGTCTGTAGCCTCCTAACAACACTATTAGATGACATATGTCCCAAAGAACCTCCAAGACCTACAATGTTGACTGAATTTAACCCATATTTGAGGATTCTTTAGGATGACACCATTAGACCTCGCATGCCCTAGGATGGGCTTGACACAACCTGATGTGCAAGAGCTGATTCAGAGCCTAGATTAGGATGGTCTCACACTGAGAGACCAAGGAGGGCTTTTTGCGCTAGAGGAAGCCTTAATGCTAGAGAGAAGGAGGTATTGTTTTACAAATGAAGACCCATTTAGAACACTCTATGGTACCCAAACTAGATCTTAGGACCATACATGAGGTATTGAGGTGAATTTGAGGTCCAAACCTCATATATTGGACCTTACAAGAATCTACACCTTATTGGGCATTTCATCACCCTTATGCATGACATTTGGAGCACTTATATTGGATTATGTTGGATTTTTGGAGGCTAGAACTCACACTTGTGGGAAAATTTAGGTCTATTTTAATAAAACTAATGCGTTGGCTTGTAACCCAAGTACATTTAACAATTTAACTTTTTATTAGGGGCTTTGTAAATTAAATTTGGATGACCTAAACCTCTTGTAAATAGAGGACTGGTCAATCTCATTTAGCATTACCACTTGTGACTATTTTGGACCCTCTTAGAGAATTTCAACCTAACTTGTATCTTGTGGAGATGTCAATCTATGGTGAATTTTTATATTAGATTTATTTATTTAGCTTTGGAGATGCCATTTTAGAGCAATAAAGTATTTTTCATGCATTCTATCTTGTAAGTGTACCTTGGATTTGATAAAGCTTTGCTTTTTGTGTCTAATGTATGGAATGGTTAATTATCTAGGGTTTATATTGTGCTAGTTATTGTTGAAAATCATTCTATGGATTCTAAATGATAATATTGCATGACTTACTCACTTATAGAATGTGAATGGAAATCCCATTGGTGAATCTTTCAACTAGCTCTCCTAATTGATTTTTCTCCCTCACACAAGTTATAACTAGGGTTTTGAAATCTAGGGTTTCATTATTCCCTTAATCCTTTCCATTATCTAGGAAATATTACACTCCCCTAGAATCTATCACTTAAGGACTAGGTACTAGCCTTTGGTCACTTTGTTGGTCATCCATAAAACTTACGCCTAAATCTCATTTTTGCTCCTTAGATATGATTTTGGCCCCTCAAGGATAAGCCACTAGCTAGGGCTAGGGCACAAATATCAACTAGTGTTGAATTTGTTGGCCTTTGGGAGGATTCAACACTTTAAAAGAAGGTAATTGCCTCAAAATCAACTCCTTTTAGAGGCTCATCCATCAATATTAGGGATAAAATCTCTCACCCTAGGTAGAATTTTCCCTAGAAAAACCCTAGTTTGCCCTATGCTTTAACTTGGGACTTATTGAAGGTTTCTTGTTCCATATATTGAAGATATTAATATATTAAAATTCTTTTCTTGATCATGTGACTCTAGGATGATCCTTTTTCCTTGTTATTTCTCAAGCCCTAGGTCACATTGTGCCCTAATTATGCATATTGGAGGATGAAAATTTCCCTATTATGCTTGCTAAGCCTTGTTCTTAGGTAGATTTGTCATCCATAAGCCTATTTTGTACCTTATTACTTATATTTGACATATCCTTTATGTGACCTACTAGAGGGAAGCTTCCCTAGTGGTGAAAATGTACAAAAGCGCAGGAGGTAGTGGTTGTGGTGACAGTGGGCCACACCTCATATTGCGTTGCTTGGTCTAGTTTCCCCTAACAAGATGATCAGGTGCTCAAGTCCTAGGTGTTGTAAAAAATGCTCAAAATTCAAAGTGCTCAGAACTGGTTCACAGCTGAACGACTGGAAAGTGCTCGTCCTCCCGATTCCGGCGCCGCAAACGGTTCGGAAAATGGTCGCCGTATGAGGGAGATATGGCCAAAACAATATTCTGCCCAAAACATTAGAAAATTGGAATTTTAAAAAAAAAAAAAAATTAATTAAAAAAAGAATATTCCGAGGAATATTCGTTGGAATATTCCAGGGAATATTCCTTCTGCAGCAGCCAATCACAGGCCGCCACGTGGCAAGCCCGGAGGGCGCCACGTGGCCCCCAGATGACGTCATCACATCAATGGGCGCAATGTAAAACAGTTTTGGCGTTGGCAAGAATTGAACGCGCGACCTCCTTTACACTAGCATAAAGTCTTACCACAGCGCCATGCGGGTGAGTCATGGAAAATGGGCGGCACAAAAGTCTTTTAAGTTTTAAAATTGTGTGGCGGGAAAGCAAAGGGGGCCAGCCCCTAAGGGCCAGCCCCGCCCTCCATATGACCTTGACCCGGAACCAGGAGCTTAAGCTAACCGCCAGCCCAAACGGTCAGCACGCAACCCGAGGAAGACATTTATTGTAACTGCAGATATGGCGGAGTTTTTGGCGGAGCGCTCCAAAATTGGCGGAATTGCCATATTTGTCGGGGTTAACTGCAGTTAGCTAAAGTTAGCTGGAGTGCTTTTAGGGGAAACTGGCAGTCTGGAGTAAATGGCCATAACTTTGGCCCAGAAAATCGGTTTTGGACAATTTTTTTTTTGTTTTTGGATAATTTCGACCTTCTGAAGCCATTGGTGCAGGTCTTACAGCCATCAGAGGTCATTTGCATACGTTTTGGAGCCGTGAAAGTTCTAGGAGCCACCAGGGGCCAGTATTGGGAAGACTGTACAGGGTTGCAGGTATCCATTGGAGGTGATCCAATAGTCAATACTGAAGGATTCATGTGTTCTGAATCCATTTCTACCATCTATTTCTCCTGTAGATGCTTCTATTCAGCTGTATTTTCAATTTGAGCATTTAATAAAAACAAGGACAAGCCCATTTGGAGGCTTTGGACCCAGCAGACGTAGCCCTGGAGGGGGTGAACTGCTTTATCAACTTCTTGTGCATATGTGGTTGGTTTATTTTGCAGAACAAATTCGTTTTTATGTGTTAAACAGTAAAAGGAAATAATTCTGCTATGCTTAAATGGGTTGTAATCAGCTGAAAAGTTCATGTGTTTCATTTCTGCAAGACATGGGAAGCTTTTAAATATGTTTATTTCTGAATTGAATACCTTGCAAACAAATTTCAAGTAGTTTCATATTCAGATCAAGTTGGTATCAGAGCTCAGGGTTTTTGTGCAAAGATCTTCTAACTGTCTTGCAAGTATTGATGCTGACCAGGTTGAAACTTAAAAGAGGGGAAGGACAGTTGACTAGAGAAAGAGAGAATCCTCAGTCAAGGAAGGCCAGAGAGCCATCACCTACACCTTCAATTTCACCCTCAAGAGTCTCAGCAGAAGCTTCAAGGATGTCTGAGCATGGAGGAGAAATTCCTCTAGAGACAGATTCAAGAGAAGAAGAAAGAGTCTTCAGAAAGGCTTTCTTAGATCTCACTGAAATGGTGAGGATATTGTACCAAGAAAGAAATGAGAAATTGTCTGGAGAAGGGTCCAAACATCCACCTGAAGGAGAAGGCTCTTCAGGAGGTAAGAAGGATGATGATCATTCCAAGAAAGGACATGGAGGAAATGGTGATCCACCACCCCCATCTTCACCTTCTTCCTCTTCATCCTCATCTTCTTCTGTTCATAAGCATAGATCCTCTGGAAAAAGTCCTTTTTTAAAGCTTGATGTAAAATTCGAATTACCTATGTTTAATGGTGAAGTGAATGCAGAAAAGCTTGACAACTGGATTAGGCAGTTGGAAGTTTACTTGAGGATCCAAAATATGCATGATGATGCCACAAAGATTCAGTTGGCTTCTTTGAGAATGGATGGAGCAGCCTTAGTCTGGTGGGAAGCCAAGACTAAAGAGGAGATCAAGAAATTTGGTAAGGTTACCTTAATATGGCCTGAATTTCTGTTAGCCATTAAAAAGCAATTTTATCCTCTTGCTCACATGCAGAAAGCCATTATGAACTGGCAAAATTTCAGACAACTTAAGGGTCAGAGTGTCCAAGACTACACCCAAGAATTCAGGAGAAGAGCTCTCTTGCTAGGGGTAGATTTACAGACCCAAGACACCTTGCTAAAATACATTGGTGGCTTGCATAGCTACCTTAGACACACCATCTTGATGTTTAACCCTACTAGCCTGGACGAGGTTTGTGTCCAAGCTACCCATTTAGAGGCAAGGGGAAAAAACACATTTGAAGAGGGTAGAAACAAGCCCCCCAAGGGGAAAAGCAAAGAGAAAACCTCCAAGGGAAAGGGCAAAAAGAATGCATCTATCAAACAGGAGAGTGAGAAAGTGATATGTAAACACTGTTCTAAACCAGGCCATGAGGAGAAAAACTGTTGGAAATTACATCCTGAAAAAAGACCTCAATTTAACAAATCCAAAGGGAAACAGAAAACTGCTGCTACTACATCTACACCACAAGATTTAGGGGAAGATTCAGGTGATGAAACCAAAATTGCAGCCATGGGTTTGAAAAACTTGAAGGGAAAAGAAATAGAAACTCAAGCCAGCACTAGTACCTTAAACTGCCATGTACAAGCTCCTAATGAGGAAGAAAGAATTGAACTGTTTCATGTGAGGGTGATTTCAAAACATACTAAAATTGACACACTTTTTGATAGTGGGTCACAATCAAACCTTATATCAGAGGACTTGGTCAAGCAGCTTAAACTTGAGACCGTTCCACATCCGAAGCCATATCCACTTGGATGGATTTGC
Source organism: Pinus tabuliformis (assembly GCA_031772625.1). Lineage (NCBI taxonomy): Eukaryota > Viridiplantae > Streptophyta > Pinopsida > Pinales > Pinaceae > Pinus > Pinus tabuliformis. The sequence goes on along the minus strand of CM062808.1, from coordinate 886,922,925 downwards.
AAGGATGCAAATTTACAAGTTTCAAGAAAGTGCACATTGCGCTTTGCAATTACTGCACATTTTATTGATACAGTTGAACTTGATGTGGTACCTTTTGATATAGCAGGAATTGTTTTGGGAAGTCCTTACTTGTTTGACAGGAAAGCTATCTTTCATCGCCATGAAAACAAGTATCATCTGTTCAAAGATGGCAAGGAGTTCATTGTTAGAGCTCATCGCAAGAAGACAAATATAGCGATGGTGAATGCAGGACAGGTAAAAAGGCTGGTCAATTCAAGTAAGAATTTTGTTCTTCTTATGATTAAGCCCAAGGTTGATGTGAATCATGAGTCATTTGACAATTGTGATCCAAAACTTAAATCAGATCTGTATGATGTAGTTGATGTATATCATGAGATGTTTCAGGAGCCTACAGGTTTGCCTCCTAAGAGGGATATTCAGCATGAAATCCATTTGCATCCAGATTGTCCTCTTCCAAACATAGGCATGTACCGCATGTCTATTATGGAGAATGCTGAAATAAAGAAGCAAATCAAGGACTTGTTGGACAAGGGTTTCATAAGGCCAAGTACTTCGCCATGTGGGTCACCGATTGTATTGATTCCAAAGAAAGATGGCACTTGGCGTATGTGTGTTGATTTCAGGGCCTTGAACAAGATAACGGTAAAGAATCGTTACCCACTCCCAAGGATAGATGATTTGCTAGACCAGCTGAAAGATGCTCGATATTTCACTAAGTTAGACTTGCGTAGTGGATATCATCAAGTAAGAATTGAAGAAAGTGACATTTGGAAGACAGCCTTTAAAACCAAACAAGGACTCTTTGAGTGGCTTGTGATGCCGTTTGGTTTGTGCAATGCACCTGCAACTTTCATGCGGGTAATGGATGATGTCTTGCGTCCTTTTCTTGATGATTTCGTTATTGTCTACTTAGATGACATCTTAATTTTCAGCAAGTCTAGAGAAGATCATGTCATGCATGTTAGAAAAGTACTTGATGTTTTGAAGAAGAATCAGTTATTTCTTAAAATGTCAAAGTGTGAATTTGGAAAGACTTCTTTGGTTTATTTGGGACACATAGTAGGAGGAGGTGCTTTGAGAATTGATCCTGCTAAGATTGAGGCTATTGTGAAGTGGCCTACTCCCAAATCCATAACAGAGGTAAGAAGTTTTTTGGGTGCAGCTCAATATTGGAGGAAGTTTATCTCTAACTTCTCTTCTATAGCAGCTCCTATGCATGCAGTGACAAGTGTGAAGCATGCTTTCCAATGGGGAGGCAAGCAACAAAAAGCTTTCGAATCTTTGAAAGAGAAGATTAGTTCAGCTCCAGTCCTTGCATTATCGGATTTGAGACAGCCATTTGAGATACAAACAGATGCTAGTGATTATGCTATGGGTGCAGTTCTTCTACAGCATGGTAAGCCTATTGCATTTCATTCTGAAACTTTTAATGGTGCTGTTGTAAATTATCCTACATATGATAAGGAGTTGTATGCGTTGGTACAAAGCGTCAAAAAGTGGAAACACTATTTGATGGGCAAAGAAACTGTTATACATACCGACCATCAACCCTTACAGTACTTGCAATCACAAAGCAAGTTACAACAGTCACGACACTTCAGATGGATGGGCTTCTTGCAACAGTTCCATTTGGTAATAAGGTACAAGAAAGGTACTTTGAATAAGGTTGCTGATATGCTTTCAAGGCCTATTATTGGTGCTGTTACTTTACTTAAGAATGATTCCATTGTACATGATAGTTACATAGAACAATATGCATCTGATGATGACTTTAAAGATGTGTATGCTAACTTGAGTAAAGGGAATCATGTAGAGGAAAATGATTATCACATGCATAACAATTTGCTGTTTCATTTGGGCAAGTTGTGTATACCACAGGGGGAGAGAATAAATGTCATGAGAGAAGCTCATTCTTCTCTTATTGCTGGCCATTTTGGTGTGAGCAAAACAGTTGCACATCTACAGAGGTATTGCTATTGGCCTCGCATGGTAGATTATGTTTCAAGGTTCATAAGAGGTTGTTCATTATGTGCTACAAGCAAGCCTAGCAATAGGAAGCTTGGTTTGTATACTCCTTTGCCGGTACCTTCTAGACCATGGGAGAGCATCTCTATGGATTTTGTAGGAGGTTTGCCAACATCTAGAAAGCAGCATGATTATTTATATGTGGTAGTTGATCGTTTCAGCAAAATGTGTATACTTATGCCTTGTAAGAAAACTATAACTGCTGAACAAACTGCTGAATTATTTTTTCATCATGTATGGATTCACTTTGGTTTGCCTACTTCCATTATTAGTGACAGGGATTCCAGATTTGTGGGGAATTTTTGGTCCAACCTATGGGAGATGATGGACACAAAGTTGAAGAAAAGTACTGCTTTCCATCCGCAAACAGATGGACAAACCGAAGTTGTGAACAGAACCATTGTGCACCTCTTGAGAGGTTATTGCAGCAAGCATCCCAAGCTTTGGGATGAACATTTGCACTACATACAACATGCTTACAACCGTGCCAAGCACTCTTCCACAAACACCTCACCGTTTGAAGCTTGTTTTGGTTACTTGCCAAAATCACCTCTTGATTTCATTCTTGAGAAAGATGTCGCCATTGAGGGACATAGTGATATTGACAAAGATCGTTCATTCATTGAAAGAATTCAGCAAATACATCAGCAAATTCAAGAACAGCTTGAAAAAAGTCAAGGCAAGTACAAGGAAAGGCACGACAAGCATAGAGTCGATCACAAGTTTCAAGAAGGGGATGAGGTATGGCTGTACATTAGTAAGGAAAGGATGCAAGGAGAAGGTAAAAAGCTGAAGCCTATTCGTTATGGTCCATTCAAAATCCTCAAGAAGGTTGGAAATAATGCTTTTCAATTAGATTTGCCTTCCTACATGCAAATGTATTCTGTTGTCAATGTGGAGAACTTACGTTTGTATGAACCTCCTTTGATTGCTGATCATGAAAGTGCTGTTCAGCTGCCATCTATAGAAGATTTCTCGCCAGAATTCTTAGATGAGCTGAAAGAAGATACAATCCTTGACAGAAGGACACGTACTTCAAGGAGGGGCAGTGTAGATTATGTTCGGGTTGGTTTGAAAGGCAACAAACCGAACAAGGCAAAGTGGATGGAGGTGGACAGAGTGAGGGAGCTGTACCCTCACCTCTTTAACAGGTAGTTGAAGGCTTTTGGGGTCCAAAAGCTTCCCAATGGGGAGGCGTGATCAGGTGCTCAAGTCCTAGGTGTTGTAAAAAATGCTCAAAATTCAAAGTGCTCAGAACTGGTTCACAGCTGAACGACTGGAAAGTGCTCGTCCTCCCGATTCCGGCGCCGCAAACGGTTCGGAAAATGGTCGCCGTATGAGGGAGATATGGCCAAAACAATATTCTGCCCAAAACATTAGAAAATTGGAATTTTAAAAAAAAAAAAAAATTAATTAAAAAAAGAATATTCCGAGGAATATTCGTTGGAATATTCCAGGGAATATTCCTTCTGCAGCAGCCAATCACAGGCCGCCACGTGGCAAGCCCGGAGGGCGCCACGTGGCCCCCAGATGACGTCATCACATCAATGGGCGCAATGTAAAACAGTTTTGGCGTTGGCAAGAATTGAACGCGCGACCTCCTTTACACTAGCATAAAGTCTTACCACAGCGCCATGCGGGTGAGTCATGGAAAATGGGCGGCACAAAAGTCTTTCAAGTTTTAAAATTGTGTGGCGGGAAAACAAAGGGGGCCAGCCCCGCCCTCCATATGACCTTGACCCGGAACCAGGAGCTTAAGCTAACCGCCAGCCCAAACGGTCAGCACGCAACCCGAGGAAGACATTTATTGTAACTGCAGATATGGCGGAGTTTTTGGCGGAGCGCTCCAAAATTGGCGGAATTGCCATATTTGTCGGGGTTAACTGCAGTTAGCTAAAGTTAGCTGGAGTGCTTTTAGGGGAAACTGGCAGTCTGGAGTAAATGGCCATAACTTTGGCCCAGAAAATCGGTTTTGGACAAATTTTTTTTTGTTTTTGGATAATTTCGACCTTCTGAAGCCATTGGTGCAGGTCTTACAGCCATCAGAGGTCATTTGCATACGTTTTGGAGCCGTGAAAGTTCTAGGAGCCACCAGGGGCCAGTATTGGGAAGACTGTACAGGGTTGCAGGTATCCATTGGAGGTGATCCAATAGTCAATCCTGAAGGATTCATGTGTTCTGAATCCATTTCTACCATCTATTTCTCCTGTAGATGCTTCTATTCAGCTGTATTTTCAATTTGAGCATTTAATAAAAACAAGGACAAGCCCATTTGGAGGCTTTGGACCCAGCAGACGTAGCCCTGGAGGGGGTGAACTGCTTTATCAACTTCTTGTGCATATGTGGTTGGTTTATTTTGCAGAACAAATTCGTTTTTATGTGTTAAACAGTAAAAGGAAATAATTCTGCTATGCTTAAATGGGTTGTAATCAGCTGAAAAGTTCATGTGTTTCATTTCTGCAAGACATGGGAAGCTTTTAAATATGTTTATTTCTGAATTGAATACCTTGCAAACAAATTTCAAGTAGTTTCATATTCAGATCACAAGACCTACAATATTTCGAGGCAACAGGTTGATAACACACAAGGAATTCACTTAGAGGAAAAGATGGTCAGGATAAGTGAGGTATAGGGAAGGAAATTCCTTTACCCAAATCTATATTATTGAAAGTATCTTAAAATACCTGTTGTAATAATTTTACTAGTCAGTGTAACGCTATTATGACATGGAAAGGTAATAACCTAGGGGGTTTTGTGCTGACGGTTCTAAGCAAAATCAAAGGATATCATAGGAACTTTGGAATCCAATGGTTGAATTCACAATGGATCAAGAAGGAAAATATGTAAGACCAGGAATAGGTCGAAATTCAACTAGAATAGGAAGTATACCAAATGTAGGTCAAGCATGATTATACAATGTTCACCATGAAAAATATGATGGAATTTCTCATAGATCATGGAGTTTAATTACAATGAAATGAAGATGACATAGCTAGCCAAGGGAAACAGTTAAAATATTTTCAATTTAACCTAAGCCAACAATAACTAGGAACTCTTTCTTCTAGAAATTCAATTAGTCACATTGTTAATGACCTACCTAATTTAAACGTACCTTTTCCTATTCAGCGGATGAAGAAATATATCATGTTGATATCTCAAATCCATAGTTTTAGTATAAGATATACATTGTAAATGTTATAGGATTTTAGAAACTTTCAAAAGAATATATGTATCTAAACATATAAACTTAATAGTAAATTGGTTATATGCTCTATTTAGATTGCAATACAAGCAAAATAATATCTATAATCTAAGACAACATTTTTGGAAATTTTACTATATGAACTCACTCCATATTATAATTATAACATATATCATAATCAATTTTTTTATAAATCACTCCATATTATAAATAACACATATGTCATAATCAATTTTTTATAAATATTAAATTTATATAAAATGAAAAAAAATAGTTTTTATAAATATTTCTTTTAATGGTTAAACAAAACCAAAAAATTGATTTTTTCACATAAATATCCATTAATTTTATTTCCATTTAAAAATTTTGACCTTTTTGTTTTGAATAAATCTACCACTCAAATAAATAGCCATTTATTTTATTTAATTTTATTTCATTTTCAAATAAATATCCATTAATTTTATTTAATTTATTTCCATTTACGTTATTAGTGTGTTTCAAAATTCATTTACATTAGTGTTGTGTTTCACACATGTTTTTATTTTGTAATATTTTTAACCTATCAAATTACATTTATATAATTTTGTGATTAAAAAAATGTTGTATTGACTATATATTATCATTATTATATGTTAAATATCATTTATAAAAATTTGTGTTTTTATTTATTTATTGATGTTATATTATTATTATTTTAGGCTATGCATTTTTTTAGGTTTAGTTATAATAATATAAATTTATTTTAATTATAAATCTAATAAATGGGGAGAGGCATTAAATTTCTTAAAGTGTAATTTTCTTTAATTACAAAATATAAAAAAATTGTGCTTCCAACTATTTAATCCAATTCTAATAAATATTTATTGGATTCAAATGAATCTTTACAAAATCTATTAAAATGTAAAACAATGTTAAAATGTAAAATAATGATTGTTGGAATGCTATAACAATAACAATAACAATTTAATTTTCCATTATATAATATATAAACATTTTCTATTATTATTTAAAACTATTTATAATATGTAAATTATTGATATTGAAATAGTTTAGTTAACATGGCCGTTGGGATATTTTATTTATGGATTACATTGTCCACTTTATTTTTATTTTATTTTATTTAAAAGCATATATAGTTTGAATATAATATTTATTTAGTTTACTTATACTCTTAATTAAACAAGAAAATTAAAAAATAATAAAAAATAATAAAAATAAAATCAAACTAATTTAAATATTTTAAATTAAGTGAAAATGGTTTCTTATTTTAATATTGTTTCTCTGTTTTTCTTAACCTAGTCAAGTATATCTGTTTTTATAGCCATTTTCTTTTAGCTGTTAGAAGGCCCATCTCCCTATTTAACTTACAACTATGACATGATTCTTCATTTTGTCCTAATGATGAACCATGCAAGTTGGTTTGAAACCACGTCGACCAATATGATTCCTCCGAAAATGTTTCTATTACTCAAAATATGTAAATGATTGATATTGAAATAGTTCAGGTTACGTGACCATTGAGATATTTTGTTTATGGATCACATTGTCCATATTATTTGTTTTTAATTAATATATTTTAAATACATTTAGATATTACTTAATTTTACACATTGAAATATTTTATTTGTAATGTATATTAAAATTTTTAATTATTATAATATTTTTTATATGCCATATATTAATTTTATATTAATAATTAAATAAATTGCATATCTCCCTCTTATTTTTTTTGTAAGTCAGAAGTATATAAATTATAATACAAAATATGTTACAAAAAATCTGCCATTGCAGATCGAGGTCTGAGAAAGACAAGTTCACAGACACAAGACCCTGACCGTTCAGACAACAAAAACTACCCGCACACCACGCAGGGTGGCCAGACTAAATAGCGATTACATATTACAAAGACACCAACAAAAACTTAGACTGCGACATAGTTACATTAAAAAAGATTTCAGAAAAATACTGCATTTGACTGAATGCGGTAGATTAAACAGTGGCAAATTACTGCGGTGGCATCCCAAACCGGCTGACAGTGTCCAGACCCTGCTCCAAGACATGCTTATCTACTCTTGCCTGCATGGAATGATAGTCATGAACTTCCTTCGAAGTTGCCTGCTGCTGACCATCATAGAGCGGAGGATCCGGGCTTAGCGTCTGCCTTAGAAGTTTAATGAGCAGAGTCAGCTTTTTGTTTACAGACTCCGCCACCTCATGCACTGCCGAGATTTTGAGATCCAATGTCTTATAGATCTCGTACAGACTATTCAGTTGAGCCTCAGAGAGGGAGTCCTCCCTTTTAGAATGCTGCTTCTTTTCTTCCCTAGAGTCTAAGGCTCTCGCTAGCAGGGTTTTAATCCTCCAGCTTTCTGCCTGCGTACGCACGAACTGTGTTGCTCGCTTGGAGGCTATGCCTGGGTCCTTCAGCCAGTCGACCTCCCCTGCAATGTCTTCCTCTGTGCGCGGCAATTCCTCCTCCTTAACTAAAGCTTCCATATCAGCAATCTTTCGCTTATTCTTCGCCGCAGTTCGGGTCTCATACATCTTCTTCGCTGTTTGAAGCTCCCGGTTTGCAGTTAAACTTCTGCAGCTTCCCGTCTCCATAATGCTCCCACTGTCCTTCTCTTGATGACCTGATCGCAACCAAGAAATACAGCAACCCAGAGAGATACCCGGAGAAAATGTAATGGATCTAGTGCCTTGGCTGGCTAATAAATAACCTTTCTCCGTTAGGTTGCTCATGATACGCTTGTCCTTTCGAAGCGAAGTGGTAGTACTATCACCATAAATTTTGAGGAGAGCCGTGAATCCCAAGTGATGCCTCCAGATTTTAAAATGAATGTTGTTGTTTTCTTCCTGAGTGCGTTCGTGCCAAGTGTCCCTCCTTATTGAGATGCAGCAGTGATGGACTCTGCGGCATAACCTGTCATAAAACCATTCTATCTCCGCCCTTTGTTGCCATAAATGTTTCCGCTGCGCCTGTCCTTTCGTTCGGCGCCAACGATCAAAACTCATCACATTTTCGGCCAGTCCCATCATGCGTTGCCGTGAATCCCTACCCTTTACAGGTCACGCCTGGTCTGTGTTGCCTAGGTCTTGCTGGGCCAGCTGTAAGCACTTTTCCTTAAGGCTCGGACAGTCCACCTGTTGCCAACAACTGTCCCATTCCCCTTCTTGGTTATCAATACCAAAGTTTGCCAAGTAATCCGCCAGCCCATTAGCTTTACGTCTGACCGCCTGAAAGACTAACCCGTTCATTCCAGCAATCAACTCTGCAATATTCTCCGTCACCTTGGCTAGCCTCCAGTGTTTCGTGGCTCTGCTTGCCTTAGTACCTCCATAGATTTTCTTTGCGACTGAGATAACCAGAGACGAATCGCCTTCCACTATCGCCTTGCTTGTCTGTAGATTCTTTAGGATTCTTAGCCCCTGCTCTAGCGCCGCGAACTCCATCTCGTTGTTCGTGCTTTCTCCCAGCTCTCTGCAATAGATATGAAGAATTTCGCCAACCTGGTTCCTTATAACACCTCCTATACCTGCCAGCCCGGGGTTTCCTCTAGACGCACCATCAAAATTCAGCTTCAAACCTCCCTTCGGCGGGCAATTCCATCTATTGGCCTCCGGATTTGGTTGCTGCTGGTGTCTCGGCATCGTAATGCTGTGGATAGCTTCCAATTGAAAGCTCTTCAGGATAAGTAAGTCTCGATCTGATGGCTTTTCTTTAGGATCCACTTTACATTTTGTCTGAATTAACTGTTTGATGTTTGTTAATATAGTTTCTTTGGAATGCTCCGCATTTCTATATTCATCCTGTAATATTCTTCTATTGTGTTCTTTCCATATTGTCCACAATAAGAAGCCTGACAAAGTTTTCCAGATGCTGTTGACTCTTTGGTTATTGGAGAAGTTACTTTGCCAATTCAGGATGGTATTATGTATTGATCCTCTGTCTCTGTTGGAATCTCTGAGAATTCCCTCCATCCAATTCCATAGGTGATTCGCCCACTCACAAGAATTAAACAAGTGGTTTATTGTTTCTTCTTCGACTAAGCACATTGGGCATCTGGAAGGTCCATTGAATCCTTTTTTGCGTAAGTTATCCCAAGTTAGGGTTTTGTTTCGCATCAGAAGCCAGAGGAAAGTCTTAATTTTCGGCCAAAATAGGTTGTCCCATACCTTGTTGCACCAGGGCACTGCCTCCTCCTGTTCAGCCTTTTCTATTATGTCCCTTGCTTCTTTTAATGTGAAGTTACCACTCCCTTTCATACCCCATCTCAGCTGATCTTCTTCTTCTGTCTTCCGAATCTTTCTTTTTAGTAACTGATCATTGACTTGCTGTATGCTTTCATTTCTTTCAATGTTGTTGCCGCAATTGAGTATTTGGATCCATGCTGTTCTGATTCCAGTAATGGTGGTCTCTGTTCCTACCTTCATTTTGGCTGAATAGTTTGAGAGAGGATAGTTCTGGGGTACCCAGTTTTGGGAGTTGCTGCCAGGCATCTTCCCAAAACAGGGCGAGCCTTCCATTGCGTATTTCCCAAAAGCTATTCTCTTGCACTAAGCTCCGGTTTTTTCTCGCGAGGTTCCAAATGGGTGAGCCCTCCGGGACCTCTTGCAGTCTTACAAGATCCTGATTGTTGCAGTCGGGAATGTATTTTTCTTTCCAATGTCTAGCCCACGGCAAATTGGGCTCTTTAATCCATCTCCACCATAATTTTGCACCACAGGTCATGTTGACGATTGAAGGATCCACAAGATTTAGTCCCCCCATAGATTTCGGCTTGCATAACTTATTCCAAGCTACCAGCGCCCATTTTTTCTTATCCCCATTACCATTCCATAGGAAGGATCTCTGTATGGTTCTAATTTGCTGTAGAATCCCCTTGGGTGCTGGTAGCATAGATAGTAAGTACTGTGGTATAGCCTGTAACACAGCCTTAGTTAGGATTAATCTGCTAGCAAAGTTAAGTGCCCTGTGCGTCCAATGTTTACATTTTTTCTCCATGTTGGCTATAATCTTCTCCCAGTGCACTTTCTGCCCAAGTTTGAGAGTTAGGGGAGCCCCTAGATACTTCGATGGTAGATTGCCTATCCTGAATCCAAGAAGTCGAGACAGATGAGCCTGAATATTTGGATGAGTATGGAAGAAGAAGATCGTCGATTTGGAGAAATTTATTTCCATTCCTGATGCTTTGCTAAAAAGATCTAAGATATTCCTGAATGCCAAGGCCTCTTTTACTGTGGGGATTCCGTGTAACATGGTGTCGTCCACATACTGTTGATGAGTGGTGGTAGTTAAGGAACGTATTGGTTGAAGACCCTTAATAGTTCCTTCAGCTTTCTTCTTGGCTATGATTCTGCTGAGACCCTCCATGAGGATGACGAAAAGGAAAGGGGACAAAGGATCACCCTGTCTTATTCCACGCGAGGGTGAGAAGGGTTCAGAGGGAGCTCCATTAACAAGGATCGAGAACCTTGTGGATTTGATGAGGGCTAGAATCCAGCTGATCCATTGCCTGCAGAAACCGAAAGCATCCAATATAGCTTCTAGGTACCTCCAGCTCACCTTGTCATATGCTTTTGAAAGATCGAGCTGCATTAACATCCCTGCTTCTTTCCTTGAGTGGAGGGTATGGATCATCTCCTGAGCAAGGAGGATATTGTCTAATATCTGCCTTCCCTCGACATAGCCCGATTGCTCTGCTGAAATGATGCCCGGAAGAATCGGCTTCAATCTATTGGCTATGACTTTTGATATTATTTTATAAATGACATTGCAGAGGGCAATAGGTCTGAACTTTTCAGGGGTATTGGCTTCCTCAACCTTAGGTATGAGCGCTATAAAGGTTGAATTAATGGATTTTAGAATTGTTCCAGAGCGTCTAGAGTCCTCAACAACATCCCATACTTCCTGCTTCACAATGTGCCAACAAGCCTTGTAAAAGTTGATGGTGAACCCATCCGGTCCTGGGGCTTTGTCGTTTGGCATGCTTTTCACAGCTTCCTCCACCTCTTCTAATGTGATTTCCCTGCAGAGGGCCCAGTTCTGATCAGAGGTGATAGATTTGGGTATGGATTTTAGAAGTTCCTTGATGGCTTCCTCTCTATTTATCTGCGGTTCCTGTGCTATGGAGTTGAAATGTTCTTGGAGCAGCGCTGATATATCGTGGTGGTTCTTCAGTGGCTCCCCATCTTTATTTTTTATCTCAAGAATTTTGTTTGCACTTCTGTAGTCTAGAGCAGATCTGTGAAAAAATTTGGTATTCTGCTCTCCTTCTTTTAGCCATTGAATTCTTGATTTTTGTTTCCAGAGAGTTTCTTCTTGCCTACATCTATTGTGCCACTGTTGAGTTAGAAATTTCTCCTGCTCCGCAGATTCCTCATTACTGTTCCCAGCTGCCCAGTCTTTGTGAATCTGTTCCAATTTCTCTTCTATTATGGTTTTCTCCTTAAAGATGTCCCCAAATACCGTTCGGTTCCACTCCTTTATCTTATCTTTGATAATTCTTAACTTCTTCTGCAGATTAAACATTTTGGAACCTTTGCCTTCCAGGGGTTCTGACCACCATTTCTCCACCAGCTTGAGGAAGTTAGGGTGATCCAGCTGAATGGTTTATTCCTTGGTGTACCCTGAACCGCAACTGTGATCGAAATTGGCCAATGGTCCGATCCTCCACTTGGAAGGATGTCTGACTCTACGGTGATGCCATCCATTATGATATTTTCAGAAATCAAAAATCTATCCAAGCGAGAGGCAATCATCCTTTCTCCCCCTCTCCTGTTATTCCAAGTGAAGTTGCCACTCTTGGGGAGAATGTCTACCATTTTGACATTATCAATGAAACTTGTGAAAGCCTCCGCATCCCTATTAAGTTTCCTTAGACCCCCTCTCTTCTCCAGAAGGGTTGTTATCATGTTGAAATCTCCCCCCAGAATACATTTGGACATTGGATATCTAGCAATAAGTCTATATAAGGAATTTAAGAAACTTATTTTATCTTCTGTTCTTTGTGGTCCATATACATTAACACATAAGAATGATTCAGAATTACCTGTGGGTTGAACTTCCACAGCGATGAAGTGTTTGTTCGCTTCTGCAGAGATCACCTGAATATCTCTTGTGTCCCACAGCGTTGCTAGGCCGCCTTCTCGGCCCTGACTTTCAACTTCTAGATAGTTTATGTTCCTTCCGATCTTCTTGCTTATCGTGGCCATGCTGGAGCTGCTGCATTTGGTTTCTTGTAAGAACATGATTTCCGGTTTGTATTTCTGAAATTTGCGCTTCAATATTCTGTGCTTTGCTTGGCTATTAAGCCCTCTTGCATTCCATGATTTGATCTTCATGACTAACTTTTGGTTTTATTGATATGTCAGGAAGGTGCTGAGCGCCTTCATCTTCCCTGAGTTTATCATTATCATACCTAGCTCCTGCAAAGCTTCACCACTTGTCCTTCGGCCTCTTCTTTTCTTTTGTTTGGAGCTGGATGAGTTCCATAGAAGACTCTTTGAATGGATGCCATTACCTCTTGCTATACCTAGCTTCCTGTTCTGCCTTTCTAAATCTGCTTTCTGCCGTGCTATGAACAAATCATTGACCTTCTTGATTTCTTCCTCCGGTACATTTTCTATGCCTTGAGTTTTCCAGTTCTCAGCTATAACTGGTAGATTCATCCCTTCCTTGGCTACTACCTCCTCCAGCTCGAAATCCTCGCTTCCTCCATCGCTGGTTAGCATGTCTGGTCCTCCTCCGGCTCTTCTGGTCGCTCCTGCATTTGGACTTCGTTGGTGTTCTTGTCCTCTTCCGCTTCTTTCCTGGTTCGTTCTTCCTCTTCCTTACGCCCCTTATTTGATGTTAGGGTTCTGTGCCCATCCTCTGAGTCTGTTTCTAGATCCAAGATTTCAAAGGTATTACTGTAGTTGTTTCTGTCTGTTCCTGCTTTGTTTATTCTTCTTCTATTGGCTCTCTGCCTTGACTTTGGTGTTATGAAGTTATCTTTGCCTTTGTTTACCTGCTCTGTTTTAGTGTCTTCTTCCTTCCTGTTCATTGGACATTCCCTTATTAAATGTCCATGTTCATGACATTTACGGCATCGAAATGGGATCTGCTCATAGTCTATTGCCTGAAAGTAGTCTTCATCCCTGTATTCGAGCCATAGCCCCTCATGCAGTGCCCCCGATACATCCATTTCTACACATATTCTTGCGCATGAGGTGTATTTCTTTTGCAAAGTTGCCTCCGAGGCTTTGATAAAAGTTCCCAGCTGATCTCCAATTTGTTTTAGAGCATTCAGACCCCAATAATCTATTGGGAGAGAGAATAAACGAATCCACACTGGAACTTGAGTAAAGGATTCTTTTTCTGGAGCGAAGTTTGATTTCCATGGTCGCATGTACAGACCAGCAGAAGCCATGAAATATGGGCCTCCATCAAAAATCCTATCCTTATCTTCCAGGTTGGTAAACACAACTGTGAAGAAACCTTTGGCTCCCAAGTGCAGTTTGACATCCCCTCTGGGCTTCCAATGCTGTCTAATCCATTGACATAAGGCCCTTTCAGTTGGCCACATACCCATAAACTTGCATATGACTGCATGTTCTGTCATGTGCTCTCGGTAAGCTTGAATCTCCGGATCCGTGATTACAACCCTGAGATTGTCAGTTTTTATTGGTTTGCAGATCCCGTTCGTTGTTGGTTGTCTATTGGGTCTCGAGCTTGTGTCCCCTTTCTTTTCTTTATTCTCCCGCCTGTTTTCTTCGTTCCCCCTACCTTCTTCTGATTGTCTTTCCTTGTTTTCTGTCAGTTTTTGTCCTGAAGTGTTTTTATTTTCACTATTTTCCAGACCCTCATCCTCTGTTCCTTTGACCTCTGTATTGCTGTCTAGTTCATTGTCTTCCACTTGTTTTTTCTTCTTGTTTGTCCCGCCACTCTGCTTGAAATCGTCATACCCCGAGATCCTGACTCCTTCCTTCACGTTCTTCCTCTGTTTCTGCATTATTATTTGTTTATACGTAGGGGTCCCAATGGACCCCTCTGCACCCATCCGGACGGTCAGCTCTTGACCCTTTCTGAACAGTGCTGCTATCCGAGATCTGTGCACTTCCAGGTCTGAAGCAATTTCAGTGTTTCAGAAACCCTCGTTTCGCTCCTGCTCTCCTTCGTGAAAAAAATAGATTCCTCTCCCTCTTATTATTCTTATTAAGAAAAATTGAATATTTTTAATTTGAATTTTTGCATATTGAAATATTTTATTGTGGTTCCTATATATATACATATACATATTTATGTTTTCTTTAAAATTGATATTAAAATAAATTTGTTAATATGTATTATAACTTATTTTTATATTCAATTGAAATGTGAAGATGTAAATAATATCATTTTTTAAAATTATTTTAAAAGAATTTTAAAAGTTGATATAAAATTATCTTATTTCACATAGACATGAAAATATTTTATTTCACACGGGCATAAAATATTTTATTTATCATTGAGAGTGAAAGTGAAATATTTTTACCATAACTCCTTCCTCATGGGTTGTAATATCAACAACCAACAAAGTCAACACACTTAAAGTGAGACTATGATTTATTATAGTGGACATTGTTTTTTAATTTAAAAAATGTTTTATGTTTATTTTAAAAGGAATAGGTGTCCACATTGAGCACATAAGAAATGACACATCACACTCACACTGGGTTGTAGAATGAGCCTAGGTATAATAAAGTTGATATATTATAATAAATATGAAGTGGGTGAGACTTCATTTTCACGGCCATTGCCACTTGAGCTACCCCATGCGGATTTATTTATTTAATTTTATAAATTCAAATTTAAAATAGCAATAATTTATTTTTAAAATCAAAACTAAACTAAACACCTAATTTATATAATATTTTTTTTTTTTTGGTAGAACAAGTAACTCATAACATTATCGTTTCCTCATGAGATGACTGAGTGGTTGGCACAGTGACATGTTATCCCCTTTACTTGGTTTATTACAACTATATTGAGCAATTATTATTATTATTTTTAAATGTTATGTTGCCATATTAAGCATTCAAGTATATATATTTGGAAGTAGAAAGCACCTATGAACATAATTTTTTCTTTTTTTTACTTTCAATTATTTTATTTATTTGTTACTCTATTACTTTATTTATATAAAATCATTTTATTTAATTAAGGCATTGAAATATTTTATTTATGATTTACATTATTTTTAAAAATGCTAAATGTCAATTTCATATTGAGCATGAAAGTATTTACAGATATACTTTATACTTGGTTGTAAAATGCACCTTTCATGTAATGAAATGATTCATCTCTCCTTTTCTTTTTTTCCAAAAAAAAATTTCCATCATAAAATTACTAGAAGAAAACTGATCATTGAAATAATAACCCTATAGGCATTGATGTTGCCTCTTTGCAAAAATGGAACAATGACAATTATTTGAGATAAGATAAGGTTGATGTCTTTCTAAGTTCCACCAATTATGACTCATATTCTTATCCTTCCTCTATATATATATATATATATATATATATATATATATATCTATATATATCCCTATGACTCAAATTCTTAATTTTATATTATCATCGATCAGGGTGTTAGAATTGAGACAATGGAGGAGGTGGGGAGCCCACCACCCTCTTATCTCCCATCACATTTAATGAGGGGGTGGGTGTGGCCACCCCACCCTATGCATTCACACATGAAGATAAGTATTACCTCCTTTCACAATCACATGGAATACTGCTCTTCATTTGAGAGCTCTTGGTTGGGAGACCTTGTTTCCATGTTTAACTGCCACACTTGCAACATCCCCCCACAACAAGTGGGATAATTCCCCTATGAAAAGAGTTATGTGGGGTTCAAACCTAGCTACTATGGTTTAGGGTTGTACGCAAAGCTGTGCATTTCCACTATGGTGTGGAGGATGGCATATTTCCATGACCAAAGTTTGACATGCATGGTAATTCCTAGAGGTTTAGTCTTTGGGGATGCTGATTTCTAATACTTGTGCTGGATGATGAGCAACAATAAGGACAGAAGGCCAAGGACAACAATGGAGGAGCTCTTTAGGACACTGGTGGTAATTATAATGATAACTTGAGCAGGGGAACCTTCGTGACAACCATAAAATCATCCTCACAATAATGTAGGTTCAAGCTCGATGATTCATCCAATACTGGGCAATTCATCTTATGTTTAATTCCTTATGCTTTGTTGACTTTCTTAACAATTTAGCTTCTATTTAGCGATTTCTAGTATGTAGTGCTCAAAGGACAGTGGGGGTGAGCATTAGTTTTGGTCTCTCTATCTCTTTGTAGCGATTAGACCCTACATAGAGTCCTTCATTTACCTCCCCTTAGTTGCTTCATCTCACAATAGGATGACACAAAATCCCCTGACAATTCAAGTTTTCCTGGGTTTTATTTCCACTTGGTTCCCTATTTTATCGACCCCTTAGCTTTTGGGTTTTCTAGGTGATATTTTTATCTTGGTTCCTGGCAACTCAACATAGTATGCCCCATCAGAGGATGTGCCGTTGTCACGGGTCTAGTGGTCATGGTCCTAAGGGGCAACTGTGATCCCAAACCCATGCTCAAGATGCAATAAACATTTTTCACTCTTCCACTCCTCTAGAAATCAAAGAGGAAATTTGTCAGCTTGAAGCCTTGTCAACAAATGAACACCACACCTACTCAAATTACAAAATTCAAGTTGAATTATCCAATTGGGTTCTTGAGCTTGGACATACCAGGGGAAGACAGAGCCAATATTTGAATTTGTTGAAAAAATGTAGCAAGAAAGGCTCAATTTGACTTTAGCCTTAGTCAAATTGAGTAAATCGAATTTACACACCAACAGGACAACTTGGAGGTAGTTAACTAGTGTGACATGGATCTTGTCACTCAATTAGTTCAGTAAATTCGAGTTAGGGGCTTGGAGTTCAAGTTATGCATGTGTTGATTGCTAAATTTTAGCAATCTAGTTTAATTATTTTAGTTGTATTCAGTTAACTAACCTCTAACTATTCATAGAGTTCGTTGAAGGCCAGTTTTGCAGTGGGACAACAATCTAACTCAGAGACATGCCAATTAACTGATCAATCAGCCCAAAATAGCTAATGCATGCATGGAATTTGAATTGCTCAGTGAAGTGGAACAAATAAGGCCAGTGTAACATGAGTTGTATACTAGTTTGAGTGTACAATTTTTGCATGAGTCAGGAGATCAATCCTTGGGAATTGCACAAGAAAATAGGAGGAAATTCCTATCTTTTAGGAGCTAATTTCCTCAGGAATTATGCAAGGAAATAGGAGGCTAGATGAACAGATAATTGGATAAGTGTTGGCCAAAGTTTCTCATTCAACAAAGAGCATTTATTATTTTGCAGGTTGTGCTCCGAGCTGGAGCAAGCAATTGTAATAGTTTCGCTATTCAAATGATTAATGCAAAGAGGCTTGTGGGGTTTTCCCCAGTTGGTTTCCCCTAGAAATCACTGTGTAATTGTGGTTTTACTTGTTGCATATCTATGCATGTTGTTCTAAATTGTGATTTCCATTCTGTAGATTAGTAGAGTAGAATTGTATCTCTTATTTTTCAGTTTGAAATCTTGAGAAATTGCAATTTCTATCAAATTTATATTTGGTATCAAAGACCTGAAATCACATTAGAACTAGTATTTCGAACTTTTCTCTTAGGAATTTTGAATTTGTAGCTTCAATGCAACAATTTTTATTTATAATCCGGAGAATGTCTTTCAACAAACTTAGATTGGAGTATGCCCTAGAGGGTAGCTCGAATTTCATAGCATGGAAGGATGGAATGGAAGAAGTTCTCGATGATAATGGTGTGTTAGAATATGTTAAAAGTGACATTGTAAAACACCAATAGTTTGATGCACAAAAATTATCCCAATGGAGGAAGGATGTTGCAAAGGATAGGATAATTCTTTTGGAAGGTGTGAGAGATCATGTGGTCTCAAATATCCATGGCAAAGGGACACCATTTTCTATGTTGAAGGCACTGAATGAGCTATTCAAAAATTGGAGTGATCATAGAAAATTGGCTCTGAAAGACAAACTTCGAAACATAAGAATGATACTATTCCACAATATCTCTCCATTTTTACATAAGTTTGAGATGAGCTTAAAGTGGTTGGATTGAATGATGCAGAAGATGACTTGGTGAGCCTATCGCTTCTAGGAGGAGTAGGAGGTGAAACACTGGCTTCATAATTTGAATTAGACTTCACCCTAATAACATGCATGGACAACACTATTATGGGGAGTGTGTGGTACCTTGATTTTGATGCCTCATTCCATATGACATGGTCTTTAGCCTAAAGGAGAAGGATCTCTGTATGAATATCGAAATGGGGGATGATGGGAGGTACAATGCTACATGAATTGGTACTGTTACCTTTGAGAGGGAGAAAACCTCACCTCTTCGCCTCAAAGATGTTATGTTTGTACCTGGGTTGAAGAAGAACCTGATCTTTGTAGTACTATTGGAGGATAGAGGCTATGATGTTATTTTTAGAAAAGGGAAAACCTTTTTGAAATACATATCTATCAGGAAAGTGAAGCAGATAAGGGTTCAAGTGAAGAATCTATACAAAATTGAGGTTGGATATTACAATTCATTGCATAGTAAGGCTAAAAAAGTGCAGATTTGAGATGTTGGAGAACTCCGGAAAAGGAGATTGGGTCATCTACACCATGGTGCCTTAAAAACCATTCAACAAATTTCCACCAATCTCCCTCAATGCTACCTTGACCAACAAGATGTCTGCAATGGTTTCACATTGGGGAAATATGTCAAATCCACTTTCCATGACTGAGATAGTAGAGAAGATGCAATCATGGAGTGAGTCCACTTTGATGTTTGCATACCCTTTTCTACAGTCTCCACAACAAGCATAAGTACTATGTTATTTTTATTGATGATTTTTCTAGAAAATGTTGGATCTTCTTCATGTAGAAGAAGGATGAAGTTTTCTAAAAATTTGTTGAATTCAAAGCATTGGTTGAGAAGGAGGCTGGGAAGAAGGTGAAGGCTCTTAGGGGAAACAATGGAGGTGAATTTGTTTCGCTCGCCTTCAAGGATTTTTGTTCCAAAGAAGATATTTGTAGAGAACTGATAGCACCCTATAACCCACATGATAATGGGGTAGTTGAAAGGAAGAATAGGAGCATAGTGGGAGAAACAAGATACATGTTGCATGATCAAGGGCTGCCATTAAACCTATGGGTAGAGGCATGCAACACCACAGTCTACTTGTAGAACCAGAGTCCTCATAGGATACTTGGAATTATCACACCGAAGGAATATTTATCTGGGAGAAAGCCTAATGTGTCTCATTTTATAATTTTTGGAGCTTCAATTTATTGCCATGTCTCCAAGGAATTGAGGAAGAAGCTTGAGGCTACAATAGATTTGGGAGTTTTTGTAGGATACACCGAAACTCCACACAATTACCAGGTGTATTTACCTTCACTGAGGATGACAATTGTGAGGAGAGATGTCAAGTTTGATGAGGAGAAGGCTATGAGATGCTCTCTAGAATGAGAGCTGAGTATCCCACCGGAGCAAGAGATTCTAGCTCTAAAGGAGGAGCCTCATCATGAGCTTTAAGAGGTTATGGAGTAGCCACATGCACCAGAGAAGACAAGAGGTAGAGTGGAGGCACCCACTTAACCAGAATATTCCAGAGAGGGGAGAAAGAGAACCAAAGAAGCTGATAGATTGTTGTAGGATGCTAGGGAGAATGTGGGAGCCCCTACATCACAACGTAGGTAGAGGAGGTCACCTGATAGGTACATTAGGTACATGGATATAATGACATAGCTCATTGAGATACAAACTTATTCATTTGAGGAAGTAGTTTCTCAACCTGTTTGGGTTGATGCCATGGCGCAAGAATATAAATGTATGGGAGGAGGTGCCAAGACTAGAAGGGAAATTAATGGTTAGTTCCAGAAGGATCTACAAAGTGAAGCATGCAGTTGATGGGAGAATTGAGAATTACAAGGCCATATTTTTGGCCAAAGGATTCTCTCAGGTAGAGAGAGTGGACTATGAGGAAACTTTTGCACCAGTTGCAAGATATTCCTCAATCAGATCCATTTTAGAATTGGCTATGTAGATGGGGTGGAAAATCCACCAGATGGATGTGAAGACCACATTTCTCAATGATGTTGTTGAGGAGGAAATTTACATAGAGCATCTAGAAGGATTTTAAACATATGATCAAGAGTCACATGTGTGCAAACTCAGGAGAGCATTGTATGGTCTCAAACAGGTACCCCAAGCATAGTACACTTGATTTGACAATTATCTTAGTGGATTGGGCTTCACCAAAAGTGAAGCAGATGCAAACCTATATCATATTGTGGTAGATGGTAAGTTTCTTATTCTAGTTTTGTAAGTTGATGATTTAATATTTACATGTGATGAGAAAATGATCTGCTCTTGCAAAGAGGATATTGCAAGGGAATATGAGATGAAGGACATGGGCTTAATGCATAAATTCCTTAGGATAGAAGTATGGCAAGGTGATGGTGAATTGTTTGTGTCTCATGGGAAGTATGCCTTTGAAATACTTTAGAGATTTCACATGTAGAGTTGTAAGCCCATGGACACACCTCTAGCTACAAACTAGAGGAAGGAGAATGCCACTTCAGGTGAAGAGGTTGATGGTACCATTTACAGGAAGTTCATGGGGTCTTTGATGTATCTTGTGAACACAAGATCTAACATGTGCTATGTAGTAAACCAATTTAGTCAAGCTATGGTGAGGCCTACCAAGATGTATTGGAAGGCAACAAAACATGTTTTACGTACCTTAGCGACACTACCAAGTATGGATTATGGTACATGTGGACAGAGGGAGTGAAGCTTCAAGGCTTCACCGATGCAGATTGGGCAGGGAGTCCATCGGATAGGAAACATACTTTAGGTGCTATCTTTAGTGTTGGGTTTGCAACTATTTCCTGGTACAACATGAAGCAGAGGTATGTGGCGATCAACTTAGTAGAGGTTTAATACATGGATGCAAGTCAAGCAACATGTCAGGCCATATGGATGAGGAAAATAATTATGGATATTTTCGATTAGGAGATGGGTCCAACAATGATATATTATAACAATTATAGTTCCATTAAGCTCTCTTAGAATCTGGTATTTCATGATAGGTCCACGCACATTGGTATCTTGTATCATCATTTGCATGATTGTGTGCAGAGGATAATTATGTTGCTATAGTACATTCCAACTTAGGAGAAAGACACTGACATCTTGACAAAGTGTCAAGAGGTAAATATGAATTCCACAAGTGCAGGATAGGGGTGGTGAAAAATTTCTTTCTTGCTAAGAGGGAGTGTTGAAAAAATGTAACAAGAAAGGCTCAATTTGACTTTAACTTTATTCAATTTGAGTAAATAGAATTTCTACATTAGCAAGACAACTTGGAGGCAGTTAACTAGTGTGACATGGCTCTTGTCACTCAATTATCTCAGTAAATTTGAGTTAGGGGCTTGGAGTTCAAGTTATGCATGTGTTGGTTGCTAGATTTTAACAATATAGTTAAGTTATTTTTATTTGTATTTAGTTAACTGACCTCTAACTATTGATAAAGTCAGTTGAAGCTCAATTGTGCAATGGGACAACAATCTAATTTAGAGATATGTCAGTTAACTGATCAATCAACCCAAAATAGCTAATGCATGCATGGAATTCGAATTGCTTAGTGAAGTGAAAGAGATAAGGGCAGTGTAACATGAGTTGTATACTAGTTTAAGTGTAAAGTTGTTGCATGAGTCAGGGGATCAATCCTTGGTAATTGCACAAGAAAATAGGAGGACACTCTTATCTTTTAGGAGCCAATTTCCTCAGGAATTGTGCAAGTAAATAGGAGGCTAGATGAGCAGATAATTGGCTAAGTGCTGGCCATAGTTTCTCATTCAGCAGAGAGGAGAATTATTCTTTTATAGGTTGTGCTCAGAGCTGGAGCAAGCAATCATAATAGTTCTCTATTCAACTGATTAATGCAAAGCAGCTTGAGGGGTTTTTCCCAATTCTGTTCCCCTATAAATCACTGTGTACTTGTGGTTTTTCTTGTTGCATGTCTGTGCATGTTGTTATAAATTGCGATTTCCATTATGGAGATTAGTAGAGTAGAATTGTGTCTCTTGTTTTTTAGTTTGAAATCTTGATCATTTGCAATTTCTATCAAATTTATATAGAACACCATTATCCTCCATTAGTAGATGAAGGCACTCTTGGAAACGGCCCCAAAAGAAAAGCATGAAGACTACAATCATATAATATCTTTCTTGAATTAAATCCAATGTGTTCAACACCATCAACACTCTTGTCTTACTAGTTTGGATGCTTGGATTGCTCACTTAGAAGGCCATCTCTGTGATAATTTTTCTTAGGGCTATATTGTTCTTTGATTTGATGATTGAAATTCATCATTTACATATATAATTCACCCCATAACATCATAAAATTATTCATATTTACATCATTATTTAGGAACATATGCAACTATACAGAAATAACAACATCATCATCAATGCAACGAAACATAAAGGAACAATAGAAGAAAATATTTCACACATATAAACACTAGGATTGGTCGGAGACCAGAGAAAAACATACTATAGGGAAAACCATTTCAAATTCTTCTTCTTATTAGATTGTCATTGACTGATTAAGAAAGAGAGAGTACAATGATCCATATCAACAACCATGAACCTAACTAGAAAAAGAAACTAAACAATATCCATGAGATGGAAACTAAAAATGCTAATACTCAAAACCCTGCTTCAAAAGCATGTAATCAACTTTCACTATCTGCAGTCAACTACTAAAACCAAAATCTAGATCCCAACCGCACAAATGATGTGATGTGCGTGTGGCTGAAAGGCTTGAATTGCAAGGATGATTTGGCCTGTGTACAGTTGCAACCGAAAATTATCTGTTACAAGCCTACAATTATGACCTAAAATCCTATACACATACAAGCTTCGAACCCTGCAATCTCAAACATGTGCAAGTGAACTTCCACAAACCATCTTAGATTTGTGCGTGCCAAAACCAAAGAAAGAAGAATAAAATAAATGGTTCATGATGATGCCCAAATGAGGGTCACTTGACTTGTATTTATAGCCATCCATGGGTGTCCAATTTATATTTTGGGTTGTCCTGATAAAATATGCACATGTGGGATTAAATACACTTTCCCTTGTCCAAATTGAGCACTTTAACAGTCAAAATTGTTCCTCTCAAAAAGAGGAATCTTGTCCCATGGTTGGAATTTGTCACTAAGTTTCCAAATTAACATTTCCTCTCAGCTAGGGAGGAATTCCAACTCATCATGTAATAATCACAAGTATCCTATGATCAAATCATATCTTGTCTCAAGTATCTCGTCATCAAATGTCATCACTGCTCATCTCGGTTCATCTTTGCTTATTACTACTCATCTCTTGATTGTTCCTACTCATATGCTGAACATTTTCGAATATAAAAGAAGAATAATTTGACATCGGAGGGGATCCGAAGCTACCAACCTCTATCAGATCAGAGAGCACATCTCAATTCGAAACAATATAAGGGAGCACATCTCAACCTAAAACCACATCAAGGAGCTTAGTCTCAACCCATAATTGCATAGGGGAGCATATCCCAACCCAAAAATCACATCGGGGAGCACATCTCAACCTGAAATCTCATGGGGGAGCAAAGCATCTTCAATCCATATCAACCAATAGGTGATATAGGGGAGCACATCTCAACCCATCCTATTTCCCACTGATCTTCCCAACAATGACCCTCAAGAGTCATGCGGTAGAACACCTGCATCATAATCTAAGCTTAGGTGAGATACTCGACTTACCAAATGTAAGGATCACACACCCACAAGCCTCCTTAACCCATTGGCCATACGGTTAGGGACAATCCTAACAAGCCCATATTATGGATATGATGCCATCTTGGGTATACTCTGCTAGACCAAGATAGGGGAGATACCCAAAAGACAAGGATTAGACACACCCTATGGCTGATAATAGGGGAGATACCTGACCTACTGCAAGAGTAGGGATCACACACACCTATTTTCTAGATTTCCCTCAACTCCAGGAGCCTTCCATCTTAATTCCACAACCTAGGAGCTCAGATAGAGGGAAAGAGTTGACTCAGTGTTCTCGATCTATCCTGCTTTCTGTAGAAAATCTCTTTGTAGATCATAAACATATCATCATGCTCATATCTGGTAATCATCATGTCTCAATAACAAAAATGTCCTATTCATACATGACATCAAATCAATTATTATATTAGAAAAAATATATTTATCACAAAAGGATACCTTATTCATCCTCCCTCTCATGGAGGAAGCAACCAGAAGCCGAAGCTTGTCTCGTACAACAACACTGACTGAAGATATATTAGTCCCATATATATACGAGATTCTCTGCCAAACAGATCCCACTTATTATTATTGCAATGTATCCCTGTTATATCCAAGACCTGCTCAAACAACTCTCCAAAGAGCTTCTTTATCCTACCTCACAGCTAGCCATGCCAACAACATCATACTCAACCTCAGTTTTGCTTAAAGCTACGGATTTCTCATCCCAAAATATCATGGTAGATCTCATAATGATCCAAAATAACATTAGTACATCCATGTAGTTACACATAATAGGAATAATATCTTAGACCAAACATTGATTGTCCCATGCAAATATCTTGAATAGAAACTCAATGAAAATGAAGAGGCTCAATCATGAATTTACTAAGATTTTATGCAAAACACACACGCGCGCGCACACACACACACACACACACACACACACACACACACACACACACATGCACACGCACACGCACACACACACACACACGCACATGCGCACGCACACACGTACGCACGTGCGTGCACACACACACACACACATGGACGGGTGTTCACATGAAACATCAGTTCTTCAATAAACTATCGGTTTCCAAGTTAGGATCAACAATATCTCTTCATATCTTATTGAAATTCAATTAGAGTGTCCAAGGATTCAAATTTCCACTTTTTTTAATAGCTTCACAATATAGATTTTTTTTTTCCAATCTTCAAAAAGCAATTCATCATGCCAGATTTGTCATCTCGAGCTTCAAATCCCCACTCCTTCTTACTTTGATCATTAGAGGCTCATTACCTATCAAGAATAGACCATAAGCATATAAAACCAAAATCTAAGTCATATCTTGGACCTCTTTTGAAGTAGAGGTTTGGATTGGAACATCTTCCTAGCTTCACTGATAACTGTCAATGCAATCATACAAAAATTGGGGGGCTTGCTTCATGCAATTCTTTCTATAGACATAATGCTTGACCAAAAAAATATTCTCAACCTTAAACAAATCAACACTGCACAAACAAATCAACTAAGTCATCATATCAAGCCTTAAATGACACATCAAAACTAATATCAAAGTCTTAAAGGTTTCTGCCAATAACAATGTAAAAAACTCTTTGGACGAGGTGTCAGGTGGATCTCTTATCCAAATATGAAGTCACGAATTCATCTATTTTCATGTCAAAAAATAGTTATTAAATCAAATTCCATCATGCCATCATAACATGAATTGTCATTAGATGCAAATGCATATACCAAGGATAAGTCACAACAATTTATACTTCAACCAATGTGTCAAATCCAAAGAAGCCAATACAAAATCAATGCAACATCAATCACTAAAAAAGTCACTATCAAGGAAAATCATTAGTCATCAAGTACCAAATAATATAAAAACTCTAACTTGTTATAACCATGAATTCAAATAATCGATAAGCCAAAACATATCTATGAACCATCAAGCATCATGTCAAAGTTCTAGAGCCTCATCAATCAAGCCAATATGCTTGCTAAGTTAAGCTAACAAGGAAAATCTTGTCAAACCCTTGCAATTGTTATCAAATTATGTCATATACTAACTTCAATGATCAAATCAAAATAACATACTAATATTCATATTCCGCCCCCCTCCAAACACAAGTTTAGTTAATATATTTACATTATTTATAGTAAATTTCAAAGTTCCCTGCTCATAGAACTTTCGTATTTATGCTCCATATCTATAGGGATGTCATACTCCAAGTTCACTTCTAATTTCATGCATGAGGCTTCAGATTTTGTGACCTACCGCTATAACCACACTCATATAACTTCTTCTGTGTAACTGGAGGCCTATAACTACAATGATAAGCTTGTTTCCGTGCGGTTGGGGCTTAGACTAAGGAAAACCCTCTCTTCTCATACCATAAGTAGCCACAAACCAACAACATCCGATATTTGTTTATTTATGTCAGAAAAATTCAATAATAAAAAATCTTATATTCATATAATCCAAATGATAATAGGTGCAGGGATCTTATGGAGAGTTTCTCCCTTTGAATGGGAAGCGACTTCAACCAACATCATCCTGCCTATAATACTTTTATTCATTATAAAAACTATTATATCATCAAATTATATCAGATTCTAAAACATATATTCATCATGGTCATAATATCTCAACATCAACAATTTCATCATCACATACGACATCAAACTTTCATCAAGGGTTAGATTCATATGAATAGGGAAGCTGATAAGTGTATCATCATACTTCAAGGATCATAATCACTTCATCGCTCCTTTATTATACTATTCAATCATCAATATAGGGCATCCAATTTTTCCATATTGTAAAAATTACTAAGATAAGGTCAACAACGAGATCCTGAACAATAATAATATTGTTACACTTCTATCATCATGTATATCATGCTTATCACAAACAATATCAATAATATCAAGCTATCATATGAACCAATGTACTAGCCTTATTTATGGGATTAGGAAATCCATAATGTCTAAAATGAAATATGCTTGCCAAATATCAAGAGCACCAATATATAAAAAATCAATGTTTCTATGTAGATTTACCATGACTTAATATAATGTAAGATACTTATCCAATACTAAGTGCACCATCTCATCATAACTATCATTAATCAAACTTTCATATGTATGAACCATTGTGAAGGTGAAGTTCGCATCATACCGTAGGGCTTACCTTGCCATCCAATATTGCAGCTGAAACATAACATTGAAATAAAACATAATACATACCTTGTAGCATTTAAATACATGTGAACCTTCTTATTTTACATAGGAAGCTGTATTACTTTGTCAACTTTTCATCAAGTGCCTCTTTTCCTCTTCCAGTGCTAGTTATTCTCTTCCTGCACTAGCCATGATCCTCAAGACACAAATAAAGAGAACCATGGAAAGATTAACGAAGATAAAGTGTAGGACGAGTGTAAATGAAGACTAGAATGTAGCTAGAAATTCTCCTGACCTAACCAACTAGAAGGTCAAGGCTAAGTGTAATGAAATTTCCAATTCAACCATCATAGTTTCTCTCGACCCGCAAACACAAAGATGTGAACAATTAAATGCGATAAAAGGTAATGTGCAAAAGAAAAGATAACAAATTGAATAACTTGCACAATGAACTGAAGGTCTTGGATAATTCCATAAAGATGTGCCATAACAAGTAATTGTAACAATGTCACAGTTTTACCTTTTCACGTAGAACAAAAAACAAACAGACCTCGAAAGCTTGCTGTAAATGTGCCTGCATTTTTGTTGACCTGATTAGAAAACATTAAAAAAAATCAAAGCTTATTATTTGAAAAAGGGCTTGCTAAGTAGGATCACTCTAACCATTCAATGATTAGATCTTGATATTCAATACAAACAATTTAAAAACCGTAAGAATCATGAGAAAATGAATTTTTAATTAAATCATTTGAATCACAAAGAGAATCTCCAATATTATGATCAAATTGGTCGATTAACATACAAGGTTCTCGATTCTTTATTGGTTCCCTTTGAATCAAATTATATGAAAAACCAAAAATATGAAAGCCTAGAGAATTCAAAACAATTGTTGACATTGTACATGCAGGAAACCAATTAATATACCAAGTTAACAAAAGATTGGAAACATGTGCCAAATCAAACCTAGTATTTGTGTCAACCCAAAGGTTTTGGTCTGGTGAAATACTTAAGCATGTGCAAGCACTCAAGTAGAGGTATTGTGCCAGAAACATGATTAACTTCATGACATACACGCAAGGGATAAAAATATGATCAATCTTGAAAAGTTTGAAGGGGAAAAATCCTCCGACCCAGAATGAGCTTTACCTTGACAACAAGAATGACTAGCTTTGAAACTGCAAGGATACATGAAAGATATGATCTCCAAACCTTGATCTAATACAAGGGATTCACATGAGAAATCACTAACCAAACAAGAATCTATTATCTGATCAGAAGGTCTATCTTGAGGATTAAGAAGATTAACTTGGAAACACTAAAAATCCTTTAAGAATGAACTTACAACCAGTGGATAGATGTTAAAGAAAGAACTATGCATGAAAATATGGATCCAACTTATTTTAAATATCTTGACTTGATTGTGAGAACTTAACATAACCGTCAACAAGGTTTGAAGTGCCTTCACTTGCTAACAGGTCTCTAAACTTTTTGATGATGGATCATCAAATTTGGATGGATTGGAAAAATTGACAAGTAAACATGCACCACAATCGTCAAATGTATCAATGAAAACATTATTCCTTACACTGGTTTGATCAGATTTATGGTTTAGCATATTAGACTCTTGATGGATAAAGAATTTAAATGCATTTATCAGAAAAATCCCTTGATCATATAGAGTTGGAACATCTTCATCTTGACTTATGAAATATTTACAATTGGATAGATCATGAATATTAGATTCAAGATTTTCATCCTCTGATTGTAGGATCACACCATCCTATACCTAATTACAATATTGACCATTTAGATAAATATTTTAAGAATTTAGAGGAACTACTAATATAACAGACTTATCAAACATATCTAGGTACAATGAATAGTGTGTTATAGGCGAGGAAGGATGAAAAGGCACAGGAGGGAGAGCACCAATTGTAACTAAACTAGATTGGACTTGTAAGGACAACATATCAATATCATTTTCATCAGTATAATGGTCAAAAACATGCATACTAATGTGACATTCAAATTGACTAGGATATACCAAAGATTCAACAACCTCACAACTTACTTCTTAAGACTTGATATATGAGGATGTATGAATTAGAGGAATTTCAAGATCATTATGAAATGAAAGCGCATCCCAACCCATGAATGGAGATGGTATACTATGAGAAACAGGTTCTGAATCAATAAATTGCAAATGTAAGTCCTTTAAAGAATAAGATACATCATCTAATGTACTTTGGCACTCATTGCCATATGTATCAGTGGGAACATGGATGTCATGGTGATGGTTTTCCAAAGTCTCTACTTGAATGCAAGGCTTAGAATCATTTGACAGGTTATCAAGACTACAAGATCGATGATCAACAAGAAAAGAAAGATTATAATCTTGAAATAGGGAAGAAAGATAACATATATCTTCAACACTTTTCTCCTCTATATGTGAAATACAGTTTCCTTGTTCTTGATTACTGCTTGAAACAATAGTTGAACGTCATTAAGATTTGAAGTGGGTTGATCAAGCGGACTAAGGAACAAAGAATCAAGAAAGATGGATGGTAGAGGTTGAAGGGTATCCCTTGAGGAAATCACATTTTCAATCAAATCAGATTCAAGGTTAAAATTATGAGCGTTAACATCATCTTGAAAAATTAATGGATTAGTCTTCACCTTAGTCTTTGTGAACCACTCCAAATTTTATTCCATAGGATCTAAATCACGGGGGGTAGCTGAAGGTGGAGAAGATGGATCAACCATTTGATTTAAATATTTCCCAACTTCAACATCATCATAAGGAGGCACCCAAATTGGTGCTAAAAAGGGAGAAGGGAAAGGAATAAAAGAAATAGTAGATTCCTACCCACAAATTTGGGATGTTTCATGATTAATATAAGTTGTGAGAGAGAAATCATTAATATAAGTTGTGAGAGTGAAATCATTTGGAGGTTCAGATCTAAAAGATTTCATGTAGAGAATAATAAGGCTATGAAACTTTTTGCTGATAAAAGTATAGTCAAAATCTTCTTCAAAAAAATCACAACAAAGGTGAAGAAACCAAGCAAGGAAACCCTCTAAATATTTACCTAACTTCATTCTAAGTTGGTCGATTCTATCACATACATCTTGATAATCATACTTATCAAAGGCTTCATGAATCTCCTTAACAAGTTTCTCAAATGCATGGATAGAAGCTGTTGGTAATGTATCACACCATTTCTTGACTCGACCTTCAAATGTGAGGGTGAATAGTTTGGCCATGACATCCTTACAATGTATTCCATTAGAAAAACAAAAATGAAAAAACTAAAACACATGTTCAAGGAAAATTAGCCCACCTTCGCCATCAAACTTAAATTGAGACAAGTTATGAATAATCTCCACAGGGATGGTAAGATCATGCTCCTTAGAAAAAAATCCTGAGATTATGATTTGGGAATGATCCATTTAAGATAATAGGTTCAAATTAGACTCAATGGACACAACTTTTTTCATTTGGCTCTCCTTCTAGTGTCAAAATGTTGACAGTGTTGGATATCACCAACATATAGGGGGTCTTCCCAATGTGAAGTCCTAATTAGACCTGACACCATTGGAGCCCCATCGAGAGTATCGGTCTCACCACCATAACTTAAATATTTTCCTTGGTTGTAGTGGGTAAAATAAGAGAATAATGCATAACCTTTGAAATCAACAAGTAAGTTGACATTGTGAAACACCAATTGCAATGTGTAAAAGGAGGCCTTCAAATTGAGAGCAGAGACAAAAGTGAGTCTCTAGAAGGAAAGTAATAATACTATCCTAAGAGAGGCACACAAGAGCAAGGAAATATTCGTTAGTTATCTAGAAAAGTATTTCACATAGGTACAACGATCATTAAAGAAAATAAAACACACATCAAACAAGATAAGCAACAAATCTAATGAACTAGTTCAATTTCTTTAGTACATATGAACATAAGATATACTGAAAACATCTAAAGAATAGTCTTACAACATTCATGATACATGCATGAAAGTGTGCTGACTCAATGAGCTTTTGATAATTAAGTGAAAGATCCAAGTACATAGTTACAATGGTAGGGAACTAGTTCCAATACTGGAATATTAAGTCACTTCTTGCTTCTCCAGGTAGTGATCTCCTCTCCTATGCCAAGCTTAAGAAGCCAAGGCTAGATTTCGAAAGAATAAGCCTCCAAAATCCTTTTTCTTGAAATACAAGGGTGTATTTATAACAAAGGGGAATTCCCTATCATATCCCATATGACTCTTGAACTCCTAAATGACCTTTGAACTTTTATTAACTCTTTGGTCCACATGTGACTCCTGGACTTACACACATTTACATTTTGTCATTTTCATTTTGATAATACAAAATTACATTCCACATCATGTGGCATCACTCATTGACACATTGGGATATGTGATGACACACATGTACAAGCCATAAGTGGGCAATGATGACATGGAACTTCATGATGATGTTAAAATGCCAAGCTACTTACTTTGTTGCTTTGTCTTGCATCTTCATAATATATTTGACCAATAGTCCATATTCACCCTTGAAATGGTCTTAGATCCATATGGGACCTTCTGAGTCATCATGAAATGTCTTCATTCTGTCATGGTCCAGGATTTTATTCATGTCCTCATCATGATTCTTCTTTATGCTTCTTCTCTGCAACTGCTTCTTTGTCTCTTCTCCTTGACATATTACTTGAGCATCATCTTTCCATGTTGAGGTGGCACACCTGCCAATGAATATCATTCATGACAAGGAAAGATAAGTGTTGAAGACCAAAATTGTTCCTTTTTGACACCTTCCTTAAACTACATTCACTCCATTCTCTTCCTTTTTGACCTTAATAATTCCAATTAAGTGTCAACTTGCAAGGTTATTGGGTAAAATAGGTATTTAATCATTTTTTGTTCATAGTTTCAATATTTATTTATTATTTGATTTAATATTTGTAGAAGCTACTGAATTGCATCAATTCTACAACTAATAATCGATTCTGCAACTTACTTGAAGAATCTACAGGTTCTGAAACATCAGTTGAGGAACAAAGCATATGAACAGGTAGCTGGAAAGTAGCACAATGATATCCACCTATTCCTATGATATGGAAAAGTGATAAGGATGCCGTATGAGCTGGTCAAAGTGGAAGTCAACCCAACGAAATAGACTAAAGAAAAATTAGGCGAGCAAGAAGATCATGAATTAAAGTTGATATTTGGCCTCATGATTTGCTTCTTCGATAGAAAATAATGAAGAATCATTATCTCATTTAAGTAATGTTATTTTAAGATGATCAGTTGATAAGGATATGCTTAGAAATCTCCAAACACTTTAATGAAGGAGGTTATAAAACCTGCCTCTTAACACAATGACAGTGTGACTAATTATTATTTTTAAAACTCTTTGCAATCGATTAATTAAGCTCTTGATTCCACTGTGTTGTGCGTACAAATGCATGTTTAACCTTTTCTGATCTCTGCATACCTACACTGACAGGAGGGTCCCCTGGGAGCTGTAAGGTTTCATTTTTATTTAAGTTTTCTATTTCATAGGATTAAATTATCACAATGAATATAATTTTGATTTCTAGAGAAGCATTAGTGACAATCAAGATATAATTTGCTTTAGATTTTATAATAGAAGTTGATGTATAGAGTTTCTTTCATAAACATAATCTCGTTGTGTGAATGGTGAAGAAAATAGTTGAAGGGATTTATTATGCACATGTAAATTGATCATTTGATTTGGAATTTGCAATTAGTTCAAGGTTTGATTTCTGATAGTGTGAAGAAGACTTTAATTTTGCTGGTGTGATATTTATTTTTGTAATTTAAGATTAGCTTTCTTTTATTCAAGTGTGAAGAGGATTTAGATTTGATATTTATATTTGCTTCTGCACTTCAGTTTAGCTTTATTTCTGTCAGTGTGATACTTTCCTTTCCTGCAAGAGTGATATATATACATACATACATATATATTTATAGATATAGATATATTTATAGATATATATTGTTTTTTTAATTTTTTGTTTTGTTTTTTGTTTTACTTTGAGTGATTCTTAGATTGAAAATGTGCATGAAAAAATCCTAATTCAATTTGAAAATTACTCACATAATAAAGAATCATAGCACAAGTTGTGCACATACACTTCATCAGTTTACAATTCTTGGTCTATAATTTATGAAGTAATTTAAGATCAATTAAATTACCAAACATTTTGGCGCCATTGTCGGGGAAGTGTATATAGGATTTTTTTTAGGAGTACTTTCATTAAAAAAAATGATAAAAATATATTTATGCATAGGGAAAGAGATTATAGGGGCAGGTTTATAAGTAGAGGTAGGAGTTAAATTCCAACATCGCCACTCACCTCACAACAACCTTGTAGTGCCACACCATCCACCGAAACTCATATTCCATCATTTGTAGGTAGACATAGACTTCCTAAGGTACATAGATCTGAGATCCAACCAAAAGATTCACCAACTTCTTCTACTGAAGCCGTAGTAGACGAACCTACATCCCCAACAGAAGGAGTAATATTTCTATCTTCAACTGGAGAACCAATTCTAGGACAAGAATTGGAAGTCCCTAGTGAAGAAGAAGAAGAAACTTATTTTATTCCATTGATAGAAGAACCAGAAGAGGAGCTAGAAAATCCAATTGAAGAACCCTATATTAGCTCTGAGGAATCTACAATGGAAGGGGAAGGAGAAGTACATAATGTGAATGATGAACATAGAATTGGAGGTGGAAGAGGTAAAGGAGGAAATAGAGGAGGAGGTAGAGGAAGAGGTGGTAGAGGAGATATAGAACCTTTTCAGTTTCCCATCTTAGATGAAGATACCATAGTTAGAATGAAGAATATATCACCTTCCATCCTCCCTAATTTCCATGGAGTAAGACATGAGGATCTTGAAACATTTCTTTCTGAGTTTGAAGTCTTGTTTAGATCTTATGACTACTTGCTTGATTCTCAAAAATTGAAATTATTTCTAGCTGTTAATTTTTCATAGGGTGACATTATTCTTTTCTATGATAGTTTCATTTCATCAATAATACATTAAGTTAACCCCATATCATTATTACATTATTCATATCTACACCATTATACATCAAGATATGCAATTATATAGAATGAAACAACATCACCATCATCATCGATGCAACAAAATAGTAGAAGAAAATCATGCACACTCATAGAGACACCAGGATTGGTCCAAGACCAAGGCAAAACCCACTATGGGGAAAACCCTTGCAAATATTCTTCTTCTTAGATCATCATCAAATGATGCAATAAAAGAGACTACAATGATACATAACTTTATATATGTAGCAAAACAATAATGATATCCATGAAACAAATCTAATAATGCTAGGAATCAGAACCCTCATACTGGTGGCTGTAATGTGATCACAAACACTAATGTCAATTGCTGTATATTTTTGTCATTGTGTCGAACACTGCTGTCACTGTCAATGAGATCAATACATATGTTTGTAATGGATATTAACAAATCAGATCTATAGATCTAAATATCTATATAATAGCAGAGAGAAATCCATATCTACTAGAGCACTGAAGTCAACTGAAGCCAAGAGCCAAACCCTAGGCCTAAACTCGAGTCGCTCTCATAAAAAATTTCTATGTGTGACCGAAACTCCCCGGTCTCTCTCTCAGATATTGTGTGAGGGTGACTGTGATTGATCAGTCACTCTTAGGAATAATCTATTTGTGCGATCGGGGTGTAAATCACCTAAAACCCATGGTCACTCGCTTGAGGTTATTGTGCATGAGTCTGGGATAGCCTGGTCGCTCTTAGGACTACTCTGCGTGAGCGACCGAGGACTGATACCTCTAGATCCACCTCTGAGGCCAAAGTCACTCCCATAAGCCTTTATGCCAATGACTATGGGTCTCTGGTCTCTCTCATAGGCTTGTGTGCCAGCTTCCAGGGACCAAAATTCCCTGTTTTGTGCTAACGACCGAGATATAGAAAACCCTAACTCATAGCGAACCTTTCGCCTGTGATTTTAGATCCTTGCGCAGACTCCTTTCGTCGAACCTGTGTGAACCAAGAAAAAAGAGAAGAGAATATTTATCCAAACGATATTGAGGTATATTTTATTTATAGGCTCTCTTGAGGGTTCACTTGGGGTTAAGACTGACCCAAGCAGTTACTCATGTGGTTAGGACCGACCCATTCCATAATACATGTATGAATAAAATAATTCATAACGCAACTTCCCCTTAACCAAATTGGGTGATAGTTAGGTTGATTTTGGTGCTCTTGAGAAGAGGAATATAATGCAATGATTATATTAGTCATTTGAGCTATCCAAGGTGGAAATTTACCACAGTTGCAAAAGTTAACACTCCCTCTCAACAAGGGAGAATTCCACCTCCCAATATCTGTCCATCGAACAATATGCCATTCTAGAATCTTCGAGTGTCATCACATATCATCTCTGTCATGTAGTCATTGTGCCATGTCTATCTCAAGTGTCTCATCATCACAAATCATCATTGTACATCTCGATCTGTCCTTTTCTTATTCTTGTTTATCTCTTTATTGTTCCTGCTCATATGAAGAACATTCTCGGATCTAGAAGATGAAGAATTTGATACCATAGGGGAGCTTAAGCTACCAACCTTTATCCATCAGGATCATATTTGGAATCTCTTTCAGCGGGCTACTACCCGGAATATCATCATCGACCATGATTAGAGAGAATATCATCAGGGAGAACATCTCAACCTGGGATCACATCGGAGAGCATTAACTTCCACCAATACCGAGCAATAGGATAACTCATCACATAGGGGAGTAAACACTTGACCTTGGATCACATAGGGGAGTATACGCTCGACCTTGGAATTTCATCAGGGAGCTTTACCCTCAACCCATAATCCTATTGCCTACTGATCATCCCAACAATGACCATGAATAGTCATGTGGTAGAACACCTGCATCATAATCGCCTCAGGTTGTACACCCCCAATCGCACTCTCAACTTGTTGGTCAGATGAGGAGTGGTACTCCTAACAAGCCCGACTTGTGGGTATGATGCCAAATGGGGTATACTCTGCAAAGACCAAACAAAGAAGTAAAATGCTCAATCATATGGGTAACAAATAGGGGTAACGACCTATTTTTCATAATTCCCTCAACCCCAAGAGCCCTCTATCTTGATTCCTCACCTTGGGAGCTCAAAAAGGGTAGGAAGAGTTGGCCCAGTGTCCTCGATCAATGTTTCCCCTCATGTGGAGGGGATAAATCCATCAGTCCAAGCTTCTTTCTCAAAACCAAGCTATTTCCTATTCATACAGAACATCAAATCAAATATCATGTCATATCATATATAATCATACAAATAAAAAAAGGATAACATAATCATCCTCCCTCTGAAGGAGGTGCCAACCACAATCCTGAGTTTGTTTCGAACAACTGCACTGTCTCAATATGTGAGGGTATCTCAATCCCAACTATATATATATGTAACCATGTCATATCCAGATCATGCTCAAACAACTCTCTAAGGAGATTTTGTATCTTGCTTCATATCTAGCCATGCTAGCAGCATCATGATTAACCTCGGTCATGCTATGGACCTCTCATCCAAGATATCATGGCAGATATCATACTAAAGCAACATCCAAATGTGCTTATCAACAATAATATCAAATATAAACAATACATCCATGTAGTCATATATCTCAACCTAAAAAATAGAATATCTCATGCAGATATTTCAAAGCATACCCGATGGCAACCCTATTTGAATGAAGCAACTCAATCATTTAGTTAGGTTCTATGCACATCACATATATACAAATGTTAAAAAATGGAAGATCAATGCTTCAATCAACCGTCAGATTCCATGTCAAGTTCAACAACATCTATAACTTCAAATAAGAGTATCCAAGTATTTACAAAAACATTTTCCAATTGCATATGGAATTTCTTTCCCAAATTCTAGAAATCAATTCATCATGCCATGATACATCAATTTGGACTTCAGAAGCCATCTCCCTTTGATTTATATCATTAGAGGCTCATAACCTATCAATATTAGACCATCAGGTTATAAAATCAAAACCATAATCAATATCAAAGCCATATCTTGAAACTCATAATTCTGAATTCATCAGATACCTGTCAAATATAGACATATCTGGATTCTAAGCATGTTACCTTGCTAAGCCATCATAATCCTCCTTACATAAATCAATGTTGTATCATCATATTAGAAAAATCATCTCATCAAAGTTTAGAAACCAGATTACAACCATAATCAAAGTCATCAATATCACATTATCAATTCTTTCAACCGGGAGATAGGTAGAGCTCATATCAATTTTGAGTTCAATTATTATCATGTCAACAAGTTGTAATCAACCATGCAATATAAGTCTGAGGATTCATCAAGTCATTCTCATAATTATAGCATAACTCCTTCTCATAGTCACAACTACCATTATTTCAATCATTGTGCTAAGAACAAGGAGGCCAATTTCTGAATACCCAAATAAGTCATAGTGCTGAAATAACATTCACATCAGAGAAAATCAAGAATCATGAGATCAAATTATTAGACATTAAGTCAAGTCCAAATTTTCTATCGTAGTGAGATATATATTCAGAGCATACCTCAATCACCAAAGTTAATGTCAAGCATCATGAAGAAATACTATTCATCTATATCGGTCAGTCAAATCATGCCAATCTCTTGTAGCACAAACATACTCACATATCTATATGTATGTCTAGGTCACCTGCAAACACAAGTTCAATCTGCATGTTTATTTTATGAAGTACATTCAAGATTTTACTGCTAGAAGATCTTGCTGTTATCTGCAATACATATATGGTACTGACATCTTCCAGGTGACCATCTAATTTCATGTACAATACTTCATTATATGATAAAAAATTTAACAATTTCAGAAACCAGTTAACAGTGGAAAAATATGTTAGGGACATCATGATTTAGATTTTAGACACTTTTAGAAATCTTCAGATGATGGTCAAATATAGTCAAACCTATGGTCACTCCATTTTGGTTAGAATGAGAGCAACTTTAGCTGCCTAGACTTTGTCTAGGCCTTAGCATGCGTGCGTCTAGGGACGAGATCTCCTAGATCTGTGATTGCGTCCAGATCAGAAACCCTAATTTTTATATGGGCTTTAGATCTAAGACTTTCCTGTAGATCAATACTGTCAAATGCACATAAATCATACTTCAACAACATAGAATACAAATAGTAATAAGGGTAAGAATCTTGAGAAGAGATTCTCCCTCTTACTAGGGATCTACATCATTCATCTTCATTCATGTAAGAAACTTGTATCTACTTGAGTCATGCAACAACATATCTGTCAGATCATAAACATATGGCTATCAACATCATGACATCAATTTTTCATCAAAGGTTTAGACTTAAAGAAACAGATAGATCTCAAAGACTATGAACACAATAACACTTTCTATCAAGTCAATCCATCAAGTCAGGACATCCAGTTTAACCATATGTCGTCAAGACAAGACCATAGGTAGTAAGAGATCTAGGATATCAATATTACACTTATACCTCTCACATCAAGGTTACCATTCACTTCATGACCAATGAGATCAAATTAGGTCACTCAATAAATATTTATCAAGAGAACAAGAGTGTCAATCACTATTTCCATATGCTTTCATCATGATTATCGCAAAAATTATCAGTAGACTCATGTATAGGAGTCAATGAGATATCCTTCTATATGAAATCCATGATGGCAAGTATCAAGAGTATCATTTATTGGAGTCACGGTGCTAGCCTTATTTATAGGATCAATATGTCCAACAAATGGATGTTAGCCAATCATCAAGTGTATCAATGTATCAATATTAGATAGCCTCATAGAATTCAAGAAGATCAAAAGTTCAACACTAGGAGAAATATTTCACTATAGGAAACATAGATGCAAATCACTTTCATATACATGTATGAGCCATGAAAGAAAGAGACATTCTCATCATACCTTAGGGCTTACCAAGACAATAGATGAAACATATTGTGCATACCTTGTGGTATTACCTGTGCACCTTTTCATTAGACATAAGCTGCTTGAAGCACTTTGTCATCTTTTCATCAAGTACCTCTTTGTCTATTTCTAGATCTACATCTCAAAGTGATCCTCAAGAAGGATCTACGAATCACATCTCATAAAGGAGGTTAAAAACATCCATATACTCAAATACATGTGCAGGAAGTATAAGAAATAAACATAATCATCAAATCCATAAGTCTAACAAGTAATAAGTATCATAAGTCAAGAAATACTTATCTTCAATGATAGGTGATCCTCTCCCTCTTGAACCAATCTTCAAGAACCATCAATTTCCATGATCCATATACCAATTTTGCCTTCAAGCATCCAACTAGATCTATTAGGGATTATCCCATCTAGGGCTTCATCAAATCTCCCACAAGTGCTTGAGCATCTTCACATTGACTAGCTAGAGTTTGATACATAAAATGTCAAGTAGTTTCCATAAACTAGGGTTTTCTCTCCAACCCTAACCTCATAGAATCCATTAAACCCTAATCATCAAGATGCCTAGGGTTTTATTAAAACCCTAGAATTCTTTTAGGTGTCCACCATCCTCTTCTTGCTTCCATCAAAGGTGTCATCATCGGGGTGATCTCCATGACTTTTCTTCAGCCCATCTCTAATACCATGTTAATTTTTCATAGGGTGACATTGTTATTTTCTATGATAGTTTCATTTCATCATTAATACATTAAGTTCACCCCATATCATCATTACATTATTCAGATCTACACCATTATACATCAACATACACAATTATATAGAAAGAAACAACATCACCATCATCATTAATGTAGTGAAACATAAAAGGAACATCAGAAGAAAAAAATGCACACATTTAGATACACTAGGATTGGTCCAAGACTAGGGAAAAACCCACTATGGGGAAAATTCTTGCAAGTCTTCTTCTTCTTAGATCACCATCAAATGATGCAACAAAAGAAAGTGCAATGATACATAACTTTATATATGTAGAAAAACAATAATGATATCCATGAAACAAATCTAATCATGCTAGGAATTAAAATCATCATATTGATGGCTATAATTTGCTATCACAAATTGGAGTTAACTACTATATACTGCTGTCACTATGCCGAACACTATTGTCACTATCAATGAGCCCAATACATATGTTTGCAGCGGATACTAAAAAATCACATGTACAGATCTATATAATAGTAGAGAGAAATCCAGATCTACCAGAGAACTGAAGTCAATTGAATCCATGATGTCAAACCCTAGATTTGAACTCGGGTTGCTCTCATGAAAACTGTCTATTTGCAGCCGAAACTCCCTGGTCACTCTCTCAGATACTATGTGAGGGTGACTGTGACTATTTGGTTGCTATCAGGAAGACTCTATGTGTGTGACTAGGGTGAAACTCACCTAAAACCTTTGGTCTCTCCCTTAAAGTTACTGTGCATGCGTTTGGGACAACTTGGTCACTCTTAAGACCACTTTGTGTGAGCGACCGAGGACTAATACCTCTAGATCTACCTCTGAGGCCAAAGTCGCTCCCATAAGCCTTTGTGCCAAGGACTATGGGTCTTTGGTCGCTCTCATAGGTTCTTGTGCCAGCATCCAGGCACCAAAATTCCCTTTTCTGTGCCAGTGACCCAGATCCAAAAAACCTTAACTCAGAGCGAATCTTTCACCTGTGATTTCGGACCCTTGCGTCAACTCCTTTCGTCCAATCTATGCGAAATAGGACACAAGAGAAGAGAATATGTGTCCAAATGATCTTAACATCTCTTATATTTATAGGCTTTCTTGAGGGTTCACTTGGGGTTAAGGCTAACCCAAGAAGTTACTCATGTGGTTAGGACCAACCCATTCCAAAATACATGTATGAATAAAATAATTCATAACTCAACTTATGCTTGACCAAATTGGGTGATATTTAGGTGGATTTTGGTCCTATCAAGAAGATGAATATAATGAAATCATTATCTCGGTCATTTGAGCTATCCAAGGTGGAATTTTACCGCAATTGCAAAAATTAACACCAACCACTCTTAAAGACAGAGAACTTAAATGGTTTATGGGATTAGGAACACATACCGTAAGAACATGAGAAGAAATGAAAAATGTGTTCTTAGATAAATAAAAATATTATTGTATGCCCCATATCCTTAAAGACGAAGTCTTTAAAATGATGCAAAAAGAGGATGAAAATCTTGAATATTTCGTTGAAAGATTTGCTTATAATGTTAAAAGGGCTAAGATGCATAATTTAGATGAAGAAACTCTGAGAGACATTTTGCTAAAAGCCATTAGAGATGAGTTGGTAGATATTCTCAATTTAATGGGCAAAGGGGATGTTTTTCAGTTATCATTTAGAAAAATTTGTGAATTGTGTACACACATTTCAAGAGGAAAGGATAGAACCGGGAAAAATCCAAGAGACCCCGTTATGTCTAGGATTAATAAATCTGCAACTAGGATAGTAAGTAAAGCAGAAATAGGAAATTTTCTTGACAACGTCAAAACAAATATCTTAGGGAGTATTATTGAACAAATAGATACCCTTAATATTCAAAACAAGAAAAAGGCTGAAAATGTTGCATTATCAATTTTTTGTCCTAAATGCATAAAGAAACATGCTCTAAGATAATGTACTCTTGATAGTGTGGAAATGTGTGCTATCTATGTAGAAATTCACATCACAAAGGAATGCCCTTCAATTCCTGGACTTAAATAAGTCTTGCTAAGTGAAATTGAAGCAAGCCAAGCTGAGTCACTCTATTTTATTGGTAAAATACCATGGCCACCACAACATCCGAATATGGTACAAGGTATTAATCCTCGATACCAATCATATGCACAACCTCAGAAAAATTGGAAAACTCCAATGTCTTGGAAAAATTGTCCACCTCAAAATCCATTATGGACACAATATTGGCAGTATCCTCCTAAGGATCCTCAATATAATCAATTTCAACAATAATTTATTCCATATCAACCTCCATATTATCCCCCTTAATCAAACTCCTTTCCACAATCTCAAATTGAAACTTAGCCTCCTAATCAACCACTTCAATGGTCATCCACATCATAACCCCAAAAAACCAATAAACTATCTACTCAACC
Source organism: Pinus tabuliformis (assembly GCA_031772625.1). NCBI lineage: Eukaryota > Viridiplantae > Streptophyta > Pinopsida > Pinales > Pinaceae > Pinus > Pinus tabuliformis. The sequence goes on along the minus strand of CM062808.1, from coordinate 886,880,334 downwards.
ACTTCCAAATCCAGATAATAAAAATTCACAACTTCTTTACAATATAGAAGGTCAAAATTTCCAAGCTTGCATTGTATCTCCATTATATCTAAACAATGTCCAACTTAGATCTGGTAGAGTTTTGGAAAAAAAGTTACGATTTGTTGTTATTCAGGAATCTAGAGAGGATGAATCCCTTGAAAAAGAAACATCTCTTAATCAAGAATAAATTCCTTAGAAAGAGAACAGCCCTATACATGATACCTCAATAAGCTCAACTCCCATTGCAGAACAACCTTCTATTTCTGTTCAAAATCCACCCTTTCTTGAAAGGCTAAAAATTGATAAAGGAATAAAAAAATAAATTGTGTTTCTTGAATATGATGTGTTAGATGAACTGAAAGATGTCTGCATCAAAATTCCTTTGTTACAATCTATAAGGGAAATGCCAATATTTGCAAAGACAATCAACGAGTTAAGCATTTAAAAAACCAGGAAGAAAAAAAAAGAAGTTAAAAAAATTCAGTTAGTTGCAAAAATTGCAGATATTATGATGGGAAAACCAACAGTTTAGAAATATCCAGATCCAGGTATCATAAATATCAATATGATGGGAAGATAAATTACCAGAAATATTAAAGGTTTGTCACGATGAACCATGTGGAGGACACTTTGCTGATAAAAGGAATGCCTATAAAATCATTCTCTTAGGATATTACTGGCCTTTTCTTTTTAAAGGTGCCAAATAATAGTTTAAGAGATGTGATAGTTATTAGAGAATGGGAAATCATGTTCCTTCAGATGAAATGCCTATACAACCTTAGGTACTTGTTGAACCTTTGGAAAAATGGGATCTGGATTTTGTTGGTCCAATCAATCCACCATCAAGGAAAAAAAGGTACATTCTTGTCTATACAAATTATGTCACAAAATGGGTAGAAGCTAAAGCACTTCCTTTTGCTACTGAAAATGTTGTAGTTTCATTTCTTTTTGAGGATATTTTCACTTGTTTTGGTGTCCCAAGGGAAATTGTGACAGATGAAGGTACTCAATTTACATCCAAGTTGGTGCAAAAGATAATGGAGGAATACAAAATCAAACATCGAAAATCCACTCCATATCATCCACAAGAAAATGGACAAGTTGAAGCTACTAATAAAGTACTTGAAGCAATTCTTACCAAAATTGTACATTTGCATAGAAGGGATTGGGCAGAAAATCTTCCAGAATCTTTATGAGCACATCATACTACATGGAGAAACACAACATGGCATATTCCTTATGAACTTGTTTATGGGAAGCAAGTCTTATTTCCTATTGAGTTCCAAATAAAGACCTTCAAAACAACAGTCAAATTGGGTCTTGATCTATCAGAAGCCCAAAAACAAAGAATGGAGCAATTGAATGAACTTGATGAGATACGACAAGATGCTATTCACAGAACCAACATAGTTCAATAGCAAAGATCCAGATGGCATGATAAGTTTATCAAAGATAGGAAGTTCTAGCCGAGTGATTGGGCATTACTTTTTGATTCTAAATTTAAATATTTTCAAGGAAAATTTCAAACTCATTGGCTTGGTCCTTATGAGATTGAAATTGTCTTTGATAATGGAGCAGTTAGAATTAAAACCATTGATGAAGAAAAAGTAACTTTCCTTGTAAATGGTCATAGATTATGAATATATCATAAACCATTGACAAAGGAAGAGTTCATAAGAAATCTGCAAGATAATCTTGATTTGAATTTGGTCAGGGAAGATTCTTCTTCCTCTCCAACTTAGCCTTCTACTTTCTTTTTCAAGAAAAATATATAAAAAAATAAAATAAAATAAATGTATAAACATGAAAATCAATATTGTTGGCATGTTTATACAAAAAATATAAGTTGAAAACCAAGAATTCTTGGCAGCCTAGATTTTATTTTAATTTCCCTATTCTTGTCCCATTTTTTTTATTCCTCTTTTGCAGAAAACAACTACAAAATTGTCAATAATTTATCGCTCTCATGAAATTCTGCAGTTGACTTGGAAGATTACAACCAAATCAACTTGAATGGAGATCATAGCCAGAGAAACCTAAGTAACCTACAAAAGAACAAATCGGTAAGGTAGAATGAAAGGTATGCAAATATTAGTCTAATATAAAAAAAAAATCGAATTATGATATAAATAGATGATTATTTTTAAACTAATGACCATTGTCTCCACCATATTACATAATGATTATCCTTGTCATGAAACAACATTGGTTTTCATGATTCAATGAATGAATTTTTGATAATCATGTCTTATCACAAGATATGAATGTCATTAAACCTTGTCATCATTTGAATTCATTCCACTTCATCCGTATATCGTCCCACTTCTTTCGTACCCTATCTCATTTTCTTTGCATCATATCTAACTTCCTTCGGCTCTGTTTCATTTTCCTCTACCGAAAACATATCAAATGCTACCTAAATCTTGTCCTTTCTACCCAAACTTCATAATCCTATAAAAAAGGGAAATTAAGGATCGAAACTTCCTCAAATTGGGATTTATTGTGAATTATGAACTGAATGAGACCAATTTTCTTGAAGCCTATCCATAAGTGAAGCAACAATTGCAATATACATGATGGTTACATCTCTTTGAGTAGTTTAATGGGCATGACAAGGAGATCACAAAGTTGTTTTCTCGGGCCTATGATGGGATAGAAGCAAAAATTAGAGATATCAGGTTGGCCTTGATAGAGTTGTTTATGGCGGAAGCTATAAGATTACCAAGAAATGGGGAAAGTTTGTTTAAAGACTGGAAAATCAAAGAAAAACACTGTGAGATCTTCCTTAAAAACCTAGCTATGGACATCTCCATTTTCAAGAAGGGAACTCCAGTAACAACTTTAAAAAGTAAATGGAGGAATTTCGTGTTAATCATTCAGAAGCTTATAACATGTGAGGGTAGGTTTGGGAATATATTCTTCTATCATGCTCGGTTGATGATGCATTTTATTAATGGCAACGAAATCAATTTTCCATATTTCCTTCTCTGTAGTTTAAGAAAAATGGTCGCCAACATCCAAAGGAAAATACAGTCTATTGATAGTGCTTTGTATCATCATGGGTTAGTAAAAATTTTAATTGAAGCTCATTTGAGGAGTAAAGGGGATAATTGGGAGGATTTTCTGGTTTGAAATCATTTTAAAGAAGCTGAGCAAGATGAACCTAGTTCCAAAATAAGAAGAAGCCGATGAAAATTTCCCTCAAACCCTAAGCTTCAAAACAAAGATTTACCTACACAAGAAATACCACAAGATGAGCATACACAAAAAGACTTTGATGATGAAACCCCTCTTGCAAATGTTTTAAAGAGTCTTAGAAAGAAGAAATCCATTAGTACAAATGAAGGCCATTAAACAAAAGGAAAAAAACAAGACAAAATTAGAAAGAAAAAGCATGCCCTCACTGCTGAAAAACCATAAAAAAGAAGAGAACGACTTATGAAATTGGCCATTAAACAATCTCCAGATTTTGTTGATTCATAAGAAGAATAAACAGAGAGAATAACATCACCAATTGCGAGTCCAACAAGAAAGACCCCAAAAATTGACCTTGTTCAATAGGAAATCTATTATTATATAGAATCTCTTGAACAAAAAGCCCAAGGAAAATTTGTTGATTTATCCTCAAATCAAGAAGAATTCTAAGTGAATAAGTTCATTTCAGCCCTCCAAAAGAATCTAGAATTGAGAATGCTCTTAATTAAGAAATTTATGAACTAGAAGTGTTAAACAAGTATCTGAAGCAGGAGCATGAAGCAATGAAGGTGCAAAATGACATTCAAAGGACTCAAAATGATAACATTCTCCTACATCTTTGCCACTAGTACAAGAAAAACAAGAAGTTAAAGGCTGAAAATAAACTTCTCAAAAGTAAAATCAGGAGTTTGTAGTGCACGATTTTAATGAAGAAACCAAGGATGGCAACCAAAACCAGAAAAACAAAGAATACTAATTTAGATGTTCTTGCTCAAGCCTTAGACGTAGCTTAGAGACTGAGTGAGTCACAAAATTTTGAAATTTTGTGCATGAGGATATGCAATATCTTCTGTGTGGTAGAATGTTGATGATCTGAATTTAAACAGGAACACAAAAAATTATAGATATAACCATAAACACAAAGATTCCGCATAAATAACACTTCATTTCATTAATATAAAATACTGAAATATACTTACAAACAAAATGGAAATAAGACTAGCTCGAGCAATGGTAGCTTATCTTTGAGAAGAGATGTGGTGGCTACATGCTTCTGAACTGTGTTACAATGAGGTTCAAAGGCATGTTTATTATTGAGAAACAATGAGAAACCCTAAACATCCAAAACCATAACCCTAGGAGATGAAGCGGAAAACTATGGGCCCCGTTTGGGTAAATTGGTACATCAACTTCATGGGGTCATAAATATTGCATACGATCTCCATTTGATGCGCACAATACCTCATTAGAAATATTTGTCCAAGGAATACAAATTTCGAGTGGCCAACATTGGTACACTACTTATGTTGGCCCCATTTTTCCCAAAAAACGCCGTTTAGGGCTTGAAAACGGCTCTAGAATTTCAGGACCCAAAAAACTACCAAAAATAGTAAAATGTGCTACAATTAAGGAAACTAAAAAACTGGAAGAGATAGTGGTGGGGTTCCAAGTGGAATAGGCGGGTGGCCACCAACGTAATCCTGGATCAGTTGAAGACCAAAATTGTTCCTTTGTGACACCTTCCTTAAACTTCATTAACTCCATTCTCTTCCTTTTTTACCATAATAATTCCAATTCAGTGTCAGCTTGCAAGGTTATTGGAAAAAACATGTATTTAATCATCTCCTATTCCTAGTTTCATTGGCTCTTTATTATTTGATTTAATACTTGCAAAACCTACTGAATTGCATCAATTCTACAAATAATAATCTATAGGTTCTGAAACATCAAGTTGAGGAGAAAAATATATGAACAGGTAGCTGGAAACTAGCACAATGATATACACCTATTCCTCTGATATATAAAATTGATAAGGAAATCCTATGAGCTAGTCAACATGGAATTCAACCTAGCGAAACAAACCAAAGATAATCAGGCGAGTGAGAAGATCGTGGATTGAAGCTGATATTTTGCCTCATGATTTTCTTCTTCGATAGAAAATCATGAAGAATCGTTATCTCATTTAAGTAATGTTATTTTAAGATGATCGGTTGAGAAGGACAGTCTTAGAAATTTCCAAATAATTTAACGAAGGAGGTTATAAAGCCTGCCTCTTGACACAATGACAATGTGACTTGTTATTATTTTTAAAACTCTTTACAATCGATTAGTTAAGCTCTTGATTCCATTGTGTTGTGCGTACAAATGCGTGGTTAACCTTTTCTGATATCTGCATACCTACACTCACGGGAGCCCCCCCGGGAGCTGTAATGTTTCATTTTAATTTAAGTTTTATGTTTCATATGATTAAGTTATCATAGTGAATATAGTTTTAATTTCTACAGAAGCGTTCGTGACAATCAAGATAGAATTTGCTATAGATTTTATAATAGAATTTGTTGTATAGAGTTTCTTTCATAAATCTAATATCATTGTGTGAATGATTAAGAAAATAATCAAAGGGATTTACTATGCACATGTAAATTGATCGTTTGATTTAGAATTTGCAATTAGTTCAAGGTTTGATTTTTGATAGTGTGAAGAAGACTTTAATTTTGCTAGTGTGATATTTATTTATGTAATTTAAGATTAAATTTCTTTTCTGCAAGTGTGAAGAGGCTTTAGATTTGATTTTTCTATTTACTTCTGCACTTTAGTTTAGCTTTATTTCTATCAGTGTGATACTTTCCTTTCTTGCAAGAGTGACAATTTTTTTTCTTTTTACTTTGAGTGACTCTTAGATAAGACATGCACATGAAAACAACCTAATTCAATTTGAAAATTACTCACATAATAAATAATCCTAACACAAATTGTGTACATAAAATTCATCAGTTTATAAGTCTTGGTCGATAATTTATGAAATAATTTAAGATAAATTAAATTACCGAACAATAAGTCTATAAATGATCTATTCTATCCCTACTTTTCTCATGGAAGAAGTTGCTTATGATGGGACCATGAAAAGATTGGAAGATGAAGGCTTGTTAAGGATGGCACAGTTGAGCTCAACAATGGCTAAGCGAAGGCATCACTGCTCACTAGCACTACAACATGAACTATGAGGAGGGGCCTTTCAAGGTCCATTGTAGTGAGAAAGTGCAAGAGGTAGAGGTGATGATCTCCATAACTATAATTTCACTCTATTCCATGCTCAAGGGAGAAGGAGGCAGTGATAACTCAGGTGATATTGACATTGAGCAAGGGATGACCCCACTGCTCACTAGAAGCCATGTGATGAGAAGGAAAGGTAGGAAAAGTCTTGCTGCAATGAGGAGGTTTAGTGGAAAAGGGTTGATGGCTTGCTAACTAAAATTGCACCATGCGTTATAACTAAGAGGTAGGCTTAAGGGAGGGTGTAGTGATTGTCTGTCCACTAGAACTGTGCCTTGTGTCAAGGGAGGAAGGAAGATAAATTCTTAGGTGAAGTGAGGGGTTGTAGTCAGTAGTGAAAGTAGAAATATGAACTGTAACTGTGCCATGCATTGTACTTGAGAGGGAGGCTTCCATGCTAGTGAAGTTTTCTTTTTATAGTGGCTGATTTTCCACTAGAAATGTGCTATGTGCCCAGGAAGCCTAACTAGAAGGGAAAATTGCGCAGTTGGCTAAGGCAAGTAGCAAAAGGTAAGTCACTTTTCCCAGGAAGAGGTTTAAAGAACTGTGAGAGGGAAGATACCTTGTATGGCATAGTTTTCTTTTGCATAGGGCCACTAGAAATACTTCATGTGCTATATAAGGTGGAATTACTCAAATCTCAGTGCAGTGAGTTATCACTTCAGGAAACTCTCCTAGGTTGCAGCTCAAAGATGCCTGGTAACATATAATCTTCAATACTGTTCTTGGAACTATTGGAATGGATGATGGTTTGGATCAAGTTAGATAACCATTTCAGCTCTATTCTCACTCAAGACATGCATGAACACCCTCAACAATACAAGGCTTTAGACCATTAATTCTCAATAGTTTATAAATTCAATGGATAGATGGAGAATACTGACTGTACCAGTAGATGCATACATAAACACATATGAATGGCTAGCTATAGGAAGTAAATGGAGCTTGCAAATCTAATATATCAATGCAGAGATAAGATGACAGTTATATGGCATTAGACACAACAAAAAGCATGAGTAAACTATTCAAGTGCAAGCATAAAACAACAGAGAAAATGGGAATTGAACATGTAACAACAAAAAAAGCTTATATTGCTGGAGTGAAGATGAGAAGCTAGAGGAGTAGAGTCTCCATAGTCTCCAAAGGTTGAACCCATGATACATTTAGCTTTCAGCCTTTTATAGGCCTTTTACAATGCTCCTAAGCTCTCAAAGGCTCGGAGTGTCTTAATCTTCCTCTCTGTCTTTTCAACAGTTTGATGCCCTGACTAGGCAAGCGTGGGCTCGAAAGTTTCTTCTTCTGACAGCAGAGTAACTACTTTAGGGTAGTTTGTTGCACTGTCTGGGAGCTCTCTCGTGCCAGAGATGCTCCATGATCATTTGTTGGCTTTGGATAAGCTGTGCTGTTGATGCTTCAGGACCAATTCTGTTTTGGGCTGTGTTGCACTGTTGATGCCCATGATATTTCTGTTTCGGGCTAGTTGTGTTGTGCTGCTCCATGACTAATTTGTCGGTTTGGGATGAGCTGCGCATGCTGTGGCCCTTGTTATCCCCTTTCTGGTCTCTGTTTCCCTTTAAATATTTAGAATGACTATTTTTCTGTTTAATACAGAGAACACAGCAACACTGTAAAAATCTCGCCAAGCTTTGCTCTCCCAGACTTCAAAAGTCCTTAATCATGGCCTATCTTCCTATTGGGTTTACCTTTGTAGTGATATTACCTCTCCACTGTTGATCTGGGAGTTCAAGATTCAATGGTTGTGATCCATTTTGGGCGGCTCTTTTGTACTGGAGTTAACTGTCTAATGAGGGTGGTTTTCTCTCTCCTCATCCTGGAAACGTGGCATCCACTGTATGGCATCGGGTTGAGATCGGCCTAAACTACTTATCGCCTTTGGCTCTCCCAAAATCCCGCCGGTTTTTTTATTTTCCCTTTATATTGGAAAATACATAAAAATGTGAAAATCCCACTTTATCAAACTTGAAATGGTGTTCAACCACATTAATAAACCCTTTCGGGTCCGTAAGGTCGCATCGGTGCTGCTCCCATGTTCCCTTTGTATTTCGTTAAATAACGAAATACATTGAAAATGCATTGAAAATGGATTTGGCGCGGACCTCAAATATTATATATTTCCCTTCCCGGACCCTTTCGGGTCCGAGTCTTATCGCATATCGCAAACCAAGCTTCCCTTTGTATTTCATTATATAACGAAATACATTGAAAATGCATTAAAAACGGCCTCCCCACATACTTCAAATTTTATGAAATATTATATATATAACTGTCGGGTCCGATCATCGGGTCGCACCCATATATATGTAAAGGCCCCACCCATTGGTGTTGTTCTGCTGCGATATGACGATGTGCACTGATCGCAATCGCACATTGCCCAAGCTAGAGATCCATGGTTTGCGCTCATAGTAATCCCCGATAGGGATATCGTGATGTGATGTGGGTCGTCGATCTGCGCGCTTGATCGATGGTCCACGTTGAATCACCGATCATCGTCACCATTTCCATGCTGTCTGCGTCGATTACTACTGTCTGTGACCACCGATTGCAATCATTAGCGATCGTTGATCGGGGGTGTCTTGCACCAGTCCTTAACTCGTCCTCTCTGCTTGCCGATTTGCGATTTGCCACTTAGATCTGGGCCGTTGATTGGCCAGATCTAATGGCTGCTGTGATTTATCAGTTTAAGCCTGCAACAATGGTATTTTCACTATTTTTCTCTATTTTAGCCTCCTGATAGTGTTTTTCGTCCCTTTTAAGGGCTCTTGGCATGCGATTGTTGTGATTTTTGCATGATCCTTAGGTAAATTTTGAAGACTTCAAGAGCATATTTGGATCCATTTTTGGACCATTTTCCAACAAAGCTAACATTGGCTCCTTTTAGGGATGAAAGCCTCCTTGTGAGGTGTTGGTAAGGTAAATCCCCTCTGCGGACAGAGGCGATCCCACTAGCCTATCACAGAACTAGCCACAAACAAACCACGCTGCTACGCAAGTTCCTAGTTATGCATCAAAGGTGAATCAAGAAGACTAACCTGGAGTCCAACGCTATGATTGAAGTAGAGTTGATATCCTCGCTCCCTTGCTCCAACAGATCATAACGAATACCTGCACATGCAAAGGAAGAGACAGATACCAACATAAAAACTACCAAGGCACAACTATATTTCAGTCAGAAAGGAAATAAATCAACATATCACCATGATAGATAATGAGATTGGAACTATAATAGCAGTCGCTCATCAATTAATAAACAGGAAAAGTTACAACCATTGTTCTGACGTCGACCCTTCTCCTGGCTGGGCGAGTAACTATATGTGTCTTGACATGCATCTCCTCTCCGGCAGCATAACCTCTCTAGCACTCACTAGCATTCCTCCAAGAACTCAACATCTAACACTCCATGACCAATAATCATCACTACTATCACTCAATCACCAAATCACTAGCATAACACTAACACCAACACTCTCTAGCTTGTCTAATGCATAATGACAAGCTTATATAGATGGAGAAGGGAGGAGGATGCAATGAACCTGGACACCTTTTGCGGATTAGAAAAAGCCATAAAGATGGATAAAGCTCGACAAAAGACTGATTTTTTATCCTCAGAAAAGCTCCATGTAATGAAGGAAACAACAGCCGGACGTGCATTAAGGCAAAAAGCACGACTAAATTTGGTTGGCGCGACTGTTGCTCTAAGACAGAGCGCTAATGGTCGCGCCCTCTTTTGAGGATCTCCACCATTGGCGCGGGTAGAATACTATGGACTTGCGCCAATGGAAAAATAGCACTTTTTAGGGATGATCTGCAGAAGGTGTCTTTAGGGAACATGGAGTACATACTCAGGGGAACATAATGCAAGTGTTTTTAGCCTTTGTCACTTCTTATAACTCCCGGGATGTGTCCTCCAAAGTACGACAAGAGGAGTAACAGGGATGGTGACAAATTATTGTGTAACAGATGCCCCCTAAAGCATGAAGTCCGAGAGGTGGAGAGGGGTGAAATGCTTTACAAGAACACACATAAGAGCACATATAAGAGCACATATAGTTACTGCCGCCGAGGAGCTGTATTAAGAGACATGACTGATAGTTCAATTACATGATGTACGTGGCATGGTCACAGCCATCCATAAGAGAGTACATAAATAATCTGGATCCATAGTATGGACGCAGCCATCTGGTTAGGATCAATGAATTGACTCAGGTATGGTTGCAGCCATCCAGTGAATGAGTCAAGTATCAAGAATCACGCCTGGATTACAACAGACACAATCCAGGATCTTGTGCTCCATCTCGACCCGAACAAGAGTACAAGTCCAAGCATGTGAATATATGAGCTGAAGTCGAACATGCATGAACATCGTCTGATTACCAGTCAAAGGTGGGAACTGTTAACAGACACGAGAGGTACCACCAATAATGACAATGGCCCTCAAGGTACTATAGGTACAATCTACGGCGTGTGAATCAATGAGTTGAAGTCGAACACCCGTAGAATCATTCGATCGGAGGCCAATGATGAAAACCTCACGTCGAACACGAAGAACCTGCCATTGAGGCATGCAGGCTCCAAGGCACCGGAAGGGAGTCTCTAGGTCAACTTCCTGGATAATGAGCTGAAGTCGACAGGGAGTGACCTTAATCGAAGGTGGGCCATAATGTTTCCCACATCATCGACACGAGACAGAAAGATAATGTCGTGAATCAAGATTGTGCGAACTATCAGAGGGAGGTTGTTTATTTGCAGAGGTCAACTTCTCTTGAACATATCGGCGGCACATTAACGGAATTGGCAGTATTTGACATCAATGTATCAACGGTCATTACGACGAGGCAATGAGTGAATGAGAGGTCAAATAGGGTACCCAAGTCCATGGAAGCAAGCGAAAGATATGAGATGAAATATCCCCACCCCGGACACGAAAACAAAAAGTGCCATGTTCAAGAGCGACATACTGCCTTTACGGTAATAACTATGGTTCAAAATTTTCTTTTCCCCCCACCATTTTTGGCGAGTACCCCAGTTATTTTTAACAAGCTTGATGGGGATAGCATATGCTTGTATTGTGATAAAATCCGATGTCATTAAGTTTTAACGAGTCTGACAAAGGAAGAACTCGGCGTCTTTTCTTGTTTAGAGAGTTTGAAAAGACAACAGCAAAGGAAACTCCAGGGATGTCCTTTTTCGTAAAGTTGTGTCTCTCGGGCCCGAAAAAGTATAAAATAATACCTGAACGAACCGCCCGATCATTACGATCGAGGAGTACTTTTCATGATTAGTGACTTCGACCTGAAAAAGTAAAAAAGCGGTCAAAACCACGTCGTTTCGTAACCACTAATGAGTTTGAAACGACAAAAACCCGGTAATCTTTTTATGTTTTAACGGTCGACAAAAAGAACTTAAAATGACCGCCCCTTATCACCATTTAACGAGTCAAGAGGAGCGACTCGGCAATCTTTTCCTCTTTAAATGGTCAGAAAAGAGCTGAAAGCGGACCTCCATTTTTATTTTCTTTAACGAGTCAAAAAGGGAAAAATACTCAGCAATCTTTTCATATTTTACGAGTCAGAAAAGAGCGTAAAGGCGACTCGTCCTGAAGGAACGAGTGGTATAAGGGATAGCAACTGGTTTCGGTAATGGTGGAACTTTACTTGAAACACGTAAAGGTTAAGAGGCTGGCTAATAAGACCACTCATCGCTGCGGTTCCTCAGGAAAGGAGAAACAACCAAGTGAAAGCATATGATCGGCCAAAAAGATGGTAGCGATGGAATGAAACAACCAAGGCTCATCTAGCAGAATTTTAGCGGATAAAAGGCAATCACGGGATGTAAATGGGTTCATTTTTACACAAGCTTGAACCATGGAGAACTTTGCTTGTTAAAAAAAATTTTGTTGCATGCCCCCAACATGATTATACCAATCGAGGTACATGCCCCCCAAGCTTCATGGCATTCACGGAGTGGATGGAATGAAGGTTTACTTGGAAAGACTCGATTGGAGGATGCCCCTGGGCTTCAGTCACGCGCCCGGGTGAGCTGCCGTCATCAGAATGACGGGGTGGGTGCTGGGGCATTTCCTGTGGAAATAAGACCATTTAGGAATGGCAAATGGCTATATGTGAAGTGTGAACCGGGGAATGAAAGTTGGTCTACGACTTTGATCGTTCTTCCTTCATGCGGAAAACACATCACTCTGAAGAGTGAGGACACAATAGCACGTATGCGATAAATATAGTCTCGTCCAAGGAGTAAATTGTAATCTAACGGACCTTGGACTACCATGAGACCCATTTGGATAGTCTTCCCTTCTAACGTGATAGGTACATTGGGAAGAATTCCTAAAGGTCGAGTGATTTCTCGATGGAAACCTACAAGGCTTCTCATCTCAGGCAGAAGCAGTGGGGAACCAAGTGCTTCCGAAGCTGTTGAAGAAAGGATACTCACAGGAGATCCTTCATCAATAATTGTACCAGCCATAACCATGCGATAGACTTGAACTATAATTCGAAATGGTATGGAGGCTGGTAACCGAGGATTGACTAGTTGATCCCAATTAAAAGAAATAACTAGGTTGCTCAGAGGTGGGACTGGATAGACAGCCGGATATGCCTCTAATGGACTTTCTTCCTGTTGTGAAGAAATGAGAGGGATGCTCACTTGATCATTAACGTCTATGTCAATGAATAGAATTTGGACGGTGGGTTCGTCATTCTTGGCAGTGATAACATCATCTGAGGAGGTAACTTCTGAAGGCGAAACCGGGTCACTTGTAATCCGGACCGTTTGACTGTTGTCTGGTTTGGATTCAGATGTAGGATCATCTAGGGGTGGAAGTTCTGAAAACAAAACCAGGTCACTTGTAAGCCGGACCTTTTGACTTTCGTTTGGTTTAGATTCAGATGTAAGAGCAGCTAAAGATGGAACTTCTGTAGGCAAAACCGGGTCACTTGTAAGCTGGACCTTTTGAAAGACCGGGTTACTTGTAAGCTGGAACTGTGGACTTTCGGTTGGTTTGGACTCAGGGGGTTCATCTTTGATGATCAAGTGGTGCATAGATGATGAATATAAATCACTTGTTCTGACCAGGGACTGGTCTGGAGCAGGCGGAGCACAGGTAGGTTCAGGAAGAGAAAGCTGGACCAAAGAGGAATCATGTTTGATCACTTGGTTAGTGGAGAGATGCTCTGCAGGTGTAAAAAGACGGTGATATCCAGCGGGTAGTTGGGGTAAGGAATCCGACAGACTTGCCAAAAGACGGGAAGCTTCATCCATAAGTGGACAAAGGCGAAGAAGATGATTACCTTCACAAAGTCGACAAGGGAAACGAACCTTCCCTATTCTGTTACCAACTAGTAAGGTATCGTCAATTTGCGACAGCAAGGGGCGAGTCGGGTCACGGGACCATATATCTAGGATCCTAGGAATGCGAGGACAATCAGAAAGAAAATGGTCCCCTTTGCATAATCGACAAGGAGACCGAAGCTTCCGCGGAGGAGCAGAAGGTGGTTCCACTTCTGATAGCTTCGTGGTAGATACGACCTTTCCCTTAGGAGACTTCTTCTTTTTGGTCTTCTTCTTCTTCTTCTTAGCCACCTGGTTAGTGAAATCCAAGGTTTCACCAGGCGAAGTAGAAGATGAGGACGCAGCAATAGGCGAAGAAGGGAAGGGGTCCACCTTAGAATCAACATGGTGTTGTTCGGGTGGAGGAGGTGGTGGTGGGACAGGAGTCATCACACTTGAGACCACCGAGTTTGAAAACAACCATACGGGTAAACCAATGGTCAACCCAGGCAAAGACAATGTTGCGATATATTGAACACCAACATTTCCAACAGAAGGAAATGGGCGAGGGTACCCATCAGGAGGAACACCTTGGCCGGTAGGCACCAGAAAGGCTTCCATTGAATGAGAAATAACCCTACTCAAGCTAACGCAAACAAAATCTAATTGGGTAATGTTATCGTGGCCAGTAAATTTTTAAGACACTGAACTTAACCTTTTCATTTTTTAAGAGTCGAGAAAAGGGTAAAAGATGACTCTAGTCTCCTTCGAATATTTAATGAGCACGAAGTGACAAGACGCTCACAGGCACCTTTTCGTTTAGGGAGTCCGAAAAGGATCAAAAGTGACTGCTCTGGAATTCTAGGTAGAGGGTGTGCCAAACTTTTCGTAAAACCACAGAATACTTTTTAGGGTACGGGTGGTCGATCTTCGTGAATGCTGTGTTCACTGCATTGCGAATCGTAGGGCGGCTGACACGGCTTCCTATGGATAAAGGCTTTATTCCTATAGGGGTCTCCCAATATATACTCGACGGTACGTGGGAGCACAGTCCGTATTGGCAGCTACCGTTTCACCGTGGAGGAATCACCCAACCACTCGATGATAAACTACCAGGTTTAACGACGCCGGAACACGTCTCTAACCTAGACCTCTAGAGTGTTTGCGTTATGTTCCAATGCGTTGTTATGTTCATTTGGTTCATTTTAAAGTTTATCTTTGATTATGTTTCAGTTTTTTGGTCCTACCGTATGTGATATCTCGAAAACTTCTTACATGCAAACTATATGCCGAAATTAAATCATTTGATTCGATGAATTCTATCTACAGGAGGGTTGAGATCTTTTTCACAAACGAAATGATCACTTCAACAAAGATCCTAATGCAGCTAATAACAAGAAACGAAATTTTGTCTTTTTCTTTTTAATAGCAACAAATAACAATAAATGCTAACTACTATGATGCAAGAGATTTTTTGTTTTTCTTTCCTTTAAGATGGCATGATGCATGTAAACAAATTCTAAGAGATATGCACAATCCAAGTTCAGTCAATGAAATAGAACCAATTTTGAAACACTAAAATGAACCATGCAAGCAAGGAAAAACACAAAGACTAGTGAAATCCAAAGAAGCTAGAAGTGAAGTATTCAGAGTATAGAAGATCAAGCTTTAACAAATCACTGGATAAATGTAGAACAATCAACAAGCTGACTGGATGATCAAAAGACCGAAACTTCCCACAGAAGGCTAGACATGCAAAGTCACTGGAAATAAGCAAACAGCTGAGGGATACAGGCTAAGACCAGTCAAGCAGAGGTTCAACACAGTTCCAGAGGCTGAAAGAGATATATAAAGAGACTGAATGAGCTTTCCACCCACACACAGGCAAAATTTACAGAGCTGGCGCGACTGTCAGCCTGCAACTTGCGCTACCACAGAATTGGCGCGAGTTGCTTTTGAGCAACATGCGCGACTGTCAGAGAAATAACCGCGCCAATTAAGCTTGCCAACTAAAAAGATAAAAGATACGACCTCAGGTCGGGTTGACAGTGCTCAGATGGGTCAAACAGTAAAGAATCAACTCAAAACTGACTCAGGAAGCTCATGCACTCAAGCAAGCAGAAGAAAATTAACATGCAAGACAAAAATCAAATAGTTCCTCCCCAGCGGAGTCGCCAATTTGTTGGTAAGGTAAATCCCCTCTGCGGACAGAGGCGATCCCACTAGCCTATCACAGAACTAGCCACAAACAAACCACGCTGCTACGCAAGTTCCTAGTTATGCATCAAAGGTGAATCAAGAAGACTAACCTGGAGTCCAACGCTATGATTGAAGCAGAGTTGATATCCTCGCTCCCTTGCTCCAACAGATCATAACGAATACCTGCACATGCAAAGGAAGAGACAAATACCAACATAAAAACTACCAAGGCACAACTATATTTCAGTCAGAAAGGAAATAAATCAACATATCACCATGATAGATAATGAGATTGGAACTATAATAGCAGTCGCTCATCAATTAATAAACAAGAAAAGTTACAACCATTGTTCTGACGTCGACCCTTCTCCTGTCTGGGCAAGTAACTATATGTGTCTTGACATGCATCTCCTCTCCGGCAGCATAACCTCTCTAGCACTCACTAGCATTCCTCCAAGAACTCAACATCTAACACTCCATGACCAATAATCATCACTACTATCACTCAATCACCAAATCACTAGCATAACACTAACACCAACACTCTCTAGCTTGTCTAATGCATAATGACAAGCTTATATAGATGGAGAAGGGAGGAGGATCCAATGAACCTGGACACCTTTTGCGGATTAGCAAAAGACATAAAGATGGATAAAGCTCGACAAAAGACTGATTTTTTATCCTCAGAAAAGCTCCATGTAATGAAGGAAACAACAGCCGGATGTGCATTAAGGCAAAAAGCACGACTAAATTTGGTTGGTGCGACTGTTGCTCTAAGACAGAGCGCCAATGGTCGCGCCCTCTTTTGAGGATCTCCACCATTGGCACGGGTAGAATACTGTGGACTTGCGCCAATGGAAAAATAACACTTTTTAGGGATGATCTGCAGAAGGTGTCTTTAGGGAACATGGAGTACATACTCAGGGGAACATAATGCAAGTGTTTTTAGCCTTTGTCACTTCTTATAACTCCCGGGATGTGTCCTCCAAAGTACGACAAGAGGAGTAACAGGGATGGTGACAAATTACTGTGTAACATGAGGTTTCAAGAATCTCAGACTGATGCCTTTCCTGTAACAATAAAATTAAATATTCCTCCTAGTATTTCATTGGGCATGGAGTCTATTTTGCAATGAAAATAAAAATTGGAAAAGAAAAAACATATTTAAAATACCGAGGATTTAAAGCCTTAAATAAAGTAAAGTTTCAAGAACCGCCCATTTACTGGGCTACCAAAAGCATCTCCTCCTTCCAGACTATGCAGAATAAAGGTATTGTTCTACTGAATTTGCGCAATGACAAACATACCTGTACATAAGGAGTCAAACTTATGATGATTACCTTTCTTTTCCTTAAATGAATCCCATTTAAGAACCCAGTCACCAACTTGGAAATGGTCCACTTTTGCCTTCCTGTCAAAGGTTTCTTTTATTTTCTTCTGATGAGTTTTTGACTTCTCAACTAGCTGCTCTCTGATCTGCTGTAGTTCAACCAGGTTATTCATTCTTCTTACCACAGGGAGAATCAACTAGATAGGGAAAACAACATCAATGCGATAAACTAGCCTAAATGGAGAATTCCATATAGAATTTTTGATGGTAACTCTGTCAGCCCATAGTGAAAACTTCAACTTGGAATCCCAGCTCTTTTTGTTGTCTTCTAACAGTTTTTTGATTACCCTTACTAGACTCTTGTTAGATGATTCTTCTAGGCCATCACCTTGAGGATAATATGAGATAGAATGCACCACTTGAATGCCCATGGATTCATGTTGAAAAATGGAAACAAGAAATTGCTAAAAATAGAAGTGCTAAAAATAGCACTGCTAAAAATAGCAATTTGGGCATCAGTGCTGGATTGGGCAATAGGGAATGAAAAATGGAAGTGCTAAAAATAGAAGTTCTATTTTTAACAGTTCAAGTTGGATTCTTATTTTTCGACAGTCCCTGGTCTAAAATAGGAAGTAAAATTCGAATTTGGTCTTACCAGTAGTCTGGAATATTAATTAATTAAATCTCCATGAGTTAATTAGTTAAGGAAAAGCAGAGTTGAAGTCCTTGTGAGAACATGCAATTATTTCTCCACTAATTGGGGAATGTGTCCTTGATTTGCTCCACTGATTGAGGAATTAAGGATGAGTTATATATTGAGAGGATCAATTGACTTAGTTTAACTTAGTCAAGTTTAGTTAGATTAATTTAACAAGTTGTTAAATTAATGAGATACAATTTGTTGATGCTTGCATGCATGTGACAACTGGTATTTTCAGATAACTGAGTACTCACTCATGGATAATTGATGCATGTTAGTTCTGTCAGAGACCTAGTTGAGATCAGAGAGGGGACAATGTACTATCAATTGGATGAATATTTTTCCTATAAAGGAAGCTCATCCATGATGAGGATTTATCTCCTTCATGTTTGTGCAGTTATTTCAGAGGTCAGTGTTGTGTGTGAGGTGAGAATCACACAGGTTGCAGCCGGAGGACCCAAGAAAAATTGTGCATAGAAATAGGAGGCTTGGAGGGCAGAGGAGAAGGTTTGTGAGAAGCCTTTGACTGTCTATGAGTAGCAGAGGGATTGTACTGAGAGCTGGATAGCTTCTGAGCTAAGGCTTTGTGTAATCCAGACATATTTCCACTTGTATGATAATACAAAGATGGGGTTTTAGGCAGGTGCTTTCCCTAGGTAATTTCTTCTGTGTTATGTGTGATTGATTCCTTCTTATCAGTTATATGTGTTCTTATTGATGTTGCTCATGGTTGATTAAGCTTTCGCTAAATTTTTTGTAGAAGTAGATCAAGTGTTTTGCTTTAGTACATTGCATTACCAAGTTGATCTACAGGTGGGAAATTTCTACATGGTATTAGAGCTAGCTGATTTGAAGAAAAAGTTTTACATGGTATCGGAGCTAGCTGATTTGTAGAAAAATTCTACAAAATTCTACATGATATCAGAGCACAGGTGATCAAGGAGAGAACAATATACTGAGAGGAGATTTCAAAGTTTTTGAGTTTTTGGCCAAGAGTTTGCAGAGTAGATCTGAAAATTTCTGTACAAAATTTTCAGAAATAAATAGTAGATTTGGATTCCTTGCAGAAAAATACCCAAAAAAAAAACGGCTGAATCGGAGTTCGGATGAGGGAGATATCGCTGATTTAAAATCAGCTCTTTCGCTAGAAAATTTCGTGACGGTGGGAAAGTGGAAATAGATTGGTGTGCTAGCCAAGAACCTGTATGCACTTGAGGTACAAGATGCATGCAAAGCCTTGAGGAGCAAGGCAAAGGTTAGATACTTGGCGGTTGAGAGGGAGAGTAAACTACCTCTCAACATGCAGAGCCAAAAGAAGTCTCAGACGATTGTGGAGGAGCCACGATTGGTGAAGTAGCTTTAGGAGGTTGTGGAGCAGCCACAACTGGGGAAGTCGAGAGGAGACATAGTGGAGGCATCCACTCATGCAAAAACCTCCAGTAGGGGGAAACTTCAAGCCAGGTGGGCAGAGGGATCACATGCAGCCATACCTCCAGGTAGGAGGTGGGGCGATGTGGAGTGATCGTCCCATGGAGGAGGGGCAGTATCCTTGAGGTACCCAACCTCCTGGATGAGACCTTGCTACGGGAGCCCCAATGTGGAGTAGTAGGAACTGACTGATTGGGTAGAGACAGATGCGGATGGAGTGGCAGAGACAGCTACAGTGCAGGGAAATCCAAGACAGCGCAGATCATGCTGGCTGCAACAATGCGAGAGGCACAAGTGTGTTGCACTATGCAAGGTAGCACAGAGAAGGGTGCAATGGTGCGAGATGCATGGATATGTTGCTGTAGGGCAGAGGTTAGAGAGGGAGCACTTGTCAGCAGTAGGTAGAGCTTCACCATTAGAGTATGTTTCTAGCCCAACAGAGTGGTCAGTTGGGAGTTTTTTTTTGTTCCGAGAGTTGTTGAAGCAACCCCACTTGGTAGATGTGTTGCATGCAGAACATTCTAGAGGTACAAGATCAGGTTCGAGAGGAAGCCTTTCTTGTTGAGAGGGAGTTTTGAAAAATGGAAACAAGAAATTGCTAAAAATATAAGTGCTAAAAATAGCACTGCTAAAAATAGCAGTTTGGGCGTCAGTGCTGGATTGGGCCATAGGGAATGAAAAATGGAAGTGCTAAAAATAGAAGTTCTATTTTTAGCAGTTCAAGTTGGATTCTTATTTTTAGACAGTCCCTGGTCTAAAATAGGAAGTAAAATTCGAATTTGGTCTTACTAGCAGTTTGGAATATTAATTAATTAATTCTCCACGAGTTAATTAGTTAAGGAAAAGCAAACTTGAAGTCCTTGTGAGAACATGCAATTATTTCTCCACTAATTGGGGAATGTGTCCTTGAATTGCTCCACTGATTGAGGAATTAAGGATGAGTTATATATTGAGAGGATCAGTTGACTTAGTTTAACTTAGTCAAGTTCAGTTAGATTAATTTAACAAGTTGTTAAATTAATGAGATACAGTTTGTTGATGCTTGCATGCATGTGACAACTGGTATTTTCAGATAACTGAGTATTCACTCATGGATAACTGATGCATGTTAGTTCTGTCAGAGACCTAGTTGAGATCAGAGAGGGGACAGTGTACTATCAGTTGGATGAATATTTTTCCTATAAAGGAAGCTCATCCATGATGAGGATTTATCTCCTTCAGGTTTGTGCAGTTATTTCAGAGGTTAGTGTTGTGTGTGAGGTGAGAATCACACAGGTTGTAGTTGGAGGACCCAAGAAAAACTGTGCATAAAAATAGGAGGCTTGGAGGGTAGAGGAGAAGGTTTGTGAGAAGCATTTGACTGTCTATGAGCAATAGAGGGATTGTACTGAGAGATGGATAGCTTCCAAGCTAAGGCTTTGTGTAATCCATGCATATTTCCACTTGTATGATAACATAGAGATGGGGTTTTGGGCAGGTGCTTTCCTCGGGTAAATTCTTTTGTGTTATGTGTGATTGATTCCTTCTTATCAGTTATATGCGTTCTTATTGATGTTTCTCATGGTTAATTAAGCTTCCACTAAATTGTTAGTAGAAGTAGATCAAGTGTTTTTCTTTAGTACATTGCATTACCAAGTTGATCTACAGGTGGGAAATTTATACATGGTATTAGAGCTAGTTGATTTGTAGAAAAAGTTTGACATGGTATCAGAGCTAGCTGATTTGTAGAAAAGTTCTACAAAATTCTACAATTCAGTCATGTCCACCAATTATTTTGCCTTGAAAGCTACTACAGTATCAGTGACTAGATTGGTTGGGCAACCAAATCTAGTGAAAATATTCTCATTCAAGAATTTTATGACAACTTGATTATTGGCATTCTTAGTGGGTATAACCTCAATCCACTTTGTGAAATAATCAGTGGATACCAAGATCCATTTGTGTTGGCCATTGGAATGTGGGTTGATCTCACCTATAAAGTCCAAGCCCCACTGCTGGAAGGGACCATTGACATGTACTGGCTTCAAGGGCAGAGATTTTAGTTGTTGTCTTCCTGCAAACCTCTGACACTTGTCACAAGATTTCACAAAAGAAAACACATCAGAGAACAGAGTAGGCCAATAATACCCAGCCCTCAGGATTTTGTGGGATGTGATTTTCCAATAATGATGCCCTCCACAGATGCTAGAATGGAACTGGTGTATGACTTCCACAGATTGTTCTTTATCTAGACATCTCAAGAGGATTCTTGATGGGTCTTTCCAATAAAGCATATTTTTATTAATGCAGAATTTGGCTGATCTAAGTTTAATGGCCCAGGCTTGACTTGAGCTAAGCCCTAGAGGGACTTCTATCTTCTGCAAAAAATGAATTATGCTAGAATACCATTCACAGGTGGCTAGATTTTCAGCCAGAGACTGATTCAACTTTTTCTCTTCTACTGCTCCCTCTGTTTGCTCATCATCTGAATTTAGACCCATGCAATTTATGTCTAACAAGCTGCAATTTTCTTCAGCCATAAGTTTAGCCAAGCCTTGGCCTTTGAAAAGCTTAGTGGGTTTCACATCTATGTTAAACTCTATGAATTTTGAAATCCATTTAGCTCTCTTTCCATCAATATCTGGCTGAGTTAAGACATCTTTTACTGAGGCTAAAGGTATATATGCAACCACTTTGGAATTCAGAATATAAATTCTGAATGCCTTTAAAGATTTTATGAGAGCATAAGCTTGTTTTTCAATAAGGTCATACCTCAGTTCAACATCCCTTAAATTTTTGCTGAAAAAGGCCACGGGGAGCTCTATGCCTTCATCATTTTTCTACAACAGAACTGTTCCAAATGTATCATAAGAGGCAAAAGAGAAGATACAAAAATCCTTAGTGTAATCTGGGCTGATTAGAGTGGGCTTTCATGATAGCTTGCTTGATGGCTTCAAAAGAGTTTCTTGAAGCATCTGTCCATTTTATTTCTGATCCTTTCTTCAGCATGGAAGTGATGTGCTCTACTAGCTCTGCAAAGTTTGGAATGAACCTCCTTAAAACGTTAATCTTACCCAGGAAGGATTGAATGTCCCTTTTTGACCTCGGGATGGACAATGTCTGAATGGTTTGAACCCTTGCTGGATCAATATTCACACCTTCAACAGAAACAATATGTCCCAGAAGTTTGCCTTCTTCTAGAGCAAATTGTGACTTCTTTAGGTTCACCGAAATTCCAAATTGTCTACACTTTAGGAAGACCTTCTTCAAATGTTGTAAATGGTATTTGTGATTGTTGGAGAAGACTGTTATGTCATCAAGATAAATAAGGACCAAATTTTCCTTCTCTCCCACAAAAGCTATGTCCATTGCCCTCTGAAAAGTAGCCCCAGCATTCATCAGTCCGAAAGGCATCTTGGAGAACATGAAAGTGCCCCAAGGAGTAGTGAAGGAGGTATTTTCCTGATCTTCTGGATGTATAGCAACCTGAAAATCCATCTAAGAAATACATGACACTAGCCCTTGAAACTCTTTGTAGCAAGTGTTCCATCTTTGGCAGGGGGTAGTTATCTTTTTTAGAGCACTTGTCCAGATTTCTGAGGTCAACGCAAAGCCTGATTTCTCCATTTTTCTTTCTTACCACCACAAGGTTATCGATCCACTTTGAATACCTTAGGGGAACTATGAATTTGGCATCCAACAACTTCTTGTTTTCTTTCTCAATCAAAGGAAATAAGAGAGGGCTGCTAGGTCTTAATTTCTGCTTAAAAGGGATGGTGTTCTTTTCCTGTGGAACCTTATGCTGAATGATGTTTGTGTCATAGGTTTTAAGATCACTGTATTCCCAAGAAAAAATGTCAGGGAATTGCTTCATGAGGGTGCAATACTCAGAATTATAGGTAGAAGACAAATGAGTGGACAGATTTATGTATTTCGGATGGACTGGGCTCCCTATATTGTGTTTACAAACATCAGACTCATTTTCTGTTTTGGCAAGCTTATAAGGCACATCGTTATTATCAAACAGCTTTTCTAGAGGCACCAATCCCTTTGGGATATGGTTGCTAGGCAATTGTACAATGCTTCCTCGGCCGATCTCGTCCTTTAGCTTGGACTGGCTGTATTCTTCCATGGTTTCATTTTCTTGGTCGATGTGCATTTCAGAAAATTTCTCAACGACTTGTAGAAACCTATTTATTTCATCACCGTCTTGAAAAAATTTCCAGTATTTGACGTTGTCAGGAAGAGATGGTATATATTTCACCTGAACTTCATACTTCAATTTAGGAGGCAAAGGAGGAATAAACGTGCTAGCAGACACAACAAGGGAGTCGACAAGCTGATTCTTCATTCTTGGAATGTAAGAAATGCTGAAATTATTAAAAGAATCCTTGAACCTCCATACCTCATCTTTGTATGCTTTTAGCCTTGGATGCTTTGTTTGGAAATTTTTATTTACCTGCTAAATGATGAGGTCTGCATCTCCAAACACTTTTAGGCCTTTGATGCCCATTTCTTTAGCAGCGCTTAAGCCCAAAATCAAAGCTTCATACTTTGCTATGTTATTTATGACCTGAAAGGTTAATTTGAAAGATAAATGAATGTATTACTGTGTGGGGGACACAAGGACTACACCTGCCCCTGCAGCTTCCTCAGAGCAAGCCCCATCAAAGAACATGTCCCAAGTCTGTGGGCCTTCTTCCTCAGTGATCTGGCAAACTAGTTTTCTAAGTTGCATGGAGGCCAAATGGGATTCTTTAATATGAAGAACACAGGCTCCAAAATCAGGGTCAGCATCATAGATGGGATGATTAGTGGGATTCCTTTCATCGTTGATGATATAAGCCAACTGAGCTTCTCTGTATAATCTCCTACTCTCACCTCCGAAAACTGGGACAATATCATACGACAGATCATTTTGTAATGATCCACCTAATCTCTTGATCCATCCTCTAGAAAGTAACATGCCAGACTTGGAGGTTACATCAGCTACCACAATATCCATCATCATGCTTTTAATGGGCAACTGAGATAAAGTGATGGCTAGGTCCTTGATTAATCCCAAACATATCACTTTTCTAGAGTCAAAAGAAAACAGGTAATGATAAGGCTTGGTAATGTCAAGACCCAACTCATCCATGACAACTTTGGGCATTAGATTATGGCTGGATCCAGTGTCCAGAAGGCAGTTGTGAAGGATTTTATCATGAATAGATAGAGAGACATAGAATGATGGGGAGCTATCTTCACAATTTTCAATCATTGGGCTGAGAATAACAGCTGGTTTGTCATATTGTATATTTACATAGTCAGTGGAGGCTTGGATGGCTTTAGGCTCCAGGGCCTCGAGGATGGATCTTTTGAAGGACTCATTATTGACTAGTTCAATCAGAGGCATAAGTATTCTTAGTTTATGAATTTCTGATTGAAAACTGAAAGGAGAAGGAGACTTTTCAAGGCCTCTTACCCTGTGAGTTGGAGCTTTGAGGATGATAGGATCAACTGCTGGTCGCTTCTGCTTATTATCTTGCTATATTGTAGGGACAACAACTCTTTGAACACAAGTTTCCTTGGCATTATTCATCTTCGACCCCAGATTATATCTTTGCTGATCTTCAGTTTGTAGAACAACTTCACCATCCCGTTCTTGGTTAATCTGGTCGTTAAATAATGACTTTTCATAGGCAGCTGAGGTCAAGAAGGAGGCATTGCCTTTGTCTTCTTAACAATGGATCTCATCATCTTCTTCAAATTGCTCTTCTTCCATGACTACATTCTGGAAAGGGGTATTCACCCTTTGGTCTTCATTGGCATCTTTGCTTCTTTGCAAAATCTGCAACTGCTCATTAGTTTTTCTATATGGATTTGGATTTGGATTTCTAGGAGAAAAGGTATTAGGAACTCTTCATTTCCCAGGGTGCTGCTCAACCTTTAATTTGGAGATCTCAGAGGCTAATGACTCTATCATTTTGTTCATTTTATCTATCTTGGGATTTGAAGATGATGAAGACTTGCCCCTATGTCTTCTTCTATCAAAATTTCCCTTGAGCTTCTTTGTAGCCATGATGTTCAATTCCACTTCCAAGGTTGCATCCTGCATATATGCCAAAGTAGCACATCGCCTCTCCCCCAACAGTAGGAAGAAGTCAGAATCAAAAGCACTGGCATAGGTGAGTTTAACAGAGGTAGTAGTGGGTTTTACTTCAGCTGGTATCTTGCTATACATACGGTTAAACCTCTTATTAAAATCAGATAGCAACTCACCATTTTCCCTCTTTAAGTTCCCAAACTCAGTGTGGTAGTAGAGGAGATCCTTCTTGTCACCCCAATGCTTTAGGAATGCATCATCTAAAGCCTCAATATCTGCTATAGATCTTGGGGTCAGTTCTCTGAACCATTTTTTAGCCTCTCCATCTAGGCTTTGGACAAAGACTCTCATCCAGACATCATCTTCACTAATGTCCAGGTTATCAACATAGCTATAGAATGACTCAAGATGTTCTTCAACTCTAACACCTTCAGTCCCAGTGAACTTAGGCCTATATTTCTAATATTCTCTAGTAGGTGTGGCATTCAAAGGAGTGGGCAGTATTAGAGATCCATACCTAGTAGCTATGATTCTTTCCATTTTGGTGGGTGCTTTTGGTCCTGCCATAGCTGTGGTGGCTATAAGAGTACTGGTAGTCTGAATGATAGAGGGCTGAGGAGTGACTCACAAGGCTAAAGGAGTATGATGGATAGGAGGTGAGGTTTCCTTTGGGATTTCAACAAAAGGAGAACCTAAAGAATAAGGAGCTTTATGAATCTCTGGGAGTTTTTCTTCATTGCTAGTATTAGAAGCTATACTCTCAACATGTATTTGTTCTATTACAGGATTTTCTTGAAGAGATATAGAAGATTGTTTAGGTTTACATGAACCTGATGCTCCTTTTTGCAATACCTTTCTTTCTCTGATGATTCTTTCAGGATCAGGTACTGGATCAGCTTGTGACTTCTGAGGATTTCTCCGAGTATGCCTCACAAATTGAGCCAGAACTATGAAGTGGAGTTTCCAAGAGGTTTGTCCTGTAGTAGAGTCAACAGATAGATGATTACAACCAAAAAAGTTCCCAGAATTTGTCTATCATCAATGTTGGATCTGTGTCGTCTCAAGGGAAGCTGAGCTTCAACTTCCTCTTACTCGCAGCGGTGCCAATTATGTTATCACTCCTGGAAACTCTCCTAGGTTGCAACTTGGAGATGCTTGGTAACATATAATCTTCAATATTGTTCTCAGAACTATTGGAATGGATGATGGTTTGGGTCAAGTTAGATAACCATTTCAGCTCTATTCTCACTCAAGACATGCATGAACACCCTCAACAATACAAGGTTTTAGAACATTAATACTCAATATTTTATAAATTCAATGGATAAATGGAGAATACTGACTGTCAGCAGATGCATACATAAACACATATGAATGGCTAGCTACAAGAAGTAAATGGATCTTGCAAATCTAATATATCAATGTAGAGATAAGATGAGAGTTATCTGGCATTAGACACAGCAGAAAGCATGAGTAAACTATTCAAGTGCAAGCATAGAACAACAGAGAAAATGGGAATTGAACATGTAATAACAAAAGAATCTTATATTACTACAGTGAAGATGAGAAGCTAGAGGAGTAGAGTCTCCACAGTCTCCAAAGGTTGAACCCTTCATACATTTAGCTTTCAGCCTTTTATAGGCCTTTTACAATGCTCCTAAGCTCTCAAAGGCTTGGAGTGTCTTAATCTTCCTCTTTGTCTTTTCAACAATTTGATGCCCTAACTAGGCAGGCATGGGCTCAAAAGTTTCTTCTTCTAACCGTTGATTAACTGCTTTAGGGTAGTTTGCTGCACTGTTTGGGAGCTCTCTCGTGCCAGAGATGCTCCATGATCATTTGTTGGCTTTGGATACGCTGCGCTATTGATGCCTCAAGATCAATTTCTGTTTCGGGCTGTGTTGCGTTGTTGATGCCCATGCTATTTCTGTTTCAGGCTAGTTGCGCAGTGTTTCTCCATGACTTCTTTGTCGGTTTGGGATGAGCTGCACATGTTTTGGCCCTTGTTATCCCCTTTTCGGTCTCTGTTTCCCTTTAAATATTTAGAATGACTATTTTTCTGTTTAATACAGAGAACACAGAAACACTGTAAAAATCCCACCAAGCTCTGCTCTCCCGGACTTCAAAATTCCTTTATCATGGACTATCTTCCTATTGGGTCCACCTTTGTAGTGATATTACCTCTCCACCGTTGATTTGGGAGTTCAAGATTCAATGGTTGTGATCCATTTCGGGCGGCTCTTTTGTACTGGGGTTAACCGCCCGATGAGGGTGGTTTTCTCTCTCCTCATCCTAGAAACATGGCATCGGGCGGAGCTCGACCTAAACCACTTATCGCCTTTGGCTCTCCTGAAATCTTGCTAGTTTTGTTATTTTCCCTTTATATTGGAAAATACATAAAAATGTGAAAATCCTGCTTTATCGGACTTGAAATGGTGTTCAACCACCTTAATAAACCTTTTCAGGTCCATAAGGTAGCATCGACGCTGCTCCCATGTTCCCTTTGTATTTTGTGAAATAATGAAATACATTGAAAATGGCTTAGGCATGGACCTCAAATATTATATATTTCCCTTCCTGGACCATTTCGGGTCTGGGTCTTATCGCATATTGCAAACCAAGCTTCCCTTTGTATTTTGTTATATAACGAAATACATTGAAAATGCATTAAAAATGACCTCCCTCCAAACTTCAAATTTTATGAAATATTATATATATAACTGTCGGGTCTGGTCATCGGGTCGCACATCACCCAAGCCAGAGGTCCATGGTTAGCGCTCATTGTAATCCTCGATAGCGATATCGCGATGCGACGTAGGCCATCGATCTGCGTGCTTGATCGACAGTCCATGTTGAATCGCCGATCGCTGTTGCCATTTCCATGCTGTCTGTGCCGATTGCCACTGTCTGCGACCGCCGATTGTGATCATTGGTGATCGCTGATCGAGGTTGTCTTGTGCCCATTCTTAACTCGTCCTCTCTGCTTTCCAATTTGTGATTTGCCACTTAGATGTGGGCCGTTGATCGGCCAAATCTAACGACTGCTGTGCTTTATCAGTTTAAGCCTGTGACAATGGCTTTTTCAATATTTTTTTTCTGTTTTAGCCTCCTGATAGTGTTTTTCCTCCCTTTTAAGGGCTCTTGGCATGCGATTGTTGTGATTTTTGCATGATCCTTAGGCAAATTTTGAAGACTTCAAGAGCATATTTGGATCCATTTTTGGGCCATTTTCCAACAAGGCTAACAATTCCAAGAACATTAAGAAAAGTATTTAGAAGAGAAATATATTGAAAGATGTGAAAATTTATCTACATCAGATTATGTTCTTGAAGCTAAAGATTAGAAACCTAAAGTCTCAAATTAAGAAGAGCACCACATGCTCCATGGGAGGAAATTTTGATCTTTCATATGTTAAATTTCAGAGTAATGTTGTCAATGAGTTTACAAAATTATTCAATGAACCTTCACCAAATGCACATGAATATGGAGAACATGTTACAATGGATCCTAAATGGCCACATGTGGTTTTTACAAAGCCACAATAAGGATGTCAATATGGGATGAAAAAGAATGATGTTAAAGATTACAACTATGCATTAATATTTTAGAATGTTGATTTCTCATCTAAAGGAGAGTTTAAAGAAGAACAGGTATTCCTAGAATTAAAAAAATAGAATTTGTAAAAAAAGGAATGTATGGTATATGTTAATGAAATTGTTGGTAAAAAACAAAATCCATCCTTATAATTCTCCACAGATTTTCAACAACAATTTATTTTCAAAACTTCACCATGGAATTATTATCATTGCATAATGGAGGAATATCTTTGAAACATGGAGAATAAAAAGAAAATTTCAACCATGATTAGGAGAAATCATATCAGTTGGCTACATTTGAAATCTACTTTACTCAAAAGTATCTATTTTATCCAAGTAGGTTATGATAAGCATGTTTTTGTTTTTTCGTGTATGTAGTTTTCTAAAGTTTTGATTAATAAGTAATTGTTGGATTGAGATAATGGTTTGGGGTGAATCCATAGCCGAATGGAGAAGAAAGCTAATATGATGTTGGTTTTCTCGAAAACCCGGGCTCACTATCCTACCATTAGAGCCAAATTTTGATGTGATTTCATATGACACAACAACTAGAGTGATTGTGGTTCAAAATTAAACCTATATCCCTTTAGATTTATACCAATTTTTGAAATCTTGAAAGTGATATATGACCTTCACTTATAGACCATGAAGACATAGCAATTCCTTAATAATTAAGATTCATTTTCAATGTTACAATGCTTCCTCACACAAGGTCAATGAGGATGGTTTATCCTTTTAAATGGGCACTAAAAAGAAAATAAATTTGTTGTAATCATCCTCTCATTTGATAACCCTCAGTGTAACTTCATCCAAAACTTTACATAATAAAAATGGAGGTTATATGCTTGATATTTTTCTAATTTGGTTGAAGAACCAATGGAGTTAACTTAACCACACCCTCTTTGTTCTATCTTCCTCAATTATCTATTTTCCATTTATTATTATTATTATTATTTACATTGTCCATTTTCCCATCAATTTTTAGAATGTTGACTAGGTGATTATTTCCATTTTTATTATCCATTTTCCCATCCATTTTTAGAATGTTGACTAGGTGATTATTTCCATTTTTATTTTTTCCCATCCATTTTCAGAATGTAAACTAAGTGATTATTTCCATTTTTATTGAGTCATCGACTCATTTTTAGAATCTTGCTCTAGGTGATTATTTCCATTCTTACCTCACTTATTTATCATTTTACTTTTACTTTTACTCACTTATTTTTATTTATTTTATTTTGTTATTTTACTTCTTTGAATGTAGGTTGAGAATCCTTCATTTTTCTTCCTTTCTATTTATTAATATTAATTTTATCTCTGGGTGACACTTGAAGGTATTGGTTAGACATAGATGATTGGGAATGTCTTCACATCATAACTAGGTGTTGAGGTGGTGACCAAAAGTTTATGCTACATACAAGTTATAGAAGGTTATATGGATTTTTCTATTTCACAATACAAATAATACAGGAAACCTATTTCCTTATAAATTGTTGCAAAATCCATCCCATAATGCATTTGGGATAGATAGGGAGGATTTAGAAATCAAATGCCAATATTTACGTGGAGCAAATGAACAATTGTTGAGCCACTATCTTCTGTAGGCCATAACTTGAGTTTCTGATATCCAAATTGAGAAAATGAGACCTCATTTGAAAACCATAGATGTGAAGAACATATTGGAAATGGTTTTCATAGTTTAAATATCATCTATCATGCAAAAATGATTAAATTATAGTTATGACTAATTTTTACTTGGTAGTAACTTCTTTTAGAGATCACCATTTAAAGGAATTTTCAGATATTTAAAGTGGTCCCTTCTTTGGGGAATGAATATTAAATTTTATTTTTACCAAAGCGACTATGTTCATTTAGCACAAAGGGTTTAAAACCTTAGAGGATTATAAAAAAATTGTGAAAAACATTCACTATAAGGGAGAGAACACCTTTCTAGAATAGTAAGTAAAGTAAGCTCCTAGCTGAAGCTTTTGATATATACTTCTCAATTAGCAAACCTTTATACTTTTATTTCAAAGTCATTTTGAATGATGAGAGCTAATTTATAATTGTTTTCCTCTTTTCTCTCTAGGTATTTTCATTTACATGGTCCTTGGGAGCCCAATTGAGTCCATTTTGGATAAATGCATTTCAATTTTTTGAACACTATGAACTTTTCTAAATTATTTGTATTTTAGGTTCCACATAGAACTATCAGGAGTTCATAGTTATTATGATCTTATGAATATGAGTTTTAAGCTTAATATTGTAAAAGTGTAACTCCATTCATTCCTATGAGTTTAAATTGAAATATCATCTTAAGTTCCTTGGAAATATGGTTTGTTTATTTTCATATTGCTCAATGACATGGTGTGATTTACTTATTGCTATGCTGGAAGCCAATCTTTTCACAACCTTTACTTTGATCTTTAATACTTTTATAATGTGAATATCATTATTAATGCTATTTCCATGAGAAGAGCTCTTTTAATATTTATATTTAAATCCTGTAGTTAAAATCTTTGGCAATCATATTTATTTCCTTTTCTTTCCATGAACAAAATGATGTGCCTTACAAGTAAATATGCTGTATGGTAGCTTGTTAAAATATTTGTTTGAGTTTACTATTTAAAACTCTCCCATTGCATTTGAGGATAAATGAATAATCTTTCATCTATAAAAAGATGAGTTCCACCTCTATAGAAATGAGGAGAATGTTTCTTGTTCCCCAGAAAGTTGGTCTCAATATTGGTCATTTTCCCTTGCTAGAAAAAAAATCAAGAACTTCATCAATTTTCTTGATTATAATCTATATACCTAAGAAAATTTTACATAGAAGAAGAAAACCTATGTATTTTAAATATAAATGTCAATACATATCATGATAGGAGAGGGTACTTGAACTCATATAACAATGATTATCATGTATAAGAACTTTTGCTCAAAATTGTATATTTTGGAAACCATTGGACATGACAAGAAGTTATTGACCTATAACTAAACTCAGGCTTAAAAGTTAAAAAAGTCCCTGAACTTGGAAAATGTTATTGACTTAGAACTAAGCTTAGGCTTAAAAGTTAAAAAAATATCTGAACTTGGAGATTAAGAAATGGATCATAGTTTTTGGGACTGTGACTTCACCTTGTCAATGGACTTTGGAAAATTGCTCAGACATATTGGTGGGGCCATAATCCTCAATCCACAACTAAAACATTGTTGGCCCCAAACAACCCCATGTATTCCTCTCAATCAATTGTAAGATTCCAATTCATGTATGCAAATTGTATGAAAACAATTATGTGTCTATATATAGAGAGATGTTTACCATAAGAATTACATGGTATGGAGCTATGTGGACCAATTTTCCTACCTTGCAGATATGTGGTTGCCCATAGTTGTAGGTATAAGAGATGAAATTGGTGTGCATGCTCACCCTTAAGATAATTATCTCCCTTTATGACAAGAGGGTTTCACTATATTGGTTGGTGTATATGTTGAAAATAGCAACAAGAAATGCTAAATATAGAAGTTCTAAAAATAGCACTGCCATAAATAGCATTTCAGGATACCTTCCTATTTTAGTTAGTCCCTGAACTAAAACAGAGAAGTAAAATTCGAATTTGATCTTAGCAGTTGTTTGTAAAATAATTAATTAATTCATCTTGAGTTAATTAGTTGTAGAAAATCAAACATGAAGTCTATGTGAGGACATGCAACAATTATCCCATTAATTGAGGAATTTATCCCTTAGTTAAAGAGATAAGGATGAGTTGTAATTTAATTTGTAATTAGTTAGCTCAGTTAACTGAGTTAAGTCCAGTTATATTAGTTCAAATAGTTTGTTGAACTAATTGTGAGTTCAATTAGTTAATGCATGCATGCATGTAACTGCTGCACTTCAGATAACTAAATATTCTCTCATAAATAACTCATGCATGTCAGTTCAGACAGAGACCTAGTTGAGATCAGATGATGGGATAATGTACTATTAGTTGCAGGAATATTCCATGGAGGATATCTCTTGCATGCAGAAGGAATTCATTCCTTGGAGATTGCGCAGTTAATTTTGGGTTTAATGAGTGTGTGATGAGGCCAATTCACACAGGTGGCAACATTGGACCCCAAAGAAAACTGCGCAAGGAAATAGGAGGCTTGGAGGGCTAAGGGAAGGCATATTTTGTGTCTATTCAGTCTGTGAGTTGTATTGTTCGATTGTGTGGAGAGTAGGATAGCTTGTGAGCTGACTCTTTGTGTAATATGAACATATTTCCACTTGTATGATAATACAAAGATCGAGGATTTTTAGCTGAGGCTCTCCCCAGAGTATTCCTCTATGTTCATGTGTGATTTATTTCTCATTCTCAGTTATATGTGTTCTATTTGATCTTGCTCATATTCGATTAAGCTTCTGCAAGTTTGTTTTAGAAGTAGATTTTTTATTTTTATTTAGTATATTGCATAATCTGTTGATCTACAATGAGAATTTCTACAGTATACATGTATGAGCATGGGTATTTTCCCTTCTCTTTGAACAAACAAAAGTATGCAACAATACCCTCGACTTGCAAGCCTATTCCTGAGAGATTAATTTTGTATAGATTTGTGATGGTGTACGTTTGACTCTAGAGTCATTATTAGTGCCAAAAAGGGAGCCAAAGAGCTTGGATGATTACCTATTGTAAGCCTCTCCAACACTAGAAACAATCTCAACTCTCATCAGTGAACAAAGCTCATAACGAGGAATTAATTTGTCAAATTTTGGGGTTAACCCCTTCAAACATCCTTTCGTGAAAAATGGCGTGGAACCATGGTGGAAAACCCAAATGATGTGGTGTACAAGAAATATATAGATTGCCATATCTTTCTGCCCAAAGGTCTGATTCGAAGGAATTTTATATTATTCAAATTATCTTGTGAGATGAAGATAATGATGAAGTCAAAATTTTGGTTAAAGGTGCATGAAAGAAGAAAAAATTTCATGATCCCTACCTCCTTAAGGTGACCTACATCTAGGTGGGGTGAGAGGGGGAGTGTTACAAATGGTCTAGGTTTCCATTCCATTTTGCATGGTGATATGTGCAAAATTGAGGAGTGTAGAAATTAATAGAAATTTTCTACTACTGATGAAATCGAAATGAAAAAAAGAGAATACAAGTTTCCTCTACAATTTTTCTAAATGTAAACCACAATTTCGAAACACATGCAATGATATACAACCATCAAAACCACAAAGACACATTGATTTACAGGGGAACCTAACTAGGAAAAACCCCTCTGCTACTTTTCATTAATCAGATGAGAATGAGAAACTATTACAATATCTTGCTTCAATCCGGAAGCACACCCTACACTGTAAACCTGTTCTCCTGGTGACTGTCCTACTCTAGGAAACACTTAGAAAATTCAAGCCTCCAACTTCCTCCTATGTACTTGTTCAATTTAAGAGAAATTTTTCTCCTAAAGAATAGGGAAATTCCCTATTTCCTTGTGAAAATCCCAAGGAATGGATCACCTACTCAATTGTCAAGCCTGTACACTCAACTAGTATACAATTGATGATTAAAATGTGCCTTTTCCTCCACCCAATCTAGGAAATTCGAATTCCATGCATGTATGGGTTATTTTTAGCTTATTGACTAGTTTAACTAAGAGATCACTAAGTTAACAACAATTTTACTACTCAGTTGACCTTCAAATGACTCAATTAATTACTTGAGCTTAGTTAACTCAGTTCAACTGAAAATAATTGAACTAGATTGCTAAAGTTTAGCAATCACTACATGCACAACACTACTCCAAGCCTACAAAATCGAATTTTGTTAGGCCCCTAAAATACTAGTGATTCCCCCATTACTATTGTCATTGTATCCCTTATTGTTATTATTTTTCCCCTATTGTCCCCGTATTGTTATTAGTATGCCCAATAGAAACCCACTATTGTTATTTTTGTGCCCTTATGTTATTACTGTTATGTCGGCTTGATTATATTATGACCCCTTAGACTCCTATATATATAAGGGAGGTTTAGTCATTTGTATCATCCAAGAATTGTTCATTGTGTAATGTAAAGGAGGTTTCCCCATCGAATAGGCTAAATTCTAAGGTGTTGATCTATCTTTTCTATCTTTTTGTGAGCTGTTTTCCTAACATTTGGTATCAGAGCTTTGGATTCTAGGGTTTCGTTGCTCCAAATAGGTCATCGTGGAATTTTTTCTGTAATGTTTTTTTTGAAACATTTCAGAATCTACAACAAAAACCCATTTGAATCGAAATTTTTCTGAACTTTGGGCCCAAATTTTAGAGCTTGTCTTTCTATATTTGCGGAGATATGATCTGAAGAAGTTAGGGTTTTTGCAGACTCTCGAATTATATTCCAATCAGGTGACCTGGGGAAAATCGTCATAGCTTTTGTTTTGAGCATCATATTGAAATTTCGTCAGAATTTTCAGAAAGAGGACAACCTGTAGTTTGCTTTGTATCAGTTTCAGGTACTAAGGTTGAAACAGTGACACATGGCATGTCGTACAAGTTCGCTCTACTGAACTAGTCTATAATCAGGTAACCGTGGGAGATTTGGCATAACTCTTCCTTGGAGAATCCAATATTGATCATACTTGTAGGGTTAGAAATAGGAGTCAAAGGGATATCACAAAATGAGATTTCAGATATTCGAGATCTGCAGTTATAGAGATGCAACAGATTCAATATCGAGCTCTTACAAAGTGAAAAAAAGGTGTGTAGTTTTTTTTAAATATTGCATAAGATTGGTTTGAAAAATTAGTTTGAAGGAATTCAAAAGGAATAGTGAAGAATTATTAGCATTAATTAATGCCCCGAAGAAAGAAAATGGAAACACCTAGTAAGCAACCTAAAATCTCTAACATGACTTGTGAAGAAGAGGAAGAAATGCAACATGATATATCAAATTACAAGACCAAGTACAACAAATTTCACTCTCACTAAAGGTAAATGAAGCCAATATGAATGGCGTGGAAGCTAATGTGAATGGCATGCAAGTTAATATGGATGGTGTGGAAGCTAAGATGAATGGAATGGACGCAAAGATGAATGGCATGGGCGATAAGATGGAAGAATTGAAGATAAATTTGAATAAGTTGCTACAAGAAATGGTCACTAATGGTGAAAGGGTAGTAAAGGAAACTCATGATGAGAACAAAAGAAATGTTAATCATGATTTCATGGACTCTAATGTTGGATTGAAGACCCACCATGTTCCAAAAATTGATATGAGGAAGTTTGATGGCAAGGATCCCGGAACATGGATACTACAGATGGAGCAATTTTTTGATCTCCATAATGTGCAAAACACACAAAAGGTACGTATTGCAACTTTATATTTGGAACCAAATCAGTTTGTATGGTATCAATGACTTTTCTCTCATAAAAAAATTGTCACTTGGGAAATTTTTACGGAAGAAATGATAGCACATTATGAGGATACAAAAAGCAACACCTTTTTTAGCCAATTGATAAATCTCAAACAAAAGGGTTCAATGATGGAGCACATTGAGGACTTCCAAAAATTGAACATAAGCATAAAAGATATTCCAGAGGAGCATAGGATTGATGTGTTCATAGGGACTTTAAAGGATGATATCTAACATGAAGTTCGCCTTTGGGAACCTGTTTCATTGGAGAAGGCATTTAGGTTAGCAAGAAAAATGGAAAGCAAAATTATGGCAACTAGGAAACACACCACTCACAAATATAAAGATGGAAGTGTTGTTGCCCCTAGCCTTACACAACCTACAAGGTTGACATCACAACAATTAGAAGGAAAAAGAGCAAAAGCCTTTGTTACAGTTGTGACAGAAAATACACTACAGGTCATAAGTGTGCTGAGAAGAAATTATTGTACATAGATTGTGAAGAGGAGGAAGAAAAGGAACAAGAAATGTCAAAAGAAGAGGATATACTCTAGGAACAAACCCTAGATGAAGAAGAAATGAATCTGACCATATCTTGTAATGCATTGGCTGGAATTACCACTCCTCAAACTATCAAGATATAATGACATATCAAGAAGAAAAAGGTAATAGTGTTGATTGATTCGGGAAGTACCCATAATTTTATTCATTGTAAGATAGCAAAGGAATTGAATTACTTCCTATATCCAGCACCAGAGTGTCAAGTGATGGTTGCAAGTGGAGGAACCATAAATTGCTCGCGAAAGTGCCATAATATCAAGCTATACATGGGAGAATATGTATTGAATAGCCCAATGCTTTCCATTCCAATGGGTGGTGCTGATGTTGTACTAGGAGTCCAATGGCTACAATCCTTGGGTACAATAGCTTTTAATTTTCAATAATTTTCATGAAATTTTGTGCAGAAGGAAAGGAAGTTTAATTAAGGGGTATTCTAGGGAAACCGGGAAAGATAATAAACTCTAACGGTATGACAAAGCTTCTAAAGAAGGAACAACGAGGTGTAATTGCACAATTATGTTCGCTAGAGGTTCCCACATCGAAATCATCTATTTCTCCAGATCTCCAAAAAGTCTTGGACAATCATTCCAAGGTATTTGAGACTCCCAAAGGTCTCCCACCTATTCATGATCATGATCATGCTATTCATTTGATTCCAGGAAGTGTTCCTCCAAACATCAGGTCGTACAGATATCCCTATGCCTAAAAGAGTGAAATTGAATGTATGGTTGTAGAAATGCTAGAGGCTAGTATAATTAAACCTAGTCAAAGTTCTTTCTCTGCTCCAATAGTATTGGTGCACAAGAAGGATGGGTCATGGCGTATGTGTCCGGATTATAGGGAGCTCAACAAGCTCACTATTAAAGATAAATTTCCCATTCCTATCATTGATGAGTTATTGGATGAATTGCATGGATCAATTTACTTCACCAAGTTGGATCTTCATTCAGGATATCATCAAATCAG
Source organism: Pinus tabuliformis (assembly GCA_031772625.1). NCBI lineage: Eukaryota > Viridiplantae > Streptophyta > Pinopsida > Pinales > Pinaceae > Pinus > Pinus tabuliformis. Next base: position 886,842,533 of record CM062808.1, on the reverse strand, counting down.
AATGAAGATTGATGACATTACGAAAATAGCATTCAGAACTCATGAGGGTCATTATGAATTTTTGGTCATGCCTTTTGGCCTTACCAATGCATCTTCTACATTCCAAGGTTTGATGAATTCCATTTTCAAACCCTTCCTTAGAAAATTTGTGTTAGTATTTTTTGTTGATATACTAATCTACAACAAGTCTTGGAAGGATCATGTTGAACATGTTGACAGGGTGCTCAAACTATTGGAGGAGAAACATTTATATGCAAAAATATCCAAATGTTTCTTTGGAGTAAAAGAGGTGGAATATCTGGGTCATATTGTATCTCATGAAGGTGTTAAGGTTGACCCTAGCAAAATTAAAGCCATTAAGGAATAGAAAATCCCCACATCCATAAATCATCTGCGAGGATTTCTCGGGTTGACAGGGTATTATCGCAAGTTTGTTAAGAACTATGGGCAAATAGAAGCACCTCTAACAACATTATTGAAGAAATATGCATTTTCATGGACTCCAAAAGCAACAAAGGCCTTCAAACATCTTAAAGAGGCAACGCGCCAAGTACCAGTCTTAGCTATGCCAAACTTCACAAAAACCTTTTTTGTGGAATGTGATGCTTCAGGAAATGGAATTGGTGTTGTTTTAATGTAAGATGAAAGACCCATTTCTTTTGAAAGTCGTCCAATGAAGGGAAAATATTTACACAAAGCTATTTATGAGAAGGAAATGTTGGCAATACTACATGCACTTAAGAAATGGCAACCCTACCTAATGCGAAGACACTTCAAGGTAAAAACAGATCATGATAGTCTTAAATACTTTTTAGAACAAAGATTATCCTCTAAAGAGCAACAAAAATGGGTCACAAAGATGTTGGGTTATGACTTTGAAATCATCTACAAAAACGGGAAGAAAAATGTTGTGGCAGATGCACTCTCAAGAAAGGATGAGGATGTGGAAGCATTGTTGTGTGCCATTTTTATTATCCAACCAGATTGGATAAACGAAGCAAGGGATGAATGGAAGAATGATGAAGAAGTGTGGGCACTCATTCAAAAGTTACAACAAAATCCCAGTACATTTGATACATTTAGTTGGAAAAATGATTCGTTATGGTACAAAGATCATTTATACCTATTTAAGAATTCCCAACTCAAACAATAGATTCTTATGGAATTGCACACTTCTCCCTTATGAGGGCACTTAGGATTTTTAAAAACTTATCACAGGGTTAAGGAGGATTTTTTTGGGATGGCTTAAATCGGATATTCAAAAGTTGTGATGGAATGTTTGGTTTGCCAACAAAATAAAGTTGAAACAATTAAGACCTGAGGTCTATTACAACCTTTGTCCATTCCAAGCCAATGTTGGGAGGAGGTTTCAATGGATTTTATCACAGGTTTACTGAAGTTCAAAGGAAAGAGTGTCATCATGGTGGTAGTTGACAGACTTACCAAGTATGCACACTTTTGTGCATTATCACATCCATTTAGAGCCAGTACAGTTTCTACTGCATTTATGGAAACAATTAAAGAGCTACATGGAAACCCAAAGATTATTGTAAGCGACAAAGATCCCATTTTAACTGGAAATTTTTGGACAAAATTATTTTCTTGCCTCGGTACTCAGTTAGCTCATAGCTCATATTATCATCCTCAATCTGATAGGCAAACTGAGATAGTAAAAAAATGTTTGGAAGGATATCTTCATTGTTTTGTATTTGATAAACAAACACAATGGGTCAAATGGTTGCCTCTGGCTGAATGGTGGTATAACACTTCCTTCCATACTGCAGCAGAAATGACCCCATTTATGGCACTTTATGGATATCATCCACCATCCATCACATCATATTTAAGAGAAAATTCTAAGATTCAAGCAATGGAACATCACATCGAGCATCAAAAAGAAGTTCTCCAACTCTTAAAGGATAACCTCACATTGGCGCAGAATAGAATGAAACAACAGGCATATCAACATCGCAAATGAAAGAAGTTTTGATGTAGGTGATTGGGTATTCCTACGACTACAACCATATAAACAAATGTCCCTCAAGCAAGCTAAGAAGGATAATAAATTATCACCAAAGTATTATGGTCCATACAAGGTGTTGCAAAAGATTGGTACTATGGCATACAAATTGGAGCTTCCCGAGTGCACCCAGTTTTCCATGTTTCATGTTTAAAGAAGGTTATAGGTGACAAGCTCCCAGTTCAAACAATATTTCCAGAACTTGACGAGGAAGGAAAAATATTATTGGAATCGGAATTAGTCACAAAAACAAGAACTCGATAGCTATGAAATCGATCAATTTCAAAGTATCTCATCAGGTGGAATAACTTATCCGCTGAAGATTCCACATGGGAGGATGAGAATTTTATACAGAAGCATCTAGAACTACTCAAGCATTGAGAAAAATGCTTTTTGGAAGGAGATGGACATGTTAGGCCCCTATAATACTAGTGATTCCCCCATTAGTATTTTCATTGTTTCCCTTATTGTTATTATTGTGCCCCTATTGTCCCCATATTGTTATTAGTATGCCCCATAGAAACCCACTATTGTTAATTTTGTGCCCTTATGTTATTACTGTTATGTCGGCTTGATTATATTGTGACCCCTTAGACTCCTATATATAGAAGGGAGGCTTAGTCATTTGTAACATCCAAGAATTGTTCATTTATGTAATGTAAAGGAGGTTGCTCCCTCGAAGAGGCTGAATTCTAAGGCGTTGATCTATCTTTTCGACCTTTTTGTGAGATGGTTTCCTAACAAATTTGCTGATATAAATAAGTGACGAGGACATGTCACTCAAGCTAACTGAAATCCAAGTCATCATGCTGATGTGGAATATCAAATTACTCAATTTAAATAATGGACAAGTCAAATTGAGCCCTTCTTTCTATACTTTCTAACACCTCCTCTTAGAAAGAATGAGATTTTGCACCACCCCTATCCTGAACTTGTGCAATTCGAATTTTCCTCTAGGTAATGCCTTTGTCAAGATATCTACATTCCGCTCCTTAGTTGGAATGTACTGTAGCATCATAATTCTCCTCTGCACAAAATCCTGCAAGTAATGGTATCTGATATCAATGTGCCTCGACCTGTCATGAAATACTTGATTCTCAGAGAGGATAATACAACTCTGATTATCACAATAAATCACTATCAGATCCATCTCATGACTAAAAAGAACCATAAGTATTTTCCTCATCCATATGGCCCCGTAAGTTGCTTGACTTGCAACCATGTATTCAACCTCTACTGAGCTAAGTGCCACAAACCTCTCTTTCCTACTATACCAATAAATAACTACGGATGCAAAACTGAAGATCGCACTTGAAGTGCTTTTCCAATTTGATGGACTTCCCACCCAATATGCATCAGTGAAGCCTTGGAGCTTCATTCCCTTTGTCTTCCTATACCATAAACCATAGTCAGTTTTTCCTCTAAGATATCTTAACACATGTTTTGCTTTCTTCCAATACAACTTGGTAGGCTTCACCATGACTTGACTTAGCTAATTAAATGCATATCATATGTTAGGCCTTGTGTGCACTAGATACATCAAGGATCCCACAAGCTTCATGTAGATCATAGTCTACTACCTTTCTCGAAGAACCATGCTCCTTCTTCCAATTTGTAGCTAGAGGTGTGTTCATAGGCTTGCAATTCTCCATGTGAAATCTCTGAAATATGTTAAAGGAATACTTCCACTGACTCACAAAAATCTCGCCATCACCATGACATACTTCTATCCCAAGGAGGTAATGCATCAAGCCCATGAACTTCATCTTGAATTCTCTTGCAAGTTCCTCCTTACAAGAGTGGATCAACTACTCATCCCATGTAAGTATCAAGTCATAAACATATAATACCAATATAAGTAACTTTACATCTACCACAATGTGATACTTCACTTTATGTGAAGCCCAATCCACTGAGATATGTGTCAATTTGAGTGTACCATGCTCGAGGCTCCTATTTGAGACCATAAATGGGTCTCCTAAGTCTGCACACATGTGTCTCCCAGTCAGATGTCTCAAATCCCTCTAGATGCTCTATGTAAATTTCTTCCTCAACAATAACATTGAGGAAGGCGGTCTTCACATCCATCTAATGGATCTTCCACCCCATCTGCACATATAATGCTAGAATGGTCCTGCTTGAGGAATATCTTGCCATAGGGGAAAATGTTTCCTCATAGTCAACTCCCTCTACCTATGAGAAGAATTTGGCCACAAATATGGGTTTGTACTTATCGATACTCCCATCATTTGCATGCTTTACTTTGTAAATCCATCTGGAACCAACCATTGACTTTTTCTCTAGTCTCAGAACTACCTCTCATACATTGTTCTTCATGATGGAGTCATACTCCTCTGCCATGGCATCTACCCATAGTGGTTGGGAAACAACTTCCTCAAATGAAGAAGGCTCAAAATCAATAAGTTCTGTCATGAGTGCCATGTAACCAGTATACCTGTCTAGTGACCTCCTCTACCTATGCAAGGTTTTAAGATATCCCACATGCTCCCTAGAATCTTGCACCAACCTATTATATTCTCTAGTTCTCTTCCTCCCCTCTCTGGAAGATTCGGGTTGAGTGGGTGCCTCCACTCAACTTCATGTCCGCTCCTCCACTTGTGGTTGCATGAGGCTCTTCCTTAGGAACTAAAAGCTCCTCCTCTGGTGGGATATTCATCTCTCACTCTAGAGAGCATCTCATATCCTTATCCTCATCAAATTTGACATCTCTCCTTAGTACTATCACCCTAAGGGAGGGAAAACACACCCTATAATTATGGGATGTTTCTGTGTATCCTACAAAGACTCGCATCTCAATTATAGCCTCCAATTTATTCCTGCTATCCTTGGAGACATGACAATACACAATAGCTCCAAAAATTAGAAAATGAGAAACATCTGGCTTTCTCTCAGAGAAAGCTTCTTTCGGTGTGATCATGCCAAGTATTCCATGAGGTCTCTTGTTCTACAAATAAACTATGGTGTTGCATGCTTCTGCCCATATATGTAATGGAAACACTTGATCATGAAACATGGCTCTTGCTACTCCCAATATGCTTCTTTTTTTCCTTTCATCCACCCCATTTTGCAGTGGCTTATGGGGTGCTATCAGTTCTCTTATAATACCCTCCTTGGCACAAAAGTCCTTGAAGGTGTTATAAATAAATTCTCCTCCATTGTAACTTCTTAGGGATTTCAGTTTCTAACCAGTCTCCTTTTCAACTAATGCTTTGAATTCAACAAATTTGGAAAAATCTTCATCCTTTTTCCTCATGAAGAAAATCCAACATTTTCTAGAAACGCTATCAATAAAAATTACATAATACCTATGTTTTGTTGTAGAGGCTGTAGAAAAGGATCCACATAAATTAGAGTGGAATCACTCCAAGATTGCTATAGCTCTACTATATTGGTCCTGGAAGGTATATTTGACACATTTCCATAATTTGCATCCATTACATACATCATGTTGGTCAAGGGTGCATTTTGAGAGATCGATAGTAATTTGCTGCATGATATTTAAGGCCCCATGGTGTAATTGTCCCATGTGCCCGTGCCATAGTTCTCCAACATCTCAAATTTGCACTTTTTTTCCTTGATACTCAGTGAAACACAAGCCTCCACCTTAATTTTGTAGATATCTTTCACTCTAACTCCAATCTATTTCACTTGCCCAGTAGCTACATGTCTCATAAAGGATTTCCCCTTACAGAAAACAACATCATAGCCTCTGTCGTCTAGTACATCCACAAAATCGAATTCTTCTTCAGTCCAAGTACATACATATCATATTTCAAATGAAGATGGGATCCAAACTCCCTATTAAAGGTTACAATTCCAATTCCTCTGGTACTGTACTTCCCATCATCCCCAAGTTCTATCCACATTTGGAGATAATTCTCCTCTAGGTTACTGAAGAATTCTTTGCATCATGGAATATGGAAAGAGGCACCTAAATCTAGGTACCACACACTCCCCATTATAGTGTTGGCCATGCATGCAATTAAGGTGAATTCTAATTCGAATTGTGAGGCCGGTGCTTCACATCCTACTCCTCTTGAAGGCTTCTTGTTAGATTTCTTGTGCGAACACTTTGTTGCATATTTTCCATATTCATGGCACTGAAAACATTTTATCTTACTTAGGTCCTTCTTCTTACCATTGTTCTGGATAGAATCTATCTTGCTTTGGGCCTTCTTGCCCTTGACCTTCTTTCCCTTGCTTTCCAAGGAAAAATTTTCTTCCTCCTCAACATGGGATGTTACTTCATCTCTGATGTTTCTTCTAATTTCTTCCTGCACCAAATCAGACCAAAGTCTCTCCCAATTTGGAAATTTGTCCCTTCCATTTATAGAGTCCTGGTAGTTATGCTAGAATTTTGGAAGGCCTAGGAGAGCTAAGCTCACTAGCTTGAATGAGGGAAAATTTTCTCCTAATCCTCCAAGTTCATCTCGAACTTGAGTGAATCTAGACAAGTAATGTGGAATGGTTTCATTTTTCTGGAACCATATGTTTCTGAGCTTATCCCTCAATGCCAATTTCCTGACATCGTTGCTATTTCGAATAAATCGGTGAGGGTCTTCCACATAGAAAATGGTGTTTCTTTTCCATGTAAATTCAAGACTATTTGGTCTCTCACACCCTCCAGGATGATCCTCCTATATTTTGCGGTATCCTTCTTCCACTAGACTAACTGTTGTGCATCCGATGTTGTTGCTTTTGGAATGTCAGTTTTGGTGTACTCCAACACTCCATTATCATCAAGTACAACTTCCATCCTATCTTTTCAAGCTATGAAATTTGAGGTTCCCTCCAGGGCATGCTCCAACCTCAATCTATTCAAAGACATTTCCTCTCATCGAAGAAAACTGCTTCATTGAGTCTGTAAATCGATTTTTTGAGGGAGAAGATCTATTGACTAGTTTCTATTGTGATTTTGAGCTCTGATACCATGTAGAAATTAATAGAAATTTTCTACTACTGATGAATTCGAACTGAAAACAAGAGATTACAATTTTCCTCTATAATTCCACTGAATGGAAATCAAAATTTAGAAACACATGCAATGACATACAACCATCAAAACCAAAATAACACAATGATTTATAAGGGAACCAAACTAGGAAAAACTCCTTCGCTACTTTTCATTAATTAGATGAGAATGAGAAACTATTACAATGTCTTGCTTCAATCCTGAAGCACACCTTGTATTCTAAATCTATTCCCCTGCTGACTGTCTTGCTCTGGTCAACACTTAGCCACTTCAAGCCTCCAACTTACTCATATTTCCTTGCACAATTAAGGAGAAATTGAGCTTCTAAAGAATAGGGAAATCCCTATTTCCTTGCACAAATCTAAAGGAATAGATCACCTGCTTAACTATCAAGTCTATACACTCAAATAATATACAATTGATTATAACAATGTGTCTTTTCCTCCACTCCAGCTAGGAAATTTGAATTACATGCATGTCTGGGCTATTTTTCGCTGATTGACTAGTTTCACTGAGATATCACCTAGTTAACAACATTTCTACTACTCAATTGACCTTCAACTGACTCAATTAATTACTTGAGCTTAGTTAATTAAGTTCAATTGAAAATAACCGAACTAGATTGCTAAATTTTAGCAATCACTACATGCAAAACTCCACTCCAAGCCTACAAACTCGAATTTGCTGATATTTTATATTTTGCAATATTTTATGTGTTCCACTACTTTTTTATTTAATTTCTAACAACTGGTATCAGAGGCGAAACTCTATTTGGATGTTAAACTCACTGGAAATAAGGGTTTCTATTCGAGTGGGAGAAATTACAGAAGATGGTAGGTTTAGGGTTGAGAAATTTAATGGACAAAACTACGAGCTATGGAGGATGCAAATAGAGGATTATTTGTATTATAAATATCTTTACTTACCATTGAGCAGAAAATCAAAGAAGTCGATAAGTATGACAAATGGAGAATGAGATATTCTCGACAGAAAGGCAATAGGAACAATACGATTGTGCCTGGTAGCGTTGGAGGCCTTCAACATTTCAAAGGAAATGAAAACAAAGGGTCTAATGAAGGCATTGGATAGCCTATATGAAAAAACCTTGGCCTCGAACAAGGTAATTTTTATGAATCACTTTTTTAATATGAATATGTCAGAAGGTGGATATGTTGTTGATAATTTAAATGAATTTAACATAGTTACTAGTTAATTAAGTTTTGTACAGGTAAATTTTGATGATGAAGTTAGGGCTATGTTGTTTTTGTGCTCATTTCTAGAAATTCAAATAGCTTCATCATGTCTATTAGTAACTCCATCTCTTAATCTACTACTTTATAATTTTATGATGCTGTTGGTGCTATCCTTAGTGAGGAAATGTGATGGAAAAGTCCAAGTGAGACAACAGGTAATTATTTTATTGCAAAGACTAGGGGAAGAAAACTAGAGGGAGAAAAGAGACCAGGACATCACAGTAAGTCAAGGAAAGGAAGATCCAAATCCATATCAGGGATAGTGTAGTATAAATGTAGGAAGAAAGGACACCTGAAGAAAGACTGTAAATCTCGGAAGGGAAAAGAAGGAGATGGAAAATAAGAGAATAATCACGAAGAAAATGTAAGAGGTGATTTGTTGTAAGATGTTTTCATTATTTCATTAGAAAATATTATTGATTCCTGGGTGGTAGATTCATGGGCTTCATTCCATGCCACACTTCATAGGAAACATTCTCATGACTATGTTCAAGGAGATTTTGGATAGGTTTTTTTGGGTGATGATAAACCCTATAAAATATTTGGAATGGGTAAGGTTTTTATAAAGAAATAAAATGGAAATAAATGGCTATTAAAAGAGTTAAGACATGTTCTAGATATGAGGAAAAATCTAATTTCAACAGGATAGTTAGGAGGTGAAGGTTGTGTAGCTACATTTATAGACAAAACCTGGAAGGTGACTAAAGAAGCCCTGGTAATAGCAAAAGGAAAAAAGGTTGGTACATTATATTTATGCAATGGAATTTCTAATTATACTAATGCTTTAACCTCCACAAGAGTAGAAATGAAATTGTGGCATCATAGGCTTGGGCACATGAGTGAGAAGGGGATGCAAATTATTCACTCAAGAAATTTGCTGCCATGTTTGAAGCATATTGATTTGGAATTTTGATAAAATTATGTTTATGGAAAATAAAAGAGATTCAGATTTCTCAGAGATGGGAAAGAAAAGAAGAGTGAAAAAATAGAGCTTGTGCATACAGATGTATGGGGACCTGCTCATGTATCATCTCTCGGTGGATATTGCTATTATGTTACTTTTATTAATGATGCAACTAGGAAAACCTCGGTTTATTGTATTCGAAATAAATCAGATGTCTTTGATACGTTTTAGAAATGGAAATATTTGGTTGATAACGAGATAGTTAAGAGGCTGAAGTGTCTCGAATCAGATATTGAAGGTGAATACTGCAGCAAGGAGTTTGATAATTATTGTTCATACCATGAAATTCATAGAGAAGACAGTTCTAGGAACACCACAACAAACTCATGTGTGTGAAATGATAAACATGACAATCATGGAGCGTGCAAGGTATATGAGATTGCGTTCGAGATTGCCTTTACAATTTTGGGTAGAAATTGTAGATATTGTTGTTTATCTAATAAATAGGTGGCCTTTAAGTTCCCTGGACGGTGGCATTCCAGAGGAGGCACGAATAGGTAAGGAGCTAATCTACTCATTTCTAAAGATGTTTGGTTGTTAAGCATTTGTCCACATTAATAAAGAAAACATAACATTGCTTGAGGAAAAATCAAAGAAGTGTACCTTCATTGGATAAGGTGTTAATGATTTTGGTTATCGCTTATATGATTATGATAATTATAAAATCATCATGAGTAGAGATGTGGTATTCAATGAAAGGGTCTTGTACAAAGACCAATTATAGGGAAAGAAACAAGGAAAATAAAACACATAATACACAGTGTTTGATAAGATCATAGAAAAAGTAAAGTCAAAGGTGCCAGGAAATCATAATGATCAACAACAATAACAACAATAAAAAAAAATAAAAAGAAAAAAATAATAACAACAATAGGCACCTCAGACTCCCATTTATGTCAGAAGATCACCAGATTAAGCAGACCCATTGAATGATATTCTCATTCAGTATATTATGTATTATTGATTGATTTTTGTGAACTAGAAGGATATGATGAAGAAATGCAAGTAGAAACTAGGAAGACGTGGAAGCAAGTCATGAAAGAAGAGATGGACTCCTTGGTACATAACCAACCTTGGGACTTAGTCAGTTTGCCTATAGGTAAAATAACATTGCAGAATAAATGGGTTTACAAGTTAAAGCATGAAGATGGAGGAAAACGAAGGTATAAGGCTAGACTTGTGGTGAAGGGGTTTGCATAAAACAAAGGTATATAATTTTATGAAATATTTTCTCCTATTACTAAAATGAATTCAATCATAACTATTTTAAGTCTAGTGGCAGCAGAAGGTTTCAATCTTGAACAGTTAGATGTAAATACAACCTTTCTCGATGGGGACTTGGAGGAAGAGATCTATATGCAGTAGTCACAAGGGTATGAGGTCAAAGGGAAGGAGAAATTAGTGTGCAAGTTGAAGAAGAGCTTTAATGGCTTAAAAGAGGCTCCAAGGAAAATGGTATCCAAAATTTGACAGGTTTATGTCTGAACAAGGTTATACTAGATGTCACTCTGACAATTGTGTTTATCTTAAGAAACAAAATGATGGCAGTTATATTATATTTCTATTGTATGTAGATGACATGCTTTTTTCAAGTTCTAACATGTAGGAAATAAATGTGCTCAAAGGAAATTTGGCCAACTCATTTGAAATGAAGTATTTTGCTATTGCAAAGAAAATCCTTGGTATGAGAATAATTAGAGGCATGAAAAATCTCAAATTAACATTGTATCACAATGAGTACAAGAAAAGGTGTTGGAAATATTTAATATGAATAATGCAAAACCGGTTAATACACCTTTGGCTAACCTTTTCAAACTAAGTAAGGAGATGTGTCCCAAGACCCAAGAAGAGATGGATTATATGTCTAAACTTCCATATGCATTAGAAATTTGAAGCTTAATATATGAAATGGTGTGCACAAGGGTTGACATTGCACATGCACTGGCAGTTGTTAGAAGGTATATGAACAATATAGGAAAAGAGCATTAGATGGAAGTGAAGTGGATTCTCAGGTATTTGAGAGTTACTACTAATCAAGCATTATGTTTTGGAGGTTCAAACATTGTTCTATAGGGATATGTTGATGCAAATATGGCAGTCAATAGAGGTAATAGGAGGAGCACAACATGGTATGTGTTTACTATAGGTGGAACAACCTTCAGTTGAGTTTCAAAAATGCAAAACATTGTTGCACTTTCAACAACATAAGTGGAGTATGTTACTACTATGAAAGCTAGTAAAGAAATCATTTGGTTACAAAGGTTTATGGATGAATTGGGAAGGAAGCAGGAGATTGAAAGATTATACAATGATAGCTAGAGTGCCATTCATCTTGCAAAGAACTTAACATTTCATTCCAAGACTAAACATATACAACTCAGGTACCATTTCATACAATCAGTTAGGGAAGATGGAAAGTTGAAGATGGAAAAGATACACAGTAGCAAGAATCTTGGAAATATGTTAACAAAGGTTCTAACCAGGGAGAAACTAATATTTTTCTTTGTTTCAATTGGTCTTCAAGTACAATGGTAAATATGAGAAACAAATAGGTCCAAGTGGAAGCATTTCCCAACAAGTGAAGCAATGATGGAGTTGATATAATTAGTCTCCAAGTGGGATATTGCTGGGTGTGGAGCTTAATTATCTTTTTGGTTTTTCATAGGTTTTTCGTTTCAGCCATGGTTAGATCCTAGTCTCCATTGTGGGC